>JAECWX010000653.1:0-600000 GCA_018151165.1 Drosophila arawakana | reverse complement strand
AGAAGATCAAAGATAATCAGCTGGCTAACTAGACTTATCGAATTACATTAATTAACAGGAACTAAAAAAAACGCAACGGTATGCAGATAAGCGCTGACAGTTATCAACAACGACAAATACGCAAAAGCACCAGCGCAAATAATAATTAGCTGATTAGGTATATTCGGATTATTCGAAAAACAACAACAGCGCATGCTAGCAAGGCTTGGCTCAGTCTGCCCTCTCAGCTCTGAGAGAGGCCAAGTATGCATGCCTCTGGCTCATGTCTTTCCTGGACTGCTCGTGATGAGAAATGATCTGAAAATGTATATTGGCTGACCCGGAAGGACTGCTTTGTCGCTTTCCGGGCGCTCACTGGGCACTGGCTTGCAGGTATACATGCCAACAGGCTATCCGATGGTTTCCACTTCTTCAGATGCTGAGGAAATGAAGAGGATGAGGAGATGGTAATACATTTTGCCATTGCCCTGCGTTAGGACCGATGATTTCCTTTTTAATGGGCTGTCCGATATAGCCGAAACACAGCCTCTAAAATTAGCCAAATTCATATAAGCCTCTGATTGGCTTTCAACAAATCTTTTCCCTCCATTATAGCCCACATAGTAACACAACGAGCCGAACTCGTCTAATGTGTGCCGGTGTACTTGATTACCGGCAGCCACTATACCTAACCTAGCACCTGAACAATATCAAATGGCCCGTTTAAATATTTTATTGCATTTAAATAAAATGTCTACAGGACTCAGTCCTCCGCACTTTCTTACGAAAGATATAGTCAAATTTTGACCAATACACAATCTTGTTATATAACTCAGTATAAACATATCTATCACAAGACTTGTTTCTTCGAATATTGGTTAAAAACTCATGATAATTGTCCAAATTGTGCCTCGTTAGTACGTATACAAAATTTAAAACTAGTAATAAGTAATTGTTTGACTCTAGCGATGCAAGCAAATCCTTTAGCCCCAGGTCCAAGTACTGGGGCACTGACTCGTAACTTAGCAAAGACCCTAAGATATGCATATACTCAACTTGAGATAGAAACGAATGAAAAGCGATTTGTCGAGTTAGATAAAAGCTATGTTACTAACCAAAATGATCGTCCTCCCTGACGAGATACAAACTTTAGGATGAAAGGTCGTCCTTATCGCTCAACAATTAATCGTCGAGAAGATCAGGTTGACTAACTCAACCATTCAAAACATGATCGAGCATACAGTAACTCGTTTAATGTCCTCCTTAAATATGAGTAATCGATCGCCTTCTCACGTTGTAAATCGGCTGTCAGTTCAGTTGTCATCGTCTACCCATATGTTAGTCCATACAAGCCAAGTAGCACAAATAATGCAGAAGTGGAATATTCATTTTGATGGCACTGATGGGGGTTTGAGCGTAGGTGAGTTTATGCATCGTGTAAAAGCATTAACAGAAGATACATTGGATGGAGAAAGCAAAAGTAGGGTGAATCCTTTACAAATTTCTATGGGGGCGTAGTGTATCTCATCGACAAACCATCTGTCAGATTAGACGAAGAGGAATTGCTTAAAATTCAACACGTCAGCACTTGTTGTTTCAACCTCTGCATTCGGTAGGTCATGAAAATTTCATTCATTAGGTCACTTATCGGGCAAAGCAGTCTTGGCCAAGGAGAAAGATTTATGTCTTCGATGAACTAGGAGATGAAACTGGTCTGATTGAACTAGGAGAAGAAACTGGTTCCGAAGATGATGACAATACCAGAGATTGACGCTTGAAGATGCAGATAAAGATTATGCCGATATCACTTATCCTATTACAGAGGCTCTAACAAATAAGAAAAAGTTCACATTTCCCAATGAAGAATAAGAAGCTTTGGAAAAGTTGAAAACAATACTCACTATAGCTCCAGTTTTACAGATTTCTGATTTTGGTAAATAGTTTTATCTTCACTGCAAAGCCAATAAGAGTGGAATAGGTGCTGTGTTAATATAGTTATGAGCAGAAAACCAATAATGCCCTTTGCATTTAATTATAGCGTGACAGAATGAGATTGTTTACCAGTAGTTTTTGCCACAGAAAAATGTATGTGTTATCGACAGTTACAGGAATTTGAAGTTGTTACAGACCAATCGGGCCTTTTGTGGCTGATGCGTCAACGGAATGCTTCTAGTAAACTTGCTAGATGGGTTTTTCGCTTGCAGCCATATAAATTTGCAATTTCATATAGGAAAGGTAAAGATCATATAGTTTCTGATGCCATGTCTAGGATTTGCGAGGAAGAGATTGCAGAGCTACAGATTGGTCTTATTGTCAACATGGCTCAGATGCTTTCTTTGACGCTGAGTATCAAAAACTGTAGCATTCAGCTTTGAGGAACCGAATAGGTTCCAACCTGTCTATTGAGGATTCGTAGGCGTGAACTTCTAGCATTGCTCTGTACTACGCTCGTCGGATATGTCGTGGGTTCTTTCCTCCTCTTACTATGGAAATCATAACAAATAAAAGAATAAGATTAAATAAGAATAATAAGATTAAAAAAAAGACACTAGCGATTATCTGCCTTTTCAGATAATAATGTTTTGTTATAGAACCAAAATTAAAAAAAACAAGTAAGAAAGGCTACAGTCGATCGAGCCGACTGTAAAAGACCCCGTACTCCCATAGAAGTGAGCAATTGTATTCAATTTAAATTTAAATTTTTGAATGAAATTTAAAAATTTTAATTTTATATGTACATTTTGAATTGAAATTAAAAACAAGAAAGAAAAGTACAGTCGAGCGCGCCCGTATAATACTCTCTGCATTTGTCCCGATTAAATTATTAAAATCGGTATCCACATATTACTATGTGTTTTACTTGCATTAAAACACGTTGAAACAAAAACAATCTAAGCATAATCAAACATACATCTGTTTGTTTGTATTCGAATAAACATACGTTTGACAATATGTATATGATGCAAATATGTATGCATGTATGTGTGTATTCGGCGCAGCCAGCGACCGCGGGCAGCGCTGCCCACACACAGGCAGCGAAAACGTTCGAACATGTGCTTGTGTGTTTCTATCTCGCTTGCACCTATGGGTTGATATTGCGTTCAATTATCAATATTGTAACGCTTCTAGTTTTCTTGTTTATAGTCCGATTTTAATGCGCCTTTCAGGATAGTTTAATATAGTTAGTCTCCACACCAGTTATAAACTACAATACTGTACGATACGGAAAAAACGGCATTGAAGCTTGAAAACTATTTTATAAATTGTGGGAAAAGTGGGCGTGGCAGTCAAAAATTTTAAATGGCAATGTAACTATGCTCTCGCAAAGAACACCCGTACCAGAATTGGTGATTCTAGGTGCCATAGTTACTTAGATATTTGCCGAAAACACCAATTTTTCACGAGGTGTGTCCAGTTTTTTGCTTATTGTGGGCGAATGGGGCGTGGCATCGAAAAAAAAATATTCTTGTATTGACTGACTAAATATCTGATCGTTTGACACCAAGCTCGAACTTGTAGCTCTTACCATCTCTGAAATCTGTTTGTTCATACGGACAGACAGACGGACAGACAGACAGACGGACAGACGGACATGGCTATATCGACTCGGCTTGTGATACTGATCAAGAATATATATACTTTATGGGGTCTGCCACGCCTCCTTCTGCCTGTTACATACTTTTGCACAAACCCAATATACTCTTGCAGAGAGTATAAAAATTAAATTAACAATTCGCATTGCCGCAACTCTATCAGTTGCACCACGCGCCACTTTCAAGAATTCTCCGATACTCAGCATTTACATATTATTCATACAAACACACATTCGTTTGAAATTATATGTATGCATGTATGTACGTATGTGTGTATTCGGCGCGGCCAGCGTCTGCCGGCAGCGCTGTCGCCACACAAGCATCGAAAACGTTCGAACATGTGTTTGTATGTTTCTGTCTCGCTCTCGCGTGTAAGTGATATTGCAGTTAAATAACAAACTTTCTAACGCAGTAGCTCTTTTGTTAAAGGTAGTATGTTGATGCCACTTTCAGAATAGTTTGATTTTATATGTCTCTATACGAATGTTGAATTACAACACTCTACTATATGAATAAATGCCTTAAAAACGGCATTAAAGCGTAAAAGTTTTTTAGCTGATGTGGGGAAAAGGGGCGTGGCAGCTCAAAATTTTTAATGGTATTGCATTAAGGGTGTCACTAGCAACCTGTTTACCAGAAATGGTGTTCCTAAGTGCCATAGTTACTGAGTTATTGGCCTACAAGTAAATTTTTTTCGAGGTGTGTCTGGTTTTTTGCTCATTGCGGGGGCGGTAAGGGGCGTGGCAACAATTTGAAATAAACTTGATCTGCTCGCGAAGATAACGGACTTTCATTCCAAATTTGGTGTCTCTAGCTTTTGTAGTTTAAAAGATCCAGGTGTTCATACGGACGGACGGACAGACAGACAGACAGACAGACAGACAGACGGACAGACGGACAGACGGACATTGCTATATCGACTCGGCTGTTGATGCTGATCTAGAATATATATACTTTATGGGGTCGGCCACGCCTCCTTCTGCCTGTTACGCACATTTCGCTTCTGACAAACCTAATAGACCCCTATACTCTTTTTTAGAGTACGGGGTCTAAAAAAAACAGAAATGCTTGTAACTGCTGGGATTTAAACCGCAGACCTCATGTTTCTGTAATGCATGTCTATCACTTGGACCACACCAGTGTTGATAATTAGGACGGCTAAAGTAGATAAACTTTTTTTTTTTTTTTTATTCAATGTGCGTAACAGGCAGAAGGAGGCGTGGCCGACCCCATAAAGTATATATATTCTAGATCAGCATCAACAGCCGAGTCGATATAGCAATGTCCGTCTGTCCGTCTGTCTGTCTGTCCGTCTGTCCGTCTGTCTGTCTGTCCGTCTGTCCGTCCGTCCGTATGAACACCTGGATCTTTTAAACTACAAAAGCTAGAGACACCAAATTTGGAATGAAAGTCCGTTATCTTCGCGAGCAGATCAAGTTTATTTCAAATTGTTGCCACGCCCCTTACCGCCCCCGCAATGAGCAAAAAACCAGACACACCTCGAAAAAAATTTACTTGTAGGCCAATAACTCAGTAACTATGGCACTTAGGAACACCATTTCTGGTAAACAGGTTGCTAGAGACAGCCTTAATGCAATGCCATTAAAAATTTTGAGCTGCCACGCCCCTTTTCCCCACATCAGCTAAAAAAACTTTACGCTTTAATGCCGTTTTTAAGGCATTTATTCATATAGTAGAGTGTTGTAATTCAACATTCGTATAGAGACATATAAAATCAAACTATTCTAAAAGTGTCATCAACATACTACCTTTAACAAAAGAGCTACTGCGTTACAATGTTTGTTATTTAACTGCAATATCACTTACGCGCGAGAGCGAGACAGAAACATACAGACACATGTTCGAACGTTTTCGATGCTTGTGTGGCGACAGCGCTGCCGGCAGACGCTGGCCGCGCCGAATACACACATACATACATACATGAATACATACGTATATGCATACATATAATTTCAAACGAATGTGTGTTTGTACATATGAATAATATGTAAATGCTGATTATCGGAGAATTCTTGAAAGTGGCGCGTGGTGCAACTGATAGAGTTGCGGCAATGCGAATTGTTAATTTAATTTTTTTTAAATTTCAATTCTAAATGTACATAAAAAAATAAAATTTTTAAATTTCATTCGAAAATTTGAATTCAAATTGAATACAATTGCGCACTTCTATGCGAGTACGGGGTCTTTTACAGTCGGCTCGATCGACTGTAGCCTTTCTTACTTGTTATAAATAAATAAAAAAAATTTTTGTTTTATAACTTATACTTAGTAAATATTTCTAATTAAATATTAAACAAGTAAGAAAGTCTACAGTCGAGCGTGCGGACTGTACAGATTCCGTACTCATAGTAGATGGATACATGTACATGTCTTCATAAAAAGGTTTTGTTTTTGACCGATTTGTCCTATGGGAGCTACAGGCTATAGTTGTCCGATCTTGATGAAACTTGGTGGGTCCAATAGTTTCCAAGTTGTAGTGTTATGAAAACAGTTCTCTACAGTTTTCGTAGGCGGTAGGGGGCGTGGCACACATTTGAAACCAACTTAACCTGCCTGACATATAGACGGACTATCATTCCAAATTTTGTGGCTCTAGCTCTGATAGTTTAAAAGATCTAGGTGTTCAAAAGGACGGACGGACAGACAGACAGACGGACATTGTCTTATTATCTCTGAGTGGTCTACTAAGTTTGTCAGAAGCGAAATGTGCTTAGAACGAGCAGTGGCCGACCCCATAAAGTATATATATTCTTGATCAGCATCAGCAGCCGAGTTGATATAGCAATGTCCGTCTGTCTGTCCATCTATCCGTCCGTCCGTATGAACACCTGGATCTTTTAAACTACATAAGCTAGAGACACCAAATTTGGAATAAAAGTCCATTATCTTCGCGAGCAGATCAAGTTTATTTCAAATTGTTGCCACGCCACTTACCGGCAAAAAACCAGACACACCTCGAAAAAAATTTACTTTTAGGCCAATAACTCAGTAACTATGGCACTTAGAAGCACCATTTTCGGAATGCAGACTCCTAGAAACAGCCCTAATCAAATGCCATTACAAATTTTAAACTGCCATGCCCCCTTTTCTCATAAGAGATAAAAAAAACTTTTAAACTTTAATGCCGTTTTTATGGAATTTATTCACATAGTACAGGGTTGTAAATCAACATTCGTTTAGAGACATAGGAAATCAACGTTTTAGTTTATTATTTAAATGCAATATCACTTACGCGCGAGAGCGAGACAGAAACATACAAACACATGTTCGAACGGTTTCGATGCTTGTGTGGCGACAGCGCTGCCGGCAGACGCTGTCCGCGCCGAATACACACATACATATTTATTTGCATACATATAATTTCAAACGAGTGTGTGCTCGTATGAATAATATGTAAATGCTTATAATCGGAGAATTCTTGAAAGTGGCGAGTGGTGTAACTGATAGAGTTGCGGCGCGTTCGTCTGAGGTTGTTGTAGGTTCGAATGCTGGCAATGCGAATTGTTAATTTAATTTTCTTTAAATTTCAATTAAAAATATACAAATAAAATTAAAATTTTTAAATTTCATCCAAAATTTGAATTTAAATTGAATACAAATGTGCACTACTATGGGAGTACGGGGTCTTTTACAGTCGGCTCGATCGACTGTAGCCTTTCTTACTTGTTTTTGTTTTTAGTTGCTGACCATTAAACGAACGATGGTTATAAGTTCAGGAAGAACAATGGTTATCCGGTGTAGAGGAACACACGGAAACGTTTATTTGTCAGGATGACAGTGTCGGGTCGAAAGTGAATCCGACTTATACGTTTGAATTTATCGAGCCATAAGCTCCATAAATCTAAAGTCCAATTAATAAAACATAAAATCCGAAGTTTGTTAAACGTCTCCAGAATATAGCATAATTTAGCCTAGGTGTATATCTCTTCTGCGTAGTAGTGGTCTGTAGTGGCTGCTGGTGACTAAATGCACCGGCACACGTGAACCAGGTTCGGCTCGTTGTGATACCATATTTGAGGCAGGGAATTATGTGGCTCTTAAGAAAGATTTATGGAGAACCATTTAGTGGCTCGGATGAAATTGGCTAGTTGTAAAGGCTGTTTGTCGGCTATGTCGGACAACCAATCAAGGAGAAGTCGTGGAAAGCAGCTGATAGCCTGTTGTCGTGTGTACCTACAAGCCAGTGCCCAGTGAGGGCCCGGAAGTAGGAATAGTCCTTCCGGGTCAGTCTGCATAGATTGGCAGACCGTTTCTTGTCGAGAACAGGCTAGGTAGAACGAGGTACTCTACATCTGTGTGTGTTTTCCCATCCGAGGTCAGCTAGCCTTTCGAAGTGCACGCTGATTCGAAGTCTACATGACGCTAAAGGCATGCAAACTTGCCCTCTCTCTAAGACGAGAGGGGAGACCGTGCCAAGCCTTGCTAGCTCGTCTGCTGTTGAATTGCCCTCAATGTTGCTGTGTCCTGGAACCCAGATGGGGTGAAAGTCGAATCGAGCTACCATCTCCATGAGAGATCTGCGATATTCTTTTGTAGCGTGTGAATTTGTTGAGACAGACCCAAGGGATTTGAGATCTGCCTGACTATCTGACAAGATGGTGATTCTGCATCGGTATGTGTGTTGTAATTCAACATTCGTATAGAGACATATAAAATCAAACTATTCTAAAAGTGTCATCAACATACTACCTTTAACAAAAGAGCTACTGCGTTACAATGTTTGTTATTTAACTGCAATATCACTTACGCGCGAGAGCGAGACAGAAACATACAGACACATGTTCGAACGTTTTCGATGCTTGTGTGGCGACAGCGCTGCCGGCAGACGCTGGCCGCGCCGAATACACACATACATACATACATGAATACATACGTATATGCATACATATAATTTCAAACGAATGTGTGTTTGTACATATGAATAATATGTAAATGCTGATTATCGGAGAATTCTTGAAAGTGGCGCGTGGTGCAACTGATAGAGTTGCGGCAATGCGAATTGTTAATTTAATTTTTTTAAATTTCAATTCTAAATGTACATAAAAAAATAAAATTTTTAAATTTCATTCGAAAATTTGAATTCAAATTGAATACAATTGCGCACTTCTATGCGAGTACGGGGTCTTTTACAGTCGGCTCGATCGACTGTAGCCTTTCTTACTTGTTATAAATAAATAAAAAAAATTTTTGTTTTATAACTTATACTTAGTAAATATTTCTAATTAAATATTAAACAAGTAAGAAAGTCTACAGTCGAGCGTGCGGACTGTACAGATTCCGTACTCATAGTAGATGGATACATGTACATGTCTTCATAAAAAGGTTTTGTTTTTGACCGATTTGTCCTATGGGAGCTACAGGCTATAGTTGTCCGATCTTGATGAAACTTGGTGGGTCCAATAGTTTCCAAGTTGTAGTGTTATGAAAACAGTTCTCTACAGTTTTCGTAGGCGGTAGGGGGCGTGGCACACATTTGAAACCAACTTAACCTGCCTGACATATAGACGGACTATCATTCCAAATTTTGTGGCTCTAGCTCTGATAGTTTAAAAGATCTAGGTGTTCAAAAGGACGGACGGACAGACAGACAGACGGACATTGTCTTATTATCTCTGAGTGGTCTACTAAGTTTGTCAGAAGCGAAATGTGCTTAGAACGAGCAGTGGCCGACCCCATAAAGTATATATATTCTTGATCAGCATCAGCAGCCGAGTTGATATAGCAATGTCCGTCTGTCTGTCCATCTATCCGTCCGTCCGTATGAACACCTGGATCTTTTAAACTACATAAGCTAGAGACACCAAATTTGGAATAAAAGTCCATTATCTTCGCGAGCAGATCAAGTTTATTTCAAATTGTTGCCACGCCACTTACCGGCAAAAAACCAGACACACCTCGAAAAAATTTACTTTTAGGCCAATAACTCAGTAACTATGGCACTTAGAAGCACCATTTTCGGAATGCAGACTCCTAGAAACAGCCCTAATCAAATGCCATTACAAATTTTAAACTGCCATGCCCCCTTTTCTCATAAGAGATAAAAAAAACTTTTAAACTTTAATGCCGTTTTTATGGAATTTATTCACATAGTACAGGGTTGTAAATCAACATTCGTTTAGAGACATAGGAAATCAACGTTTTAGTTTATTATTTAAATGCAATATCACTTACGCGCGAGAGCGAGACAGAAACATACAAACACATGTTCGAACGGTTTCGATGCTTGTGTGGCGACAGCGCTGCCGGCAGACGCTGTCCGCGCCGAATACACACATACATATTTATTTGCATACATATAATTTCAAACGAGTGTGTGCTCGTATGAATAATATGTAAATGCTTATAATCGGAGAATTCTTGAAAGTGGCGAGTGGTGTAACTGATAGAGTTGCGGCGCGTTCGTCTGAGGTTGTTGTAGGTTCGAATGCTGGCAATGCGAATTGTTAATTTAATTTTCTTTAAATTTCAATTAAAAATATACAAATAAAATTAAAATTTTTAAATTTCATCCAAAATTTGAATTTAAATTGAATACAAATGTGCACTACTATGGGAGTACGGGGTCTTTTACAGTCGGCTCGATCGACTGTAGCCTTTCTTACTTGTTTTTGTTTTTAGTTGCTGACCATTAAACGAACGATGGTTATAAGTTCAGGAAGAACAATGGTTATCCGGTGTAGAGGAACACACGGAAACGTTTATTTGTCAGGATGACAGTGTCGGGTCGAAAGTGAATCCGACTTATACGTTTGAATTTATCGAGCCATAAGCTCCATAAATCTAAAGTCCAATTAATAAAACATAAAATCCGAAGTTTGTTAAACGTCTCCAGAATATAGCATAATTTAGCCTAGGTGTATATCTCTTCTGCGTAGTAGTGGTCTGTAGTGGCTGCTGGTGACTAAATGCACCGGCACACGTGAACCAGGTTCGGCTCGTTGTGATACCATATTTGAGGCAGGGAATTATGTGGCTCTTAAGAAAGATTTATGGAGAACCATTTAGTGGCTCGGATGAAATTGGCTAGTTGTAAAGGCTGTTTGTCGGCTATGTCGGACAACCAATCAAGGAGAAGTCGTGGAAAGCAGCTGATAGCCTGTTGTCGTGTGTACCTACAAGCCAGTGCCCAGTGAGGGCCCGGAAGTAGGAATAGTCCTTCCGGGTCAGTCTGCATAGATTGGCAGACCGTTTCTTGTCGAGAACAGGCTAGGTAGAACGAGGTACTCTACATCTGTGTGTGTTTTCCCATCCGAGGTCAGCTAGCCTTTCGAAGTGCACGCTGATTCGAAGTCTACATGACGCTAAAGGCATGCAAACTTGCCCTCTCTCTAAGACGAGAGGGGAGACCGTGCCAAGCCTTGCTAGCTCGTCTGCTGTTGAATTGCCCTCAATGTTGCTGTGTCCTGGAACCCAGATGGGGTGAAAGTCGAATCGAGCTACCATCTCCATGAGAGATCTGCGATATTCTTTTGTAGCGTGTGAATTTGTTGAGACAGACCCAAGGGATTTGAGATCTGCCTGACTATCTGACAAGATGGTGATTCTGCATCGGTATGGGATCTCCCACCATAAGGCTACAAGCGCTTTTTTTAAGGCGTATATATCCGCTTGGTAGACGCTAAAGTGATCCAGGAGTCTGAAGGATTTTGAAATTCCTAGCTCCGGGCAGTAAAACCCTCCGCCCGTACGACCGTCTGCTCGAGACCCGTCGGTGTAAAAGTGAAGAGAAGAGTTTTGGTAGGGAGGACCGTGTATCCACGTTTCTCTTACCACCTTTAAAGCTGTTGAGGAGAGCGATTGAGGCTTACTTCGCTCTGTCTTCGATGCATGATTTCCAGTTAGCTTTCTGTCGAGAAAGACACCTAAGTACTTAGCCTTTTCGCCAAAATTCAGTATCTCGCCGTGCAGAGAGGGAGGTCTAAACTGTGGGATTTTGTGCTTGTTTGTGAAAAGGACTAGTTCGGTTTTGCTGGGGTTAACCCCTAGCCCATTATCTGTTGCCCATTTGGATAGTATCAACAGATATTCGGCCATCCTATCGCAGAGATTTTGTAGGAATTTTTCAGAGAAGGCAATGGCCACATCATCTGCGTAAGCCCTCCCATGTTCAAGGTACTTAGCATACCGTTTACAGCCACGCTCCATATAAGTGGAGATAGAACACCACCTTGTGGGGTGCCTTTAGAGACAAATATAGCTGTGTTGGCGTTGTCTAGAGACGCCTCCACGACTCTACTTCTTAGAAGTTGGTCAGTGAGATGTATAGTCCTAGTATCGACTCCCAATGTTGATAAACCGTTATTGTCTCTGGGAGGATGTTGTTAAAAGCCCCCTCAATGTCTAGGAAGGCTATGAGAGAGAATTCATTTAGAGAGACTGACTTCTCTATTATGGAGACCACCCTATGAAGGACAGTTTCAGTGGATCTACCTTTGCGGTATGCGTGCTGAGCATCCGAAAAGCTAAAGCTAGGGATTTTCTCTCGGAGGTACCAGCTGATAAGCCGTTCAAACACCTTAAGAAGGAAAGAGGATAGACTTATTTTCCTAAAATTGCCCTGGACTGTAGCCAAGGCTTAGGAATTAGCCCTGATATGAGTATACCCTTGAAAATCATATGAAGCCAAGAAGTTGCTATGTATCCTGCATGTCTGAGATGGGCAGGAATGATGCCATCCGAGCATGGGGACTTAAAAGGCATAAAGCTTTTTATTGTCCACAGGATGTTGGTCTTGCTTACAAGGGTGAGTAGCAGGCCTACTTCCTCTTGTAGTGCCACGTGATTAGAGATGGATGGGCCTTGGAACACCCAGGGAAATGGGTCTCCATCAGTAGTTCCAATGACTCGTGTCCAGACGTAGTAGCGCAGTTGTCACTTCTCTTCAGAAAGGTCTCTGAGTGATCTGCCCAGTTAGTGTGAAGGAGCATGGGTGGATCTGGGGGGATTAGACGAGCCAGATGATGGGAGTAGATATTCCAATCTGTCTTCTTAAGATTGCGGTGGGGAGCTATTTGAGGGATGTCAACTAGTAATTTAAATTCAATATATCGATGGTCTGAAAATGAATGTTCATTTAGAACCTTCCAGGAGTGAATACGAGAGTAAGGTCTAACACCTCAGAGGTTGAGCAGAGCACTACTGGTTGTCCCGTGTGTTCTAGACACACTGTAGTGTTGTCTTCATTACTGTAATAGGATAGTAGGAAGATTGGCATATTTTTACTTGCTAGAATACAAGTGCGGGCTTTACCGGATGCCTCTGCAGTGTACAGCTTGAAGTTTGGAGTCCTCAAACAAGAAATGCGACCTTTGCATAGCCACAGTTCCTGGATGAGGACGATGTCAGCACCTTCCCTAACTAGGAGGTACAGGAGAGCAGCGTATGCTGCCTTACAGTGGTGGTTGTTTATTATACTGTATATTAACCTCCACCACCGTGGTGTTCACAGTTGATTCATCCTCCTCGGGGTCATCCAGCTCAGCCATGTCCACGTTGCTGAGACCTCTGGCCAGGTCGCTCTCCTCGGAGATATATGCTTTCAGGATATACTCCTCGACCATGTCTAGGTCGGACTCTTGTTAGGGACCGTTCCTGGTCCTTGCGTCCGACTTATAAATACTCTTGAACCCGTATTTAAAGGAGCCATCCGACTTGGACAGCATGTGAGCTGATGCCTCGTCTAGGATCAGGACAATCTGTCTGGATTGTCCTATCGCCCCCTCGAAAAAAATTTCAGTAATCATGGCACGTAGGAAAACCATTTCTGGTATGCAGGTTCCTAGAGACAGCCTGCCTGCCTGCCGGCACACGCCCTCCACATACAACATACACGCATATGCATAAATAATTTGTAAATGCTGATAATCGGAGAATTCCTGAAAGTGGCGCGTGGTGCAACTGGTAGGGTTGCGGCGCGTTCGTCTGATATTCTAAGTTCGAATGCTGACAGTGAGAATTTTAAATCTAATTTTTTTTAAATTTCAATTTAAAATGTACATATAAATAAAAATTTTTAAATTTCATTTGAAAATTTGAATTCAAATTGAATACAAATGCGCACTATTATGGGAGTACGTGGTCTTTTACAGTCGGCTCGATCGACTGTAGCCTTTCTTACTTGTTAGCCCTGTACTCTAAAAAAGAGTAGAGGGGTCTATTAAGTTTGCCTGAAGCGAAATGTGCGTAACAGGCAGAAGGAGGCGTGGCCGACCCCATAAAGTATTAATATTATTGATCAGCATCGAAAGACAAATCGATATAGCCATGTCCGACTGTCCGTCTGTCGTCCGTCCGTCCGTCAATATGAACACCAGGATCTTTTAAACTACAAAAGCTAGAACCACCAAATTTAGAATGAAAATCCGTCATTATGTCAGGCAGATCAAGTTTATTTCAAATTGTTGCCACGCCCCTTACCGCCCCCGCAATGAGCAAAAAACCAGACACACCTCGAAAAAAAATGTAGTTTTAGGCCAATAACTCAGTAACTATGGCACTTAGGAACACAATTTCCTAGAGGCAGGTTCATAGAGACAGCCTTAATGCAATGACATTAAAAATTTTGAGCTTGCCATGCGCCCTTTTCACATGACACCTAAAAAAACTATTAAACTTCAATGCCGTTTTTATGGCATTTATTCATATAGTACAGTGTTGTAATTCAACATTCGTATAGAGACATATAAAATCAGACTATTCTGAAAGTGGCATCAAAATACTTCCTTTAACAAAAGAGCAATTACGTTCTAAATTTTGTTTTTTAACTGCAATATCACTTGCGCGCGAGAGCGAGACAGAAACATACAAACATACATGCCGGCAGACGCTGGCCGCGCCGAATACACACATACATGCATTCATACGTATTTGCATACATATAAATTCAAACGAATGTGTGTTTGTATTAATAATATGTAAATTCTGATAATCGGAGAATTCTTGAAAGTGGCGCATGGTGCTACTGATAGAGTTGCGGCGCGTTGGTCTGAGGTTGTAGGTTCGAATGCTGGCAATGCGAATTGTTAATTTAATTTTTTATGCCCGTTACTCGTAGAGTAAGAGGCGTGGCAGACCCCATAAAGTATATATAGTGACATATGTAGATACATATGTACCAATACGCCACATACCCATACACCACATAAACCATACACCACACATATCATTAATGTTAAAGATTTTTTTCCCACAAAACTAATGTAAACATTATCAAAAAATCAAATGGTGACAATAACAATTCTGGCTTCCCACGAATGTATCAAATATCATAAATTCGCTAGAATCGTTATTCCCATCATTGGGGTTATAACTGCTGACCTTACACAAATCCTGGCAGAATTCTCTCAAACTCTTCAAGATCGAGATCTCTCTCTATTTACATAAGAGCCAAAAGCTCAATGAGTTCAAAGTCCAATTAATAAAAGCTCAAAACCGAGGTTTGCTTAGCGTCTCCAGAACATAGCATAAGTTAGTCTAGATTTGTATCTCGTACTCCGTAGCTTTGTGTTTTATTGAATAAAGTTTTATATTTTTTGAAAAACCAAGTGTCGAAGTGGCGCAGCCGGTAGGATATCAGTAATATCCTCGTAATAGTTATCGTTTTTTTTTTCAATCCATTGAAAAGAAATCCTTGTACGACCAAGGAATTTCTAGGATTTGAAGACGCGAATTTGCCGCAGAAAGGGAATCGGTTAAAGAACATTAAAATTTTGGAAAAATTTTTATCTTGATAACCGCCAAAGAACCTAAGCGTGTGTGACTTTTAACCCAATTATCAGTCGTGGCCCATATTTAGACCCCGTACTCTAAAAAAGAGTAGAGGGGTCTTTTAGGTTTGTCAGAAGCGAAATGTGCGTAACAGGCAGAAGGAGGCGTGGCCAACCCCATAAAGTATATATATTCTTTATCAGCATCAACAGCCGAGTCGATATAGCAATGTCCGTCTGTCTGTCCGTCCGTCCGTATGAACACCTGGATCTTTTAAACTACAAAAGCTAGAGCCACGAAATTTTTAATAAAAATCCTTTTTTAAGTCAGGTAGGTTAAGTTTATTTCAAATTTTTGGCCAGCCCCTTACCGCCCCCGCAATGAGCAAAATACCACACACACCTCGCAAAAAATGTAGTTTTATGCCAATAACTTAGTAACTATGGCACTTAGGAACACCATTTCTGGTAAGCAGGTTGCTAGAGACAACCTTAATGCAATGCCATTAAAAATTTTGAGCTTGCCACGCTCCCTTTTCTCAATAGAGCTAAAAAAAACTATTAAACTTCAATGCCGTTTTTAAGGTATTTATTCATATAGTACAGTGTTGTAATTCAACATTCGTATAAGAGACATATCAAATCAAACTATTCTGAAAGTGGCATCAAAATACTTCCTTTAAGACAGACAGAAACAGAAACATACACACACATGTTCGAACGTTCTCGATGCTTGTATGGCGACCGCGCTGCCGGCAGACGCTGGCCGCGCCGAATACACACATACATACATATAATTTCAAACGAATGTGTGTTTGTATGAATAATATGTAAATTGTGATAATCGGAGAATTCTTGAAAGTGGCGCGTGGTGCAACTGGTAGAGTTGCGGCGCGTTGGTCTGAGGTTGTAGGGTTCGAATGCTGGCAATGCGAATTATTAAATTATTTTTTTTAAATTTCATTTCAAAATATACATATAAAATTAAAATTTTTAAATTTCATTCGAAAATTTGTATTCAAATTGAATACAAATGTGCACTACTATGGGAGTACGGGGTTTTTTTTTCAGTCGGCTCGATCGACTATAGGCTTTGTTACTTGTTTCATATAGTACAGTGTTGTAATTCAACAATCGTTTAGGGCCATATGAAATCGAACTATCCTGAAAGTGGGATCAAAATAGTACTTTTAACAAAAGAGCTACTACTTTAGAAAATTGCAAATATAATTTGTAACGTAAAGATTTAATTGAATATAAGCTTTCATATTTAAGATTTTGATATATTTAAAAAAATGAATTTTTTGTTGTATTCAAAGAAATTTGTAATGTTAAGATTTGTTAAATGAATTTAATCTAACATATTTTTAAGTTTATGTATTTTAAGTGTTCTGATGGGGTTTTTACTACATCCTTGCAGCGAATGCTGGATCACTAAACACATCCCAGAAAGCACATCAACCACATTAGTATAAGTTTGAAGAGAATGATTTTATATGTTATTTAATATCAATGACTAATGTTGTCTTTGAGGGGGGCGTGTTTGAATACCTCTATTCAACAATAAAAGTATACCATTAGTCAACACTATTTTGTCATTTGTAATGATATATGTATATGGTCACACTTATATTTTTCATATCCGTTTTCCTCTCTTTTGATCTATTGTTCTGTGGTGTGGTGTTGCAGCTGAAAGGAGTACTGAAATTAAAACTTATAAAATTACAGCAATCATACAAAACGACTTCTTCATTTTAATAGAAATAACTTTTCAATTATTAAGGCTAGTTTTTCAACAAATATCATTATTTTACTATCAATATAACAAGATCCGAAGAAACTTATAATAATCTAATGAAACAAACAAAAGAATTCGAACCATTAGTAAAAATAAAGTACTTAACAGAAAAACTGGACGGAGAAATGAACGGTATAACACTAGTAAAACGAAATAAAAGAGGAATTGTAAATTTCATTGGGATATTTTATAAATACCTTCTCGGAACTTTAGATCAAGAAAACAAAGAAGAATTACAGTCAAAAATAGATAACCTTTCAGAAAATAGTGTTCAAGCCAATGAACTAAATGAAGTAATAAAAGCTGTTAACAAAGGAATAGAAGTAATGAACAGCCTAAGTATCACACATGAGGCAGAGCAACGACTCGAATTACTAATTTTCAACCACCTTCACAGAGTATGTCGAAGAAATTGAGTTAGGAATACAACTAACCAGGCTTGGTATACTCAACCCTAAATTACTAAAATATGACTCACTAAAACATTTACACGCTGAAAAAATAATAAATATTAAAACATTAACTTTGTTAAAAACAACTACTAACGGAATTTTAATTATTTCCCATATTCCACGGGAAATTATAAATACTGCAATACACACCATTATTCCACACGAAAACTAAGACATTTTGACCGAAGCTATACATGACACATTCTATTTAAAAAACAATAAAGCATTCACAGCAACCAATAATGATTAAGTAATGAACAAATGTATTACTGGAATATTAAATCAAGTTAAAACAGAATGTAGAAATTCAAAATCACATAAAAATTATGAAATTATGTGTGTATAACCAAACATTATGTTAACATGTAACTTACCTAAATCTATTATAAACCAAAATTATATCAATAGAGAAATTAATATCGAAGAAAACAATATGATAAAAGCCATAAACTGCTCAATCCAATTGGATGAAATTCAAATAACTAATACTATACATTATCTTTAAATATAAAAATATTCCACAAAAAATTATTGTTAATTATAAGAACAAAAAAGAATCATCCCGAAACATACAATCAAATATTCAAAATGATAAACAAATTAAAATAGAATAAAATCAAAATGAAACTGAAAAATAAATCGAAGAAATTGTAATAGATCCAACACTATATCTAAAATTAACCGCCTGAGGACAAGCTCATTTCTTAAGGATTCGGAAGAGACATATGTAGATGCATATGTACCCATACATTACGCCTAACACCACACTTATCATTTATGTTAAAGATTTCTTTCCCACAAAATTAATGTAAACATTATATAGTAATCAAATGGTGACGCATCATTTATCATAAACAATTCGCCAGAATCGTTATTCCCATCATTGGGGTTGAAACTGCTGACATTACACAAAATCTCTTCAAGATCGAGATCACTTTAGTTACAGAAGCGCATTATTTGAAATGTCACATACGTTTCGATAAAACAAAAATAAACAATCAGGCTATCGAAGACAAATGAGCAACAATTGTGAGTGTGGATCGGTATTGCGATTATTATTGTACAGTTGAAAATTTGTAGTGCGCATACAAAAATACTTACAAACTTAAAAGAAGAAGCAGTAGACTGATTCATGTTTTAAAAAACAAATTTAAAAAAAGATAATAGTTTAAATTAAAATTTAAAAAAGTAAAAAAAAATTACGCGCTATCTGCAATCGAAAACGCGGTATCAGACACAGGATTCTCACATGTCGCCACTCTACCATATGCACCACACCTCAATAATAATGTTTTGTTATAGAAAAAGAAAACAAATGCCTGTCTGTGCTGGGGTTCGAACAACAGGCAGAAGGAGGCTTCGCAGACCCCATAAAGTATATATATTATTGATCAGCATCGAAAGACGAATCGATATAGCCATGTCCGTTTGTCCGTCTGTCAGTATGAACACCTGGATCTTTTTAACTACAAAAGCTAGAACCACCAAATTTAGAACGAAAGTCCGTTATTATGTCAGGCAGATCAAGTTTATTTCAAATTGTTGCCACGCTCCTTACCGCCCCCGCAATGAGCAAAAAACCAGACACACCTCGAAAAAATTTCAGTAACTATGGCACTTAGGAAAACCATTTCTGGTATGCAGGTTTGCTAGAGACAGCCTTAATGCAATGCCATTAAAAATGTTGAGCTGCCACGCTCCCTTTTTTGCGGCGCGTTCGTCTCATATTCTAAGTTCGAATGCTGACAGTGAGAATTGTTAATTTAATTTTTTTTAAATTTCAATTCTAAATTTACATATAAAATTAAAATTTTTAAATTTCATTTGAAAATTTGAATTCAAATTGAATACAAATGCGCACTATTATGGGAGTTCGGGATCTTTTACAGTCGGCTCGACTGTAGCCTTTCTTACTTGTTTTTCAACATGTTATGGGCCCAGTCAATGTCAAATAAAAGTGAATAATTAGAACAGCAAATAATTCTGATATAATATTCCACTTCGCGTGTAATATATTTTTTGGTGTCTGTCTATGTGTGTGTGTGAGCGAGTGCATATACTTATCAGGATGGATAAAATAAAGTATTATATCAAGCCGTTCAATGGCAAAAAGTATTCAGTATGGAAATTTAGAATTAGGGCATTGTTTGCCGAAATGTATATACTATAAGTTATTGACAATGAGATGCTTAACGAAATTGACGATGTTTGGGCAAAAGCAGACCGTTGTGCTAAAAATACAATAATTCAATACTTGAGCGATTCATTTCTAAGCTTTGCTGCAAGCGACTTCTCGGGGCGTCAAATTATTGATAGTCTAGACGCCTTATATTAGCGTAGAAGCCTTGCGTCGCAGTTAGCTGCGCGCAAACGTTTAATATCTATCAAGCTGTTGAGTGAGCAGTCGCAGGCGAGTCTTTTTATTACTTTTGATGAAAAAGTATGTGAATTATTGGCACAATGCACAAAGGTGGACTAGATGGACAAGGTCGCACATTTGCTTCAGACTCTTCCCTCGTCTTATAATAGTGTAATCACGGCCATTGAAACCTTATTGGATGATACTCTAACATTACCCTTTGTTAAGAATAAGTTGTTAGATTTTGAAATTAAAATAAGAAATGATAGTGTTCACATGAGTAAGAAAGTTAAAAGCAATTTAAGTAAAAATAGTTCTTTTAATAATAGAAATACAAAGGCTAGGAATGTTTTTAATCACAAAGCTAAAATTAATATTAAATGTAGTCACTGTGGAAAAATGGGTCATATCAAAAAGGACTGTTACAGTTATAAAAGAATCACAAATGAAAAGAATAAAGAAAACAATAGTTCTCAGCTAGCAACATCACAACACGGTTTTGCGTTTATGATCAAAAGTGGTCAAAGGGCCTCAGTGAATAATAAAATTGGTTTTATACTCGACTCTGGAGCAACGGATCATTTAATTAATGATGATTCGTTGTATGCTGACTTTGTTACTCTGGAGCGTCCAGTGAAAATTGCTGTTGTGTATTAAGTTCCAATCTCGTTTATTGAATGAATCGAATCAATTTGGTTCTCTTAGACTAAAGGCTTGCTAGCTGTCGGCGCAGCGGCAGAGCAGCCGTTTTATATAAACATTATATATAAGTAAAGTAATTAATGTAAGACGGGCAGAGAGTATGAGTTATGCATTCACATATGTATATTAGCGGTCAATATGGGAAATATGCTGACTCGGCTCTAAGCGATGAATACAATGAGTGCATATCATATTACGTTTGGACTTGAACTGTGTGCGGGCACTCTTATTATCTATAAATTTAAGAAATTTTATTTATTTATTTATTTTTTTTTTTGTGTGTTTTTTTTTTTTTTATATATATAATAAGATGTTTCGACACTTAGTTTATCAAAAAAATATAGAACTTTATTCAATAAACTCGAAACTACGCAGTACAAAACTAGACTACTTATCCTATGTTCTGATGACGTTAAGCAAACCTTTAAGCTTTCATTAATTGGACTTTGGACTCATTGAGCTTTTGGCTCTAATGTAAATAGAGAGAGATCTCGATCTTGAAGAGATTGAGAGAGTTCGGCCAGGATTTGTCCAACGTCAGCAGTTTTAACCCCAATGATGGGAATAACGATTCTGGCGAATTGTTTATGATATTTAATACATTCGTGGGAAGCCAGAATTGTTATTGTCACCATTTGATTTTTCGATAGTGTTTACATTACATTTTTGTGGGAAAGAAATCTTTAACATAAATAATAAGTGTGGTGTATGGTGTATGTGGGGTATGTGGTGTATGTGGTGTGTGTGGTGTATGGGTTTATGTACGTATGTATCTACATATGTCACTTCCCCATCCTTAAGAAATGAGCCTGTCCTCAGGCGGTTAATTTTGGATATAGTGTTGGATCTATTACAATTTCTCCGATATCGTTTTCAATTACATTTGGATATATTTCTGTATCATTTTGAATATTTGATTGTATGTTTGGGGTTGATTCTTTTTTGTTCTTATAATTAACAATAATTTTTCGTGGAATATTTTTATATTTAAAGATAATGTATAATATAAGTATGATTAAAATAATTGTTAAAGTTGTTATAGTTATAATTTGGAATGTGTTCTACAATTTTGTTTGTTGTTGGATAATTTCTTTAGTTTGGACATATGACAATGGTTCTAGTTTGGTTATATTATTATTTATGTAGACTGTTTGTGTGTAATCTAGCATAGTATTAGTTATTTGAATTTCATCTAATTGGATTGAACAATTTATAGCTTTTATCATATTGTTTGGTTCTACATACTTGATTTCATAATTTTTATGGGATTTTGAATATCTACATTCTGTTTTATCTTGCTTTAATATTCCAGTAATACATTTGTTCATATTCATTGATTGTTCCTGTTTGAAATATAAGATATCCGTTTTTGGAGTTAATTGGGTTGATTTCCAAATTTTGACCTTTTATTGGCCATACAAAGTTGAGTAGCATGAGTGTTATAATTATAGCTGTTAAATTATGATGGGTTATCATCTTGATTCGGGTTATTAGTTGATCTGGAATTATCATATTTACTTTCATTAGTTACTTTCTTTCTTTTATATTTTGATTTATAGTGTGTTATTTTTCTACCTCTGTTTACTTCTTCATAATGTTTTTCATCTATTTGTGTTATGTTTCCTGTTTGTTTAAATGGGTTTGTGGATTTAGATTTTACTAAAGGTGATTCCCTATATCTAGTATCTATTTCAAATTCGGTTCTTTTTTCATTAAGTCTTTCTATTTGCCTTTTCTTATTTAGCTGTGTATCATATTCAGGTGTTCCTGCGTAAATGAAAATGTCTGCTGGTGTTCTACCAGTTGAATTATGTTTGGTTTTATGGTTATAAGTGTAAAGTATTACTTCAAATTTGGTTAATTTATTTTCCTGGTTAGTGTCAGAATTAACAATTCTTAATTTTTCATTTATTGTTTTATGGAATCTTTCTATGTCGGACATACCGTTTTTGCTAGTTGTGATGGATATATTTACGTCTTCTGATTTTAACCACATTTGTAGTGCGGAGCACAAGAAGGCTGAATCTTTGTCTGCTTTTATTTCTATTGGTTTGCCCATGTCATTAAATACTTTTAAAAGAGCTCTTTTGGCTTCTAACCAATCTCGACCATTTACTTCTATTAAAGTTGCGTATTTGGAATATAAGTCTATACAAGATAGAAATTGTTTATTGTCCACCATATAAAAATCAATGACATATTTTTTCTCTTGGATTATGAATTTCTGGAGTTAATTCAAAAGCTAACTTAGTGTTTCTGTGTTCTGTTTTTGCTATATTACAAACTTTGCATTCGTTAATTATGTTTTGTATTAAGTTTTGATAATCTGGATAATAATATTTTTCTTTAAATAATAATGTCATTTTCTCTATTCCTGGATGTAATAACTTTTCGTGTGTGTTAATAATAAATTCTTTGAATTCGGCATATGTCTGGAGGTCTATTAGTTTGTTAGTTGATCTCATTACTTTTGTAATGTTATTGGGACTAATTATTTCAACGAAAGCATTCTGGAATGTAAGAAAGTCGGCTTCGTTGCTGAAGTATATAACACTATTTTTTGAACATAGGTATTCTTTAATTAATTCTTTTGCATGGTTGTGTGTCATTTCGACATAATTTATTAAGATTTTTGTTTTATGAAAATAATTAATAACGTTTGTGTTATTTGAGTTACTTTTTATAAATTCTATTTGTCTTTTAAAATAATTGATTGGTCTTTCTGTGAGTGAAATGTAATATTGGTTATCTTCTTGAGCGCTGTGGATTGTTGCTACTGTTACATCGGAAGTTTCTCCTAACAAATTTTCTTCAATTTTAATTCTAGACAAAGCATCTGCAACATAGTTTTCTTTACCTGGTATATATTTAATGTGATAATCAAATTCATTTAATTTTATTTTCCAGCGTTGTAATTTCATATTTGGTTCTTTAATATTATTAAGCCAAACAAGTGGTTTGTGGTCACTGAGAATCTCGAATTTTCTACCGTAGAGATAAGATCGGAAATATTTGGTTGCCCAAACGATGGCTAAAAGTTCCTTTACAATTGCTGCATAGTTAATTTCATGTTCGTTTAGGGTTCTACTTGCGAGACAAATTGGTTTTTGATTTTGAGACAGAACAGCTCCAATAGCTATGTTACTGGCATCAGTTGTAAGACAAAATGGTTTTTCGAAATTCGGATAAACTAATATTGGATCGGATGTTATAAGTACTTTTAATTTTTCAAAAGCAGAAATGTAATTTGGTTCTTTTATATTTATAGTTGCTCCTTTCTTTAATTTTAAAGTCATTGGCTTTACAACGTGTGCAAAATTAGGAATGAATTTTCTGTAATAACCACAAAGACCTAAAAACGATTTTATTTCTTTGGGTGTTTTTTGGTATTGGAAAATGTTGTATAGCAGAGATTTTAGTTGGGTTTGGTTTTATTCCTTCTGTTGTTATTATGTGCCCAAGGAATTCAGTTTCCTTTTTCATGAATTCGCATTTATCTAATTGCAATTTTAGATTGGCTTCACGCAGTTTTGTAAATACCCTTTTTAATGATAATAAATGTTCTTCCAATGAAGTGGAATACACTATTATATCATCCATGTATACTAAACAATCTTTGCAAATTAGATCTTCTAATAGATTGTTCATACAACGTTGAAATGTTGCTGGGGCGTTTTTCAATCCAAAAGGCATTCGAGTGTATTCGTAATGTCCATTTTTAGTTGAAAAAGCTGTTTTTGGTATACTTTGTGGGTCCATTTGTATCAGATGAAATCCGCTAAGTCAATTGTGGTAAAATACTGACATTTTCCAAGTTTGTCTAGTATATCATCCATGACTGGGATAGGATATTTATCATCGATTGTTATTTCATTTAAGTTTCGATAGTCAATAACTATACGGAATTTTTCTTTACCTGATGCGTCACGTTTCTTTGGCACAATCCAAATTGGTGAGCAATAAGGTGATTTTGATTTACGTATTATACCTTGTTCAATCATTTCTTTGATTTGTTTTTCGACTTCTTCGTCGAATGTTTGCGCATACTTGTATGGACGCTTTTGGATTGGGTCTTCGTGTTTAGTTTGGATGACATGCTTAATTGTACTGGTAAAAGTCAAATTTTCACTTTCTTTGTACTGAATGTCACTAAACTAGAAAAGAATTTTACTGCTATTTACTGCTATGTAGTTTGTTTGGGGCGGATCAAGGCATTGAAATGCGGTCTTGTCCTTGACAGAATTCTCACAGTCATATCTCATTGAAAATAGATGATCGTTTAGAATAACTGTTTTTTGTTTATAGTCAATTTTTGCTTCACAAGATTCCAGATATTCTCTACCTAGTAAGATATCGTATTTATCAGAAAAGTTGTGTAAGTAAAATATTTGATGGGTAGGGCATAGTTTACTAGGGGCAAAAGATACACAATTCTTTAATTGAACAATACCATTTATTGTTTGTACGTTCAATTGGCAAGGTTTTATAGGGAATTTTAAAAAGTTTTCTTTCATTAGATTTATGGATGAACCTGTGTCAATTACACAGTTAAAATTTTGTCCATTCATAACTAATCTGATGAAAGGATTGGTTCTTCGTTGTCCGAGGCTCCTTGATGAAAATTTGCTGATGTGTCCATCTTAGAGTGGCCACTAGTTTCTCTCTGTCTTTTATGAGAGGGATTGGGAGGTCATTGACTCCGAGTTTGGTAATTCATTGGGTTTGTGATCTAGATTGATCAAGATTTTGTTTGAATTCCTTTTGTAATGCTTCAGCATTTTCTTTTGGTTTATGATTTGGGTTAGCGTTATTTGAGTAATTTGGAGTAGGGTAATAATTCTGGTTACTTCACTTTCCACGGTTTTCAGTGCTTGAATTGCTTTGTGTTTTATTAATTTTGGAATTGTCATTGTTTTGGTTATTACGTTCGTTATAACCATTTTCGTACAATCCTTCGCGTTGAGCTACTTGTTTTAATTTTGAAACTGTTGTAATGTCATATCGTGCTATTGTCATAAAAATTCTGTCCGGTAATTTTTTTGTAATAACGTCTTTAATAGTATTATTCATTGCATTAGTATACAATAGAGTGTTCTGGACCTGATTTTCTAACATTAACTTATTGGATATTACAAAAGATTTATACTCTAGATCTTCAACAAACTTACGGATACTATTATTAAAGTTGGTATTATAGAGACGTCGTAGAAGTTCTTCATACGGAGTTTGTGTTTTAAATTCGTCGATGAGGGCGCTCCTTAACTCTCCCCAGGTTGTGGCTGCTGTCAGCTGCGACACTCGTTGTGCGGATCCGGTTGTCTGCATGCTCGATTGCTGTGTTGGATATAACTGCATAATAAAATCAATCCTCCTTATGAATGCAGTTAGTTCCACGGTTTTTGCCGTCGAATACTGGCACTTGTCGAATTTGTCCAAGCGCTTGTTTTAGATGTATTTCCGATAGTTCCATTGGTGGGTTGGTTGCCATGGTGTTGTTGTAGATTTTATTTATTTTGTTTTCAATTGTCACTTCAGGTTTTTGTTTTAATTGTCACTTTTTGTTTTAATTGTCACTTTTGTTGAATTATAAGAGACTTACGTTTACAGGGATCAATAAATTGATATGTAAAGCCCAGATATAAGCTCTTTATTTACAGTTGTTCAAATAGTCCAGAGGATCTATTTTTTGGTTGAACACTGTTTGGTGTTTTGCGCGGTTTTTCTTTGTAATAGCAATTATCTTTGGTGGCGGTCTCACATTTAAATATGGGCCACGACTGATAATTGGGTTTTGAGTCACACACGCTTAGGTTCTTTGGCGGATATCAAGATAATATTTTTTCCAAAATTGTAATGTTTTAACCGTTTCCTTGCCGCGGAAAATTCGCGTGCTCGAATCCTAGAAATTCCTTGGTCGTACAAGGATTTCTTTTCAATGGATTAAAAAAAAGGACGATTACTTATTACGAGGATATTTATTATTCGTATCCTACCGGCTGCGCCAATAAGATGTTTCGACACTTAGTTTATCAAAAAAATATAAAACTTTATTCAATAAACTCGAAACTACGGAGTACAAAACTAGACTACTTATCCTATGTTCTGATGACGTTAAGCAAACCTCGGTTTTAAGCTTTCATTAATTGGACTTTGGACTCATTGAGCTTTTGGCTCTTATGTAAATAGAGAGAGATCTCGATCTTGAAGAGATTGAGAGAGTTCGGCCAGGATTTGTCCAACGTCAGCAGTTTTAACCCTAATGATGGGAATAACGATTCTGGCGAATTGTTTATGATATTTAATACATTCGTGGGAAGCCAGAATTGTTATTGTCACCATTTGATTTTTCGATAGTGTTTACATTACTTTTTTGTGGGAAAGAAATCTTTAACATAAATAATAAGTGTGGTGTATGGTGTATGTGGTGTATGGGTTTATGTACGTATGTATCTACATATATATATATATATGATGTACTTAATAACGATATAGAAAATGAAATGATAAAAATATTCATATATCAAAAATATTTATATATATGTTATTAGCTATGTATGTTGTTTTGAAATGAAAAGTTTTAATCTATCTTTATGAACTATCTGTTTTTTGTTTTTGTCATTAACTATTATAACATTATCCCTATCTCTCATTTCCGTTACTTTATACGGACCTGTATATTTATAATCTAACTTATGACCTGTTTCATTTCTTAGCAATACTTTATCTCCTACTGATATATCTATATTGTTTACTTTCTTATATAATAGTACCTTATTTTTATTCTTATGCTCTTCTAGCTCTTTTATATGCTACTTCTAATCTATATTTGCTTTCTTTAGCATAATCATCTATATTATATATTGCTTCTACGCTATCTATGCTATTAAATTGTTTTCGTAAATTACTTGTTTTACCAAATACTAGTTCATATGGACAATAAGTATGTGCCGTAGAGGGGGTCGTGTTGAAACAAAAAACAAAATATTGAAGCCATACGTCCCAATCAGTTTTATCAACCGATATGTAGGATCGTATGTATTCATTAAAAGTTCTATGACTTCTTTCTATCGTTCCAACTGTCTGGTGGTGGTGTGCTGTAGATGTAATATTTATAATATTTAAATATTTGCACAAATTGTCTATAATTGAATTCTTGTATTCTGTTCCCATGTCCGTAATGAATGTCTTCATTGGACCGTACTTCAGGATAAAAGATTCAAATATTGTTTTAGCGACAGTATTAGCATTCTTATTCGGAACAGGTATGGCTACAAAATACTTAGTTAAGTCACATATTAAAGTGACTGCATACTCGTTTCCATTTTCTGATTTTGGTAGTGGACAGTATTAGCATTCTTATTCGGAACAGGTATGGCAACTAAATACTTAGTTAAATCACATATTAAAGTGACTGCATACTCGTTTCCATTTTCTGATTTTGGTAGTGGACCAATAGTGTCCACTATCACTCTGTTGAAAACACTTATGGGTGTGTCTGTTATTGTTAATGGGGTCTTACTATGTTTCGTTATTTTAGCTTTCTGGCATTTTTGACATTTTCGTATGTACAGTGATATCACGAGTCATATTCTTCCAAAAATAATGTCTTTTGATTTTTGCTAAAGTTTTTGAAATGCCAGTATGACCTCCTTTTATCGGATTGGCATGGAAGTTAGACAAAATAGCTTCTTTATCTTTTTGTTTATCTATTAGGGTCACCGGGTTGAGTACTCTTAATGTTTTTAATATTTTATTGCCCATTAATTTGAAATTATCTATTGAAGTATTTTCAAAGATATTTTCCCACGGTGCCACTTTGAGTTGGCTGATTTTATTTATACCGGCTTGCAGTTCAAGCCTTTGGAAAAATGGAACTAAGTCTAGGATTCCATTGGTATATAAATCGCTAACATCATATCTTGCAGTAATTTTTCTGCCATGTTTAAATAAACATAACGTATCTTTTACATGCAATGTCACTACTTTACGTACTTCGTTATTGTTTATGACTTCATATACGTTGGGCTTAGAAGCTGTATTTAAAGATTGCGTAAGCAATTCTTGTTCTTTATTTTCCTCGCGGATTTTCTGTCTATTCTGATATCTTGTAGTGACTTTATTTATATTGCCAGTTATATTTTGTAGGTCTTTGATGGTTATTCTTGATAACGCATCAGCTACATAGTTGTCTTTTCCCTTTAAGTATTCAACTGTGAAATCATATTCTTCTAATTCGAGCCTCATACGTGTCAGTTTAGAACTGGGATTGATCATTGAGAATAGTTATATTAAAGGTCTATGGTCTGTTTTTATTAAGAAATGTTTTCCATATATATCTGGTCTAAAGTGTAATATTGCCCAATGTATTGCAGCTAATTCCTGCTCAGTAGTACACTTATTACTTTCTCCTTTAGTGAACGATCTAGATGCATAAGCAATGGGAAGTTGGAGTCCATCATGGTTTTGAGTTAAAACCGCTCCACATGCTTGTTTGCTTGCATCCGTAATTATACAGATATCTTTATTAAAGTCTGGGTATTGTAACAATGTTGGTTCCATTAATTTATCTTTTAAATATTGGAATGCGTCTTGGCATTCAACTGTCCATTCAAAGGGAACATTCTTTTTACATAATCTTCTTATGTGCCGGGAATATTCGGCGAAGTTTTTAATGAATCGTCTATAATAATTGCAAAAGGCTACAAAACGTCTAGCGCTATCCGCATTGTGCGGGACTGGATAATCTTTAATGACATCATATTTTGTGTCGTCAGGCAAGATTCCTTTATCTGTGCATTTATGACCCAGAAAAGTCACCTCATGCATAAAAAATGAACATTTTTCTGGATGTAGCTTTAGGTTGTATTCCCTGCATTTGTCAAAAACATCTGTTAAGTTTTCAAGCATGTGTTTTTCGGAACAACCTATAACTATTAAGTCATCCATGTAAAGGAATGCTTGTGAAGGTTCTAATCCAGAGAATGCAATTGTCATCATCCTCTGAAACCGAAAGGTAATCGCTTGAAACGATACGAGCCGTTGCTTGTTGAAAATGACGTTATATCTCTTGAACTTTTTTCGAGTTCAATTTGGTTTAATCCTGACATAAGATCAAGACACGAAAAATATTTTGCTCGCCCTAGTTGATCTAAAATGTCATCAATTCTAGGGAGAGGAAATTTATCAGACAATAATTTTTTATTTATTTGACTATAGTCAATCACTAATCGCCATTTCTTTGAATTTGAAGTCGGAGATGATTTTTTCGGGACAAGTAATAATGGGCTATTATATTCAGATACAGAAGGTTCGACTATTCCGTCTGTGATCAATTTTCCGACTTGCTTCTGTATCTCTTTCACCTGACTTTGTGGGCTTCTATAATTTTTGACATATACTGGTTCATCATCCTTTAATCTCAGTTTCTGTTTGTAGAAATTATTTGTAGTGATTGGTTCTGTTTCCAATCCGAATATATCGCTGTGTTTGGTGCATAAGCTTGAGAGCTGTGTCTTAAATTGTGAAGGAAAGTTCTTTGATAGTTGAGATAATACAGACTTTTCTCTTGTTTCATTATTAGTTTTGACTACTTCGTAGTTAGAAAGTGACTCATATGCCAAGTTATTTGTATTGACTACTTGATCTCTATCTGTAGTATTAAGTAGTCTTATGAATGCATTTTTTGTTGTTGCTATTGTACTAGCTATGTAAATACCATGTGTGATTTCCTGGTTTGGAATCAATACACTGTCTTCTTGGGAATTTAATTGAATTTTCCTAATAACTTGGGATCTCGCTGGCAGAAGTATTGAGTTGTTGCCAGAACTGTATGTTATTGGTACATAAATTGGATATTTAAGGTTATCAGGTCTGATTATAAACCAATCTTCAGACGGCTTGAAGTCTAATTGACAGTTGTATTTCTTTATGAAGTCGATTCCTAATATGCCATCGCATGGAATAGCGAAATGTAATCCACGATATGAAAGTCGTGTTGGATTATATATTTAGTTATCTGTATCTCAAGAGAGGTTAAACCTTTTGATTTTGTTACCTCCTGACTTATTCCTTTTATGTCTATTATATAGTTAGCGTTTATATCATAATAGTCATCTGAATTTTCTTTGACTATTGAAATGTCTGCACCTGTGTCTACTAGAAAAACCAGTTCTTTTCCTGTGGACACGTTAGCAAAAGTGACAAATATATTCTGACTGATATTAATTGCATGGACCTTTACATTTTCTACTGTTGGGTACTTAAAGGGTCTTGAGAGTTTCCCGATGCATTTAAGGCTACTCTCACGTTATTATTGTTATTGTGGCCTCGATTTGAGTTACCACGTCCTCGATATTGACCTCGTCCATTATTATTATAGTTGGTAGCATTGTAGTTGTTGTGATTATTATTACGACCACGATGATTACCTCTGAAATTTCCACGTCCGCGGTTTCCACCACGCTGAGGATAATTTCTATAATAAAGGACAGTATTTGGTTGTCCAGTTGCTTCCGTGCAACTGTTTACGAATTTGGATATGGCATCATTCATGGTGTTGAAGGTGCCAGCCTGCATGATAAGTTTTACCTTATCAATTGCGCAATTCTTCGTCATTGCCTTAACTGCAAGCTGTGTAGATAACTTCTGGCTAACGCAAGGGGTAGTCCGTCCGTTATGTACGCACTTTCTAGAGCTTTTGTCATCTGCTCAACCTCTGAAGTATATTGGTTAGCAGCTTTGTTGCGTTGCTGTAGATTCATCAGCTTAGCTGATAATACTTCTACAGTTTCGCCTTTGACATTGCTTCTTAGTTCGGAGATTACTTCTGATATAGTTGTCTCATTTCCGACTAGGTTTCTGGCGACACCTTTTAGCTTTGTTTTTATTATTGAAATAGCTAATTGTTCGTGTTCGCCTTTTATTGATTCTATAATTTCCAATGTATCGAGAAAACTAGTTAGGTTTTCTGCTTTACCATCAAATACTGGTATAAGCTTTGATGCAGTGTTGATAAAATCAATATTTGACTGTGCCATTGTAATCAATTTTCTTTCAACTATACTCGAGCTAGAGTCTGAATCTGTGGAATTGTCCAAGTCAGACATTAATATAGCTGGGATAGTGAGATTATCGATTTCTTCTTCTTCCAAATCCTTTTGGTCGATATTAACAACTTCTTTTGATTCTGGTTCTTCACCAGTTTCAATTGTTACTGAGGTATTGAGAATATTGGGTATTGATATATCGAGGTCGAACTTTTCTCTAATAGTTGTCAAATTGGATCTTAGTCTGATCAAGAACCTTGATACGTGAGACCAATGATCTTGAGTAAGTTTATCTTTGTGTTCATATATTAGTATCCGAGCTTCATTGAAGCATTTAACTAATATTTCCACGTGTTTTCCAACTGTGGTTTTCAGTATCGGCCTATTTTGTGCTAGTGACTTATGCGATTTGTCGAATTCTGCTTTAATGTTTGATAATTCATTTCACTCCATTACTTTATGGATATGAATTATTTCTTGGATACCATCATAACAATTACTCTACCTAGAATTGGATGTTCCTCTACTTTTGATCTAACATGCACATATATTGTTTTAATTTTTTATTCTTTTTAGACCCCGTACTCTAAAAAAGAGTATAGGGGTCTATTAGGTTTGTCAGAAGCGAAATGTGCGTAACTGGCAGAAGGAGGCGTGGCCGACCCCATAAAGTATATATATTCTAGATCAGCATCAACAGCCGAGTCGATATAGCAATGTCCGTCTGTCCGTCTGTGTGTCTGTCCGTCTGTCTGTCCGTCCGTCCGTCCGTATGAACACCTAGATCTTTTAAACTACAAGAGCTAGAGCCACCAAATTTGGAATGAAAGTCCGTCTATATTGCAGGCAGGTTAAGTTTATTTCAAATTTTTGCCACGCCCCCTACCGCCCCCGCAAATTGTAAAAAACAGTTTTCATTGCACTACAACTTTGAAACTATGAAAGCTATCGTAACCAAATTTACACAGTAGGTGTATGGTACAACTATAACTATCCTCACCAAGTTTCATCAAGACATCGGACAACTATAGCTTATAGCTCCAATAGGACAAATCGGTCAAAAACAAAAAATTTGTATGAAGACATGTAGTATTTGTTAAGTGATCGCAACCAAACTCACACAGAATGTGTACATAATTATTAAAAGTAACTTCACCAAATTTGGTCCAAATCGGACAACTACAACATGTAAAACAAATTGGTCAAAAATGTTAAAAATTGCAATTTATGTACGTGTTTGAAGAAAAGTGGTAAATCAATGTTTATCTACTTTAGCCGTCAGCAGTGTAAACAGTGCTGTGGTCCAAGTGATGTGACATGCATTAGAGAAACATGAGGTCTGCGGTTCGAACCCCAGCACAGACAGGCATTTGTTTTCTTTTTCTATAACAAAACATTTTTATATATAAATGCAGATAATCAGCAGTACATGCAAATTGAGGTGTGGTGCATATGGTAGAGTGGCGACATGTGAGAATCCTGTGTCTGATACCGCGGGTTCGATTGCAGTTAGCGCATAAATTTTTTTTACTTTTTTAAATTTTAATTTAAACAATTATCTTTTTTTTTTTTTAAATTTGTATTTTAAAATATGAATTAGTCTACTGCTTCTTCTTTTAAGTTTGTAAGTATTTTTGTATGCGCACTACAAGGAGTACGGGGTCTTATACAGTCGGCACGTCGACTGCAGCCTTTCTTACTTGTTATTTATTTCATTTTCTTGTCGTTACTTATTTAATAACATTTAATTTTTGTATTTTGTAAATTTTGTATCTTTTATTGTGTGTGCGCTTTTTTTTTTTTTTTAAAATCTTGTCCAAGTCGTTTGCTCGGCTCATATATTTTTCCTCAAACATTTAGTGTGAAGTTTGTACAGTTTATAAAAGCAATTTGCACACATTATTATAACAATTATTAGTAGCATTACGTTTACATATTCTAATTCAATATTATTTGGTTCTACCTTATTTATCACGTTAGCAGTGGAATCCACTGATTTAACGTCTACTAAACCCATTATGGTTTTGTTAAAATTATGATTATTATTATAATAATTATCTATTTCCTCACTGAATTTACTTATCGAATTACTTCTCATCTATTTTACGGCTTTTTCTTTTTTCTTATTTTTACATTTGTCCTACCTATAGTTTTGTATAGCTTTACGGGCTACACTTCTAAACGAGCGGAAAAGGTTCCGCAGGCTTTTACAAAAATTTTGTTTTATATTTAATTAAAATATTTATAGCTTATCCGCATTCTCTGCGTCAGCTGGTCGTCGCCGGTTGGCTGCACTGACGCTCCCTCGCAGGCGAAAGTGGCGGTTTGCCCTTCTCGCTGTTGATCTGTTGCTGTTGTCCTGGGCCTATGGGCTCAGGCGGGGCAGGTGCCAGTCTTCGCACAGGTCTTTGGCTTCATGCATGCGGACTTGCACGCCGCAGAGTTGAGAGGTCCGGGGCAGTCGGTCGGGCAGACTTCTGGTTGTTTCGGCAGTGGCTTGGGAATATTCGGTTTCGTTAATATTTTTTGGTTTATAACTTTTATTTGATTTGCTGAGTGAGTTGTGACTTGTGGTACTCTATTTTGGAGGGTCTCTTTCAAAAATTCAAGCTCATTATTAAGTTTTTGTGCCGTCGTCCATGCGGGCGGCGTTGATTCAGCAAATAGCAGCCACTTTATATGTGCTATTTTTTTGTTAATTTTATTTTTCTGACCTCCACGTACCATCACGCACACTCTACTCATACTCAAATATCCTTGTTGCCACAATATCCTTGTTGCCACTATCTCCTTGTTGCCACTATCTCCTTGTTTCCACAATATCCTTGTTTCCACAAACCTCCCGATGCCCTGCTCCTTGTGACTCTAGTCACGGTCCCCATGTATTAAGTTCCAATCTCGTTTATTGAATGAATCGAATCAATTTGGTTCTCTTAGACTAAAGGCTTGCTAGCTGTCGGCGCAGCGGCAGAGCAGCCGTTTTATATAAACATTATATATAAGTAAAGTAATTAATGTAAAACGGGCAGAGAGTATGTATATTAGCGGTCAGTATGGGAAACATGCTGACTCGGCTCTAAGCGATGAATGCAATGAGTGCATATCATATTACGTTTGGACTTGAACTGTGTGCGGGCACTTGGCACGCTGTCGCTGAGTGACAAAGTCAATGACCTATGCATATTCGGCTAACAAAGTGTTGCCGGTCAATATTTATGTTGAGTAATAAGAACTCATATGTGCATACATTACAGTTGCAAGAGATGGCGAATTTATCCATGCTACAAAGCGAGGCATTGTGCGTTTGGAGAATAATTACGCAATCATACTGGAAGATGTCCTCTACTGCAAGGAGGCAACAGCAAATCTGATGTCTGTAAAGAAGCTACAACAGGCCGGGATGTCGATTAAATTTGACTCCGATGGAATGTCCATTTCAAAGAATGGAGTGACTGTGGTCAAAAATGCAGAAAATCAACTTATCAATTAATTAATTGAATTAATTATTTTATTTTTTGGGTTCTTGCAAATATAATTTGTAACGTATAGCTTTAATTGAATATTAGCTTTCATATTTAAGATTTTGATATATTTAAAAAAAAGGAATTTTTTGTTGTATTCAAAGAAATTTGTATTGTTAAGATTTGTTAAATGAATTTAATCTAACATATTTTTAAGTTGATGTATTTAAAGTGACCTGATGGGGTTTTTCCTACATCCTTGCAGCGAATGCTGGATAACTTAACACATCCCAGAAAGCACATCAACCATATTAGTATAAGTTTGAAGAGAATGATTTTATATGTAACTAGCGGGCCCGGCGCGCTTCGCGGCGTTCTTGTATTATAGATTTACCTGCTATTGATAATGTTTAATAGAAACCAAGTTAATACAAAATAAGAGATACTAAAATAATGATGAAAACAGTGAACACTAATAGCATCCTGAATTTTGTGTACACACGGGGAGGGCATTTTTTTTTTTTGCAGATTCAGCTCTATTTCAAATTTGAGATTAATTTGTTTCATTGCTTGAATCACTCTTAAATTTTTGTGTCGGTTGAAGATGTAGCCAGACAGTTTTCCCCAACCTCCAAAGGCAAAAAGGAGTTGCCTGATCTTTGCTTTGAGAAGAGTACTTTTGCAATTCACATAATGCAAATATGTATTTTGGCGCCATTTACTTATTTTGAGTTATACTTACTTTGACTTATGTCAACACTGAAATAATATGAATTCGCATTGTAACAGCTGAATTCGAATTGTAACAGTAGAAATTATATTATGCAAATGTTATGCAATTATTATACATCGATACACACCATACATCGATAATTATCGTGAAAAGCGCTTTGTACTCAGTAGGGCGCAATAAATCATAAGCAATTTGTATTGCCAGCAGAACGGAACAGAATTTTCATGTTAATTTGTGTTATTGCTTGAAACACTCTTAAATTTTTGTGGCGGTTGAAAGAGTAGCCAGACAGTTTTCCCCCACTGCCAGAAACAAAAAGAGTTGCCTGATCTCCTCTTTGAGAAGAGCATTTTTGCCATTCACATTATGCAAACATGTATGTTGTTGTTTGTGTAATTTTACCGAATTGTTTTTTATTTTGCTTTTTCTTACATTTCCAAAAAGTTTTTCCATATTTTTTTTTCATACAAACCAAGTAGATAAAAAAGCTGATCTATTAAAAAAAAAATGAAAGCAAAAGACACTAATTATCATACTGAATTTTGAGTACACACAGGAAGTGAGTTTGCTTTTTATATATATAGATTTAATATAAATGACTAATGTTATCTTTGAGGGGGGCGTGTTGGAATACCTCTATTCAACAATCAAAGTATACCATTAGTCACCACTATTTTGTCATTTGTAATGATATATGTATCAGAGACCTGCAACGAGTATAAAAATTTCGAGTATACTCGAACGGTTACTCGTGATCGTTTTGTGCTTATACTCGTTTTACTCGAGTATATACGCGAGTATTTTGGGTTATACAACATGTTGTAGCAAGCCAAACAGAAACTTATAATATTTTGCATAAAATATTCTCTGCGTCGGTACTAGACTAAATGATTTGACGGCTTTAAAGAATGTAATTTAAATACGTTGACATTTAATAACAAATTAAATTCTGTTTTTAATATTTTGATTTAATATTTTTTTACAGAAATTTGCAGAAATCTGCATTACAATTGGTAATTTGGAAACCCTTTTTAGGCTCAACAGATAAACGTAGATGGGCTGACCTTCTGGAATTTCACTTGTTTGGCCAGAGTATGACTCTCTGAGTTTTGTAAAAGGGGTGATTTTCATTTAGCGCAATATTTGCAGCAGGTAGAAACTCTTCCTTTTGTGTCTTAAAAAAAATATAAGCGAAATGCGTGGTATGCCAAACATATCAATACTTGCTCGCACTAATACACACAAACAAAGACAAGTCTCGAGATTGTTGCGAGTGCCATCAGTGTTTCTCTCTAAATTGTTTTCCGCCTGATCTAGCTTTTACTTATGTGTATGAAAGCTATCGTAACCAAATTTACACAGTAGGTGTATGGTACAACTATAACTATCCTCACCAAGTTTCATCAAGATCGGACAACTATAGCTTATAGCTCCAATAGGACAAATCGGTCAAAAACAAAAAATTTGTATGAAGACATGTAGTATTTGTTAAGTGATCGACCAAACTCACACAGAATGTGTACATAATTATTAAAAGTAACTTCACCAAATTTGGTCCATGTAAAACAAATTGGTCAAAAATGTTAAAAATTGCAATTTATGTACGTGTTTGAAGAAAAGTGGTAAATCAATGTTTATCTACTTTAGCCGTCATCAGTGTAAACAGTGCTGTGGTCCAAGTGATGTGACATGCATTAGAGAAACATGAGGTCTGCGGTTCGAACCCCAGCACAGACAGGCATTTGTTTTCTTTTTCTATAACAAAACATTTTTATATGTAAATGCAGATAATCAGCAGTACATGCAAATTGAGGTGTGGTGCATATGGTAGAGTGGCGACATGTGAGAATCCTGTGTCTGATACCGCGGGTTCGATTGCAGTTAGCGCATAAATTTTTTTTTACTTTTTTAAATTTTAATTTAAACAATTATCTTTTTTTTTTTAAATTTGTATTTTAAAATATGAATTAGTCTACTGCTTCTTCTTTTAAGTTTTCAAGTATTTTTGTATGCGCACTACAAGGAGTACGGGGTCTTATATAGTCGGCACGTCGACTGCAGCCTTTCTTACTTGTTATTTATTTCATTTTCTTGTCGTTACTTATTTAATAACATTTAATTTTTGTATTTTGTAAATTTTGTATCTTTTATTGTGTGTGCGCTTTTTTTTTTTAAAATCTTGTCCAAGTCGTTTGCTCGGCTCATATATTTTTTCCTCAAACATTTAGTGTGAAGTTTGTACAGTTTATAAAAGCAATTTGCACACATTATTATAACAATTATTAGTAGCATTACGTTTACATATTCTAATTCAATATTATTTGGTTCTACCTTATTTATCACGTTAGCAGTGGAATCCACTGATTTAACGTCTACTAAACCCATTATGGTTTTGTTAAAATTATGATTATTATTATAATAATTATCTATTTCCTCACTGAATTTACTTATCGAATTACTTCTCATCTATTTTACGGCTTTTTCTTTTTTCTTATTTTTACATTTGTCCTACCTATAGTTTTGTATAGCTTTACGGGCTACACTTCTAAACGAGCGGAAAAGGTTCCGCAGGCTTTTACAAAAATTTTGTTTTATATTTAATTAAAATATTTATAGCTTATCCGCATTCTCTGCGTCAGCTGGTCGTCGCCGGTTGGCTGCACTGACGCTCCCTCGCAGGCGAAAGTGGCGGTTTGCCCTTCTCGCTGTTGATCTGTTGCTGTTGTCCTGGGCCTATGGGCTCAGGCGGGGCCGGTGCCGGTCTTCGCACAGGTCTTTGGCTTCATGCATGCGGACTTGCACGCCGCAGAGTTGAGAGGTCCGGGGCAGTCGGTCGGGCAGACTTCTGGTTGTTTCGGCAGTGGCTTGGGAATATTCGGTTTCGTTAATATTTTTTGGTTTATAACTTTTATTTGATTTGCTGAGTGAGTTGTGACTTGTGGTACTCTATTTTGGAGGGTCTCTTTCAAAAATTCAAGCTCATTATTAAGTTTTTGTGCCGTCGTCCATGCGGGCGGCGTTGATTCAGCAAATAGCAGCCACTTTATATGTGCTATTTTTTTGTTAATTTTATTTTTCTGACCTCCACGTACCATCACGCACACTCTACTCATACTCAAATATCCTTGTTGCCACAATATCCTTGTTGCCACTATCTCCTTGTTGCCACTATCTCCTTGTTTCCACAATATCCTTGTTTCCACAAACCTCCCGATGCCCTGCTCCTTGTGACTCTAGTCACGGTCCCCATGTATTAAGTTCCAATCTCGTTTATTGAATGAATCGAATCAATTTGGTTCTCTTAGACTAAAGGCTTGCTAGCTGTCGGCGCAGCGGCAGAGCAGCCGTTTTATATAAACATTATATATAAGTAAAGTAATTAATGTAAAACGGGCAGAGAGTATGTATATTAGCCGTCAGTATGGGAAACATGCTGACTCGGCTCTAAGCGATGAATGCAATGAGTGCATATCATATTACGTTTGGACTTGAACTGTGTGCGGGCACTTGGCACGCTGTCGCTGAGTGACAAAGTCAATGACCTATGCATATTCGGCTAACAAAGTGTTGCCGGTCAATATTTATGTTGAGTAATAAGAACTCATATGTGCATACATTACAGTTGCAAGAGATGGCGAATTTATCCATGCTACAAAGCGAGGCATTGTGCGTTTGGAGAATAATTACGCAATCATACTGGAAGATGTCCTCTACTGCAAGGAGGCAACAGCAAATCTGATGTCTGTAAAGAAGCTACAACAGGCCGGGATGTCGATTAAATTTGACTCCGATGGAATGTCCATTTCAAAGAATGGAGTGACTGTGGTCAAAAATGCAGAAAATCAACTTATCAATTAATTAATTGAATTAATTATTTTATTTTTGGGTTCTTGCAAATATAATTTGTAACGTATAGCTTTAATTGAATATTAGCTTTCATATTTAAGATTTTGATATATTTAAAAAAAAATGAATTTTTTGTTGTATTCAAAGAAATTTGTATTGTTAAGATTTGTTAAATGAATTTAATCTAACATATTTTTAAGTTGATGTATTTAAAGTGACCTGATGGGGTTTTTCCTACATCCTTGCAGCGAATGCTGGATAACTTAACACATCCCAGAAAGCACATCAACCATATTAGTATAAGTTTGAAGAGAATGATTTTATATGTAACTAGCGGGCCCGGCGCGCTTCGCGGCGTTCTTGTATTATAGATTTACCTGCTATTGATAATGTTTAATAGAAACCAAGTTAATACAAAATAAGAGATACTAAAATAATGATGAAAACAGTGAACACTAATAGCATCCTGAATTTTGTGTACACACGGGGAGGGCATTTTTTTTTTTTTGCAGATTCAGCTCCATTTCAAATTTGAGATTAATTTGTTTCATTGCTTGAATCACTCTTAAATTTTTGTGTCGGTTGAAGATGTAGCCAGACAGTTTTCCCCAACCTCCAAAGGCAAAAGGAGTTGCCTGATCTTTGCTTTGAGAAGAGTACTTTTGCAATTCACATAATGCAAATATGTATTTTGGCGCCATTTACTTATTTTGAGTTATTTTGAGTTATACTTACTTTGACTTATGTCAACACTGAAATAATATGAATTCGCATTGTAACAGCTGAATTCGAATTGTAACAGTAGAAATTATATTATGCAAATGTTATGCAATTATTATACATCGATACACACCATACATCGATAATTATCGTGAAAAGCCCTTTGTACTCAGTAGGGCGCAATAAATCATAAGCAATTTGTATTGCCAGCAGAACGGAACAGAATTTTCATGTTAATTTGTGTTATTGCTTGAAACACTCTTAAATTTTTATTGGCGGTTGAAAGAGTAGCCAGACAGTTTTCCCCCACTGCCAGAAACAAAAAGAGTTGCCTGATCTCCTCTTTGAGAAGAGCATTTTTGCCATTCACATTATGCAAACATGTATGTTGTTGTTTGTGTAATTTTTCCGAATTGTTTTTTATTTTGCTTTTTCTTACATTTCCAAAAAGTTTTTCCATATTTTTTTTTCATACAAACCAAGTAGATAAAAAAGCTGATCTATTAAAAAAAAATGAAAGCAAAAGACACTAATTATCATACTGAATTTTGAGTACACACAGGAAGTGAGTTTGCTTTTTATATATATACCTCTATTCAACAATCAAAGTATACCATTAGTCACCACTATTTTGTCATTTGTAATGATATATGTATCAGAGACCTGCAACGAGTATAAAAATTTCGAGTATACTCGAACGGTTACTCGTGATCGTTTTGTGCTTATACTCGTTTTACTCGAGTATATACGCGAGTATTTTGGGTTATACAACATGTTGTAGCAAGCCAAACAGAAACTTATAATATTTTGCATAAAATATTCTCTGCGTCGGTACTAGACTAAATGATTTGACGGCTTTAAAGAATGTAATTTAAATACGTTGACATTTAATAACAAATTAAATTCTGTTTTTAATATTTTGATCATAAGTTTTTTACAGAAATTTGCAGAAATCTGCATTACAATTGGTAATTTGGAAACCCTTTTTAGGCTCAACAGATAAACGTAGATGGGCTGACCTTCTGGAATTTCCCTTGTTTGGCCAGAGTATGACTCTCTGAGTTTTGTAAAAGGGGTGATTTTCATTTAGCGCAATATTTGCAGCAGGTAGAAACTCTTCCTTTTGTGTCTTAAAAAAAATATAATCGAAATGCGTGGTATGCCAAACATATCAATACTTGCTCGCACTAATACACACAAACAAAGACAAGTCTCGAGATTGTTGCGAGTGCCATCAGTGTTTCTCTCTAAATTGTTTTCCGCCTGATCTAGCTTTTACTTATGTGTACATGGGAAAATCAATGCACATATGTATATTACAATTATTTCTTTTTTTATATTATGCACTGTGGGTTCTAATTTTATTAATAATAAAAGAAGAAGAAAAATATATGTTTAAACATTTTTCTTATTATTTTTCATTGAAATTTAGCCATTACGCTTTTTTTCCGCTAGAACTAGCATATCTTCACTGCGAACGTCACGCAACGCAAGCGAACCAACGAACTTGCTTGTTACTCGAACGTTTGTACTGAAAAAACGATCAGGGCAGGTTGCGTTCGTATACTCGTTCGAATACTCGTTTGGCAACTCGAACGATCAGCAAACGATCTATGGGGCTGATCGCTTGAAGGTTTGAAAACGGACAACTGATCGTTGTGATTCGAACATTTTTCGGACAGCCCGTTGAAAGTTCTAACGTACTCGAGTATACTCGTTGCAGGTCTCTGACATGTATATGGTCAAACTTATATTTTTCATATCCGTTTTCCTCTCTTTTGATCTGTTGTTCTGTGGTGTGGTGTTGCAGCTCAAAAGAGTACAGAAATTAAAACTTATAAAATTACAGCAATCATACAAAACGACTTCTTCATTTTAATAGAAATAACTTCTCAATTATTAAGGCTAGTTTTTCAACAAATATCCTTATTTAACTATCAATATAACAAGAACCGAAGAAACTTATAATAATCTAATGAAACAAACAAAAAAATTCGAACCATTAATAAAAATAAAGTACTTAACAGAAAAACTGGACAGAGAAATGAACGGTACAAGACTAGTAAAACGAAATAAAAGAGGACTCGTCAATTTAAGGGGGCATTTTATAAATATCTTTTCTGAACTTTAGATCTAGAATACAAAGAAGAATTACAATCAAAAATAGATAACCTTTCAGAAAGTAGTGTTCAAGCCAATGAGCTAAATGAAATAATAAAAGCCGTCAACAAAGGAATAGAAGTAATGAACAGTCTAAGTATCACCCATGAGACAGATCAACGACTTGAATTACTAATTTTCAACTTACAAGAATTCAGAGAGTATATCGAAGAAATTGAGTTAGGAATACAACTAACCAGGCTTGGTATACTCAACCCTAAATTACTAAAATATGACTCACTAAAACATTTACACGCTGAAAAAATAATAAATATTAAAACATTAACTTTGTTAAAAACAACAACTAACGGAATTTTAATTATTTGCCATATTCCACGCGAAATTATAAATACTGCAATACACGCCATTATTCCACACGAAAACTAAGACATTTTGACCGAAGCTATACATGACACATTCTATTTAAAAAACAATAAAGCATTCACAGCAACCAATAATGATTTAGTTATGAACAAATGTATTACTAGAATATTAAATCAAGTTAAAACAGAATGTAGAAATTCTAAATCACATAAAAATTATGAAATTATGTGTGTAGAACCAAACATTATGTTAACATGTAACTTACCTAAATCTATTATAAACCAAAATTATATCAATAGAGAAATTAATATCGAAGAAAACAATATGATAAAAGCCATAAATTGCTCAATCCAATTGGATGAAATTCAAATAACTAATACTATACATTATCTTTAAATATAAAAATATTCCACAAAACATTATTGTTAATTATAAGAACAAAATAGAATCATCCCGAAACATACAATCAAATATTCAAAATGATATAAACAAATTAAAAAAGAATAAAATCAAAATGAAACTGAAAAAGATATCGAAGAAATTGTAATAGATCCAACACTATATTTAAAATTAACCGCCTGAGGACAGGCTCATTTCTTAAGGATGGGGAAGTGACATATGTAGATGCATATGTACCCATACATTACGCCTAACACCACACTTATCATTTATGTTAAAGATTTCTTTCCCACAAAATTAATGTAAACATTATATAGTAATCAAATGGTGACAATAACAATTCTGGCTTCCCACGAACGCATCATTTATCATAAACAATTCGCCAGAATCGTTATTCCCATCATTGGGGTTGAAACTGCTGACATTACACAAAATCTCTTCAAGATCGAGGTCCCTTTAGTTACATAAGAGCCAAAACTCCATAAGTCTAAAGTCTAATTAATAAAACCTACAATCTATTTCATTGAAATCATCCAACACTCCAAACATGCACTATCCTACTTCGGCGGGATATTCAATCTCAGCTAAATACTGAAGGTTCTAGATGAAGAAGCGCATTATTTGAAATGTCTCATACGTTTCGATAAAACAAAAATAAACAATCAGGTTATCGAAGACAAATGAGCAACAATTGTGAGTGTGAATCTGAATTCCGATTATTATTGTACAGTTGAAAAATTTTATCTCACTTGGTAGACTACACCTTGAGAGGTGTGGCTACAAAGTTATTGACAAAAGGATATATCATAGTAGGCCGCATATGATTCATAAATTGCATGCTAAATGGAAAAATCATAATTTTTTTTGAAAATTTGAAAATAAAAGATAATGCAACTTTAAAATAAAATCCTTTTATTTTTTAAATTTTTTGAAAATTTCAAAAAAGATATTGCAACTTTAAAATAAAATATTTTTTTATTTGCATTTATATTTAATGCAAATTAAAATAAAATTATATATTTTCTACTTATGTCTAATACACACTAAAATATTTTGGAATACAAAGAGAACATTATTTTAAATACAAATTTTTTCTATTTAAAAAAAAAGTTTTTAATTAACTTTTATTTAAAAAAATTTTTTTCTTTGTTTATTTTGTAGTTTTTTTCTTTTATATATTTTCTTCAAAATTTTCTATAATATTTTCTTTAAAAATTAATTTCTTTTAAAATTGCAAAACAAATTTTTTTATCATTTTTTCTATTGTTTTAAATTTTTTCAAATTTTTTTAACTTTAATATTAATTGTTTAAAAGAAATTTATTTTAGACATCCTAAATCGCAAACACAATATAAAATAATATATAATCTTTTACAAGCCTCTATCCCGCACGGGAAAGCTTTCCATCGTGGGTTGTGTAGTGCAGTGTATTCCATGTGCAAAGTACCAAAGGTTATGTATTTTTATATATATTTATATATTTTGATGTCGATTTAATTTAAGTTATTCTTTAGGTATGAGTTAAATTTTTATGTCTTTTAAATTTTTTCCATTTTAGTTAAAGTGAAACAAGCAAAGCAAAATTAAAACAAGAAAGAAAAGTACAGTCGAGGGCGCCCGACCTTATAATACTCTCTGCATTTGTCCCGATTAAATTATTAAAATCGGTATCCAGATATTACAATGTGAATTACTTGCATTAAAACACGTTGAAACAAAAACAATCTAAGCATAATCAAACATTCTTCTGTTTGCTTGTATTCGAATACACATACGTTTGACAATGTGTATATGATGCAAATATGTATGTATGTATGTATGTGTGTATTCAGCGCAGCCAGCGACCGCGGGCAGCGCTGCCGACACACAGGCAGCGAAAACGTTCGAACATGTGCTTGTGTGTTTCTATCTCGCTTGCACCTATAGGTTGATATTGCGTTCAATTATCAATATTGTAACGCTTCTAGTTTTCTTGTTTAGTGTCCGATTTTAATGCGCCTTTCAGGATAGTTTAATATAGTTAGTCTCCACACGTATTATATAATTACAATACTGTACGATACGAACAAGTACGCCAAACCCGGCAATGAAGGTTCCAGCCTTTTTTATCAAATGTGGGAAAAGTGGGCGTGGCAGTCCAAAATTTTAAATGGCAATGCAACTATGCCGTCGCTACGAACCTCCCGTTCCAGAATTGGTGATCCTAGGTGCCATAGTTACTGAGATATTTGCCGAAAACACCAATTTTTTCCGAGGTGTGTCCAGTTTTTTGCTTATTGTGGGCGAATGGGGCGTGGCATCGAAAAAAAAAAGATTCTTGTATTGACTGACTAAATATGTGATTGTTTGACACCAAGCTCGAACTTGTAGCTCTTACCATCTCTGAAATCTGTTTGTTCATACGGACAGACGGACAGACAGACAGACGGACAGACGGACAGACGGACATGGCTATATCGACTCGGCTTGTGATGCTGATCAAGAATATATATACTTTATGGAGTCTGCCACGCCTCCTTCTGCCTGTTACATACATTTGCACAAACCCAATATACTCTTGCAGAGAGTATAAAAATATATAATTCACGCTTATGCACCCAAACTGATTTTCAGCACTGTCTATAAATTTTCAGCTATACATTTTGTATGTATATATACATCCATTTTATGTAGTGTTTAGACCCCGTACTCTAAAAAAGAGTATAGGGGTCTATTAGGTTTGTCAGAAGCGAAATGTGCGTAACAGGCAGAAGGAGGCGTGGCCGACCCCATAAAGTATATATATTCTAGATCAGCATCAACAGCCGAGTCGATATAGCAATGTCCGTCTGTCCGTCTGTCTGTCTGTCTGTCTGTCCGTCCGTCCGTATGAACACCTGGATCTTTTAAACTACAAAAGCTAGAGACACCAAATTTGGAATGAAAGTCCGTTATCTTCGCGAGCAGATCAAGTTTATTTCAAATTGTTGCCACGCCCCTTACCGCCCCCGCAATGAGCAAAAAACCAGACACACCTCGAAAAAAAATTTACTTTTAGGCCAATAACTCAGTAACTATGGCACTTAGGAACACCATTTCTGGTAAACAGGTTGCTAGTGACACCCTTAATGCAATGCCATTAAAAATTTTGAGCTGCCACGCCCCCTTTTCTCCTGAGAGTTAACCAAACGTTTTCACTTTAATGCCATGTTTAAGGCATTTATTTATATAGTAGAGTGTTGTAATTCAACATTCGTATAGAGACATATAAAATCAAACTATTCTGAAAGGGGCATCAACATACTATCTTTAACAAAAGAGCTACTGCGTTAGAAAGTTTGCTATTTAACTGCAATATCACTTACGCGCGAGAGCGAGACAGAAACATACAAACACATGTTCGAACGTTTTCGATGCTTGTGTGGCGACAGCGCTGCCGGCAGACGCTGTGGCGACAGCGCTGCCGGCAGACGTTGGCCGCGCCGAATACACACATACATACATGCATACATATAATTTCAAACGAATGTGTGTTTGTATGAATAATATGTAAATGCTATCGGAGAATTCTTGAAAGTGGCGCATGGTGCAACTGATAGAGTTGCGGCAATGCTAATTGTTAATTTATTTTTTTTTAATTTCAATTCAAAATGTACATATAAAATTAAAATTTTTAAATTTCATTCAAAAATTTAAATTTAAATTGAATACAATTGCGCACTTCTATGGGAGTACGGGGTCTTTTACAGTCGGCTCGATCGACTGTAGCCTTTCTTACTTGTTTTAATTATTTTTTATTCAACAACACAATAACTTGTACCACTGTCAGCTGAAAAAATTGTCTGTTTCATATGTACAAATATATATGTTATATATATATATATATATATATATATATATACATATATATATTGTAAAGAAGTACTAAGGCTGGGGTATTTCTCAGTCTACCTGAGTCCTCTTTATAACAAATTTATAAAACCTGGAACAATGGAGTGAGGATAATAAACGCTGTGATGTGTTAAGCGAATATTATAGGGCAATTTACCAACGATGAGGAATCCCCTGTACATTGCATGGGTCCACTAAAAACGTGTTATGTCCCACTGTCCGCAGCGGTGGTGCATTCGCACGTAAAATTTGCTGTTTTTCACTGTATAATGTGTCAGCAATATCCGCGTAAAACTCAGTAACTTGAATATCGGTCCCACTGTGCATTGTCGTTTGCTATCTGCACGTAAAACATGCTAGATTCCGCTGTCCGATGTGTCGGCAAATATCCGCGTAAAACGCAGTAAATCGCCTATTCGTCCCACTGTGCGTCGTTGGTTATCGTTGCCGTTTAACACACCCTAGTTCTTGTTGTCCACTCTGTTAGATCAGCGGCAGCGGCTGCAGCGTTGCTCTTATTTGTCGCAAGCCGTTCTGCGTCTCGCTTTGGCCGACACCGTCGCCAAATGCGAATGTTGTCAGAAGTATAAGACGGAGCAGAGGAAGCCGGCGGGACGGATGCTGACGCGACAGGTGGCGGAGCCGATGACCATCATATGCGCAGATTTCATCGGGCCCCTCCCTCGCTCGAGACGCGGCAACACAATGCTGCTGGTCTTTCACGACGCTTTCTCTAAGTGGGTGGAATTGGTCCCACTAAAAAGGGCGACCGCGTCATTGTTGCAGCAAGCGTTTCGCGAGGGCATACTGGGCCATTTCGGTATACCGAAAACTTTCGTGTGCGACAATGGAGTCCAGTTTAGGAGCACAGCGTTCAGGAAGTACATGGAGTCCCTCGTGGTGACTTTACAGTACACTGCGCCCTACTGTCCTCAGGAAAACCCCACGGAAAGGACCAACAGAACCGTGAAGACTATGATAGCGCAGTTCATCGAGGGACACCAGAGTTCGTGGGACGAACTGTTACCCGAGATACCGCTGGCGGTTAACTCTAGTGTGGCGGACTCAACAGGATTCAGTCCATCGTTCCTCATGCAGGGTAGAGAACCTCGCCTTCCGGCGACACTATACGACGAGGTAACGCCAGGATCGGCCACGAACCCAATGAGTCCACAGGATAAGGAGAGGAAGCTACAAGAAGTGTTCGAGATAGGGCGGAACAACCTACAGAAGGCATCACTGGACCAAGGGAGACACTATAACCTCAGGAGAAGGGAATGGCGACCCACCGTTGGAGCAGAGGTCATGGTAAGGCAGCATCAACTGTCCAGTGCAGCAGAAGGATTTGCGGCCAAACTCGCCCCGAAATACGATGGGCATACAGGGTAGCTAGCTTCATCTCCCCCAGCATCGTACGTCTCACTCGCGAAGATGAACGCAAGAAGCGGGTGGCCAACTTAATCGCACTTAAACCGTATTTCCAGAACCCTGAAGACAATGACGAAACCTTGGATTCCCCTGCAGGCCGCGAGCTCGCCAGGGGAAAGGGCGAGTGACACAGGCCCAGGAGGACAAAGAGGGGGATCTTAGTAGGCACGGGAAGTATAAGGAGTAGAATAAGAATAAATTGTACAATTAAAAATAAGAATTTTGTAATGTATGGCATAAGTCAGCCTGACAGTCGCACTGGTAGGAAGGTAGCAGGTAGGGTAGGGCTAGTAATAGTCATTCTATTTCTCTCTTCCACAACCGCAACGTACAGAGAATATACGATGGACGACGGCCGCATCTGGATAAGCAGCGAAGAGGATGCGGAAGTATCGGCGGACAGTGACGCCACGGAGCCACGCCTAAGAGAAGAGCGGGGGCTGGAGGATGGAGGCTGATCAGAGGGATCCGCGGATTGGGCGGACCTTCTACGCCCGCAGGCGGGACGACCACTGGTCCGAGGTGGAGGTGTCGGAGGATGACGAGCCAGAGGGCGACGAGGCCGAAGACCCGGAGGTCGAGGAGCCCGGAAGCGCCGAGGGAGAAGACCGCGACGAGTGGGAACGCGACGAGCATGATGAGGACGAGGCAGAATTCCGGCACACGATTTACGAGTCGGTGACGCACTCGTACGAGCGCTTGGCGGACGCGGTCCAAATGATGGAAATCCGGGCGACAACAATTTATGTCCACATGCCAGGAATGCGGCAGACCCCGCGCTACTATGAGGAGCCGCCGTCACCAGAACCGCTGCCAGCCGTGATGCCACCGAACCCAGTAGAGCCGGAGCCAGAGGTCGAGGGAGCGCGAGCGGACGCGACCAGCGTCGCCTGGGACGAGGAAGAGGCCGCCACGGGGCAGCGAGAGGCGAGCCCCCAGCGGGAGGAAGTCGACGACCCCGTCGCCCTCGGCGTCGCGTTAGAAACAAGCGACGAATAGTCGGCTGAACCCGCCCCAGAGGCATCGTCAAGCGCAGGGAAGCCGAGGCCCGCGGAGATGATGAGCAGGGCGTCGTACGTCGCCAACTTTGAGCCGGGGAGCAGCGACGACGAAGACGGGAAGACGTGTCGGCGCACTTTCAACAGCGGCAAGTGGAAGGTGGACCCGGCCAGCGTATTCCCCCACGTGAGCATTCGCTTCCTACCAGGGGTCGTGGAGAACCCGAGGCGACGGAAGCCCCGGAGGAAGCGACGCAGGGGCCGACAAGGCCAGAAACAGACGACGTCGGAGACGAGTCCTGACGGCAAAAGGCCGCAGCTGCGAGCGCCGCCTAATCCCCGCGAGCGCCACCTGGGCTCCTCCGAAACCCGGAAGGAGGCCCGAACAACAACAACGAGCCGTCAGCCGACGCGGAGTTAATGGCGGTGGATTTGGAGCCACCGCTGAATACCTCCTCAGAGGCGGAGCTGATGGCCGAGCTACGCGAGGAGTGTATCAGTTGGACACCCGATCTCGACGAGATTTTCGCGACGGCGGAGGAGAAACCGGACCTGCTGCCACTAATCCTGGCGGATTGGGTTATCAGGCCAAGGGACATCGCGTTGGACGCGGAGACGGTCCGATTGTTGAGGAAGGAGGTAGACGGAGGCGGAAGGCGTGACCGGAGGACCCGTTTCCGGGTGGTCAGCGGCGCACGAGCCTTCTCCGTCACAATTACGGCCCGCGGAGCCGTGACTGTTACTCTGGTGGGAAAGGGGAGGGGGTGTAAGGCGGGGGTTCTCCACCCGTCTTACATGGTTGAATTATTAGATTTAATTTTGTATTACATAGTTTATAAGCAAATGAGTTGTTAGATTTAAGTTTATAAGCAAATGAATTGTTAGAGTTAATTTTGAATCACATAGTTTATTATTTAGATGGGCAAATGAATTGTTAAATTTAATTTTTAAATCAGTTATCGAATATGTTGTCGATAGGAGCGTAGGGATGCTGGCAGCGCCCTCTGTCGGGAGCGCGGGGAGCGGTCGGATGCAACCCTGCACGAAAGCTCTGTGGTGAAGAGAGAGCTTTCGTGGTGGAGTTGTATCAGGACAGCTTCCGCGCTACTCGATCGAGAGCGCTGCCGGCACTTTGCAATCGAGAGCCAACACGAGCAGACGTGAGCAGCGAAAGGTAAAAGGAAGAGAACAACTGTAAGTAGAAAAGCCGTTAGGGCCAGTGCGACAGTTGGGCGCGACTGTAGGGAAGAAAGAATAAATAAAAGAAAGACAAGAAAGAAAAGGAAAATGAACAGTGCATTACCAAAGAACCCATTCCCGGTACTGATTAGATTGCACCCACAACATCCCTGCTCCCGTTACTTCCGTTTCGTTCGAGGATAAGCGTGACTCTACGGTACCCCTGGAGTCACACTTAACTCTCACGAATCAACTCAGTCTTCCGCTGAGAACCATCGTGGCTTCTTGGTACCCTTGAACCTCGGCGCTCCGTTTCGATCTCGCGGAGCAGCGCGTGACATTGCTGAGAACAACGGCGGCACTCCCCGTTTAGATCTCGCGTCTCGCTTTCCCTTTCCCACACCAACGCCCACCCTCAGATCGGCCATTTTTCCTCGTCTGCAGCGTCTCCGCGAATGTTACAAATTTCTTGTAAGATTCGAGCCCTGGACAGACTGAGATTTGTACCCTGGCTAGAACGCTTCTTTACAAGTGGCGACCGAGCAGGGACCCTGGAGACGTAGGGGAGTGTTGCACCATTGCGAATTAAAACCCGCAAGTGCGCACTGACGCCGGTCTGGGAATTGGTGGTCGACTACCAGATTGTCTGCACAATCTGGTGAGAACGTGGTTAGATTCTACGAGGAGATAGAAAAGTTTGGATTTTTTTTGTAAGGCAGAAAATTTGCGTTTTTATGACACGTGGCCGTCAGACGCGTACAGGTCAAGTTTTTATGTTAAAAGAGGGAACAGCGAGAATCGGGAAAACAAGTGCATGCGTGTGACGTCACAGACGCGTGCCCGCTCACACACACATACATACATACGTTTTGGTGGTGGGTTTGGCAGAGCACGAGTTCGAAAACGGTGACAAGTGCGTGACGTCACGACGCGCAGCGAAAAATAAAAATTACAGTGGGCCAAAGGCCGTATAAAAGTGGACCAAAATTGCAGTGGGCCAAAGGCCGTATAAAAGTGGACCAAAATTACAGTGGGCCAGAGGCCGCACAAAAGTGAACAGCAACTACAGTGGGCCGCAGGCTGCGAAAAGTGGACAAAAAAAAATAAAATAAAGTAAAGTACAGTGGGCCGGAGGCCCGATAGACACGGTCAAAGAAAATTTTTTTTTGTCCTTGCAGTTTTTTTTACCAAAGTATGGTTTCGGTGCAATAAAAAGGGGGAGTGAAAATTCATCGGGGAATTCTCGCCGGACTGTCCTCAAGGAACTCATCGAGGAGTTCATCGAGGAATTCACCAAGGAATCGTATAGTGTCGTCAAGGAGTTCATCGAGGAATTTTCGACTGGTTTCCTCAAGGAATTCATCGACGACTTCAGGAGTCGAGAAGGGAAAAAAATAGGAATTCCCTCTTTTGCGTCATTTTGGAGCGAAGCCAGACAGCCCGACCGAAATGAAACCAGGTGAGTCTCTCGAGACAACGTTGGGGGTACGATGGGTATATTACCGTCGTAAGGAGGAATTAATGGCGATTGGATTAATAAGGAAGCGGGTGGAATCGTTCATACAAGGCGGGGGCCGCAGTAGGGAAGCCCGGAACAGACTCGCCGAGCTAGAGGCCCAATATGGGAAGCTCGTCGAACCCCCCACCGGCGAATTCGGCGGACGGCCGTTTTTTAAAAGTCTGAGCCGGACTTACGGAGGCCCCACCTGTATGAGCAGCCCCCGCCAGCGTCGTGGAAACCACCACCGACGGTCCGAAAGTGCCCACCAGAGATAAGGGTGGAAGAAGCGGCAATGACGGCATGCACGCACACCGAAGAGGCACGGACACAGAGAGGAGTGGCTGACCAGATGCGCAAATGGCAGCGAGCTGGCTTTTGACAAGCGGGCTGTGGAACGCGTCGTGGTCAGCGTTCCGGACAGAGTTCCTAGATTTCTTCCTACCCCCCCATTATTTCGAGCGCCTGGAGGATCATTTACGCTCACACCGGCAGAGACACAATGAAAAGTTCAAGGAATACCTGCTGAACTTACGGGTGCTGATGAGGCGCGCAGGGTACAGTGCGGCGCAGGAATTGCATCGAGTATACGAAAACGCAGCCCCGGACTATCGGCTGCACGTACGCAGGCACGACTTCGCGACATTGGCGCAGCTGACGCAGATGGCCACCGAGTGCAATGGCGAGAGGCAAGGGTGAGCCAGCATTCGCAGGGGCAAGGACAAGGACACCAAACCCGTTTCGGCCCGAGACGGGCGGACCGCGAACGGCAAGCCAGTCGGCAGCAGCACGTCCAGCCGCGACCCAGCTGGCGCCACCACAACAGGGAACAGGGCTAAACAGTGGCTGTTTCGACGCACGACGGGCATGTCATAGGTGCGGGCAGAGCGGTAATTTCGTCAGGGAGTGCCCCAACGCGCAGGTACTATTTTGTCGGCTTTGCGGGAAACAAGGAAGAAGCAGCCGGGAATGCTGCGAACAAGAGAGTTCGGGAAACGAAACAAGGCGCCCCTCAAGCCAGGAGGAGGCCCGCGCGCGAACCCCAGCTCCAGGCAATAAGAGCACCAATGGTGGTAAAAGGAGGGAAGATCGTGGCGCGAGTGACGATCGGCGGCCACGAGACAACGGCCACAGTCGACACCGGAGCAACGCGCAGCTTCGTAAGCGAGGAATGGCTACGGAAGCGGAATGTCAAAGGCGAGAGGCTCCCGGTGGAGGCGAAGATACGTTTGGCGGATGGGTCTTCCGTGGTGCTAAAGAGGGCACTCCTGGTGGAAATCAACCTTGGAGGGAAGATGGTGAAGACGGTAATGCTGGGCATGCCCACAATGCTCGACAATGTCATCCTGGGGATGGACTTTTTGTGTGGCATGGGCACCACGATCCGGGTCATGCTCGCACAGCTGTCCATGGAGTTGGTCGCAAACGACGAGCGCAAACCCCCCGAAAGGGTGAGGACACCACCATCGATAACCACGCCGACCGAAGAGAAGGCGAATCGGCAACGAGGAGGGAAGAGAATGAGGAGCCGAGATGGTCAAGACGAATCGGCAGGCGAAGCAGGCGAGAAACCAACGGGTGAGCCGATAACGGAAGCAATAGGCAAAGCAATTAGAGCGCCAGGGGCCAGCGCTGAGGTCACCCCGGGAAGCGCGGTTGATGGAAGAAGAAGAGGGAACGAAGAAGTCCCAGGCCGAGGACGCGGAATGGGCGCCCGACCTCGAGCCTGAGGTAAGTGAGTTCTTGGAGAGAGAGTTGGCGTTCTTCGAGGGATTGTCGGGGGTCTCACACATCGCGGAACACAGCATCCGGATGAGAGACACCAAGCCTTTGAAGCAGCGCTACTTTCCAAAGAACCCGGCGATGCAGAAGGTGATTGACGAGCAGGTAGACGAGCTCATCCGAGCAGGTGCCATAGAGAAGTCGCGCAGTCCGCACAGCGCTCCGATAGTCTTGGTAAGGAAAAAGACTGGGGAGTGGCGGATGTGCGTGGACTACCGACAGCTCAATGCGCACTCCATACCGGATGCTTATCCAGTCCCTCGGGTAAATCACATCCTGGAGAGGTTGCACCACGCCAAATACATCTCGACGCTGGACCTGAAGCAAGGATACTAGCAGATCCCGATGGCTGCGGATAGCCTTGAATGCACAGCTTTCACCGTGCCGGGGAGAGGATTGTTCCAATGGCGAGTGATGCCATTCGGCCTTCATTCGGCTGGAGCAACCTTCCAGAGAGCCTTGGACACGGTCATAGGTCCGGATATGGAGCCGCACGCCTTCGCATACGTGAACGACATCGTGGTTACGTGGGCCACGAAAGAGCAGCATGTGGCGAATCTAAAAGAGGTATTCCGACGGCTGCGGGCGGCTAACCTGAGGTTGAACAGGAAGAAATGTCGGTTCTTCCAGAAGAGGCTGGCGTACTTAGGTCACGTGGTAAGCGGTGAAGGTATCCGTACAGATCCCGACTTTTCAGCAACATTTTCGCTGCAGACCGATGCGAGCGACTACGGCATAGGAGCCGTATTGACGCAGGTGATAGACGAGGACGAAAGAGTGGTAGCGTACGCCAGTCGGAAGTTACTGGCGGCGGAAAGAAACTACTCAGCAACGGAGAAGGAGTGCCTGGCGATAGTGTGGGCCATCAGAAAGATGCAGTGCTATCTGGAGGGCTATCGTTTCGAAGTGGTGACGGATCACTTGGCACTCAAATGGCTGAACTTAATAGAAAGTCCATCCGGGGGGATAGCGAGATGGGCCTTGGAGTTACAGCAGTTCCAGTTCGACATAAGTTGTCGCGGCAACCCCTGGATTCGTGCCAGCAAGTGGCTGCCGAAGACCCCAAGTGCGGCTGGATAACGAAGATGCGGGACCGGATAAGGGAGCAGCCAGAGAAGTTCCCGGACTATGTCGAAGAGAACGGGCAGTTGTACAGGAATCTGGGACAGAGAACGGACAACGAGGATTACATTCCCTGGAAATTATGCGTGCCCAAGGACCAGAGGAAAAGGGTACTAGGTTAGTGCCACGACGCCCCGACCGCAGGACACCAAGGGGTGAGAAAAACGGCGTCGAGGTTGGCACAACGGTACTACTGGCCGGGTATGTTCCGAGAAGCGACCAGGTATGTTAAATGTTGCGAATGTTGTCAAAAGTATAAGACGGAGCAGAGGAAGCCGTCGGGACGGATGCTGACGCGACAGGTGGCGGAGCCGATGACCATCATATGCGCAGATTTCATCGGACCCCTGCTGCTGGTCTTTCACGACGCTTTCTCTAAGTGGGTGGAATTGGTCCCACTAAAAAGGGCGACCGCGTCATTGTTGCAGCAAGCGTTTCGCGAGGGCATACTGGGCCATTTCGGTATACCGAAAACTTTCGTGTGCGACAATGGAGTCCAGTTTAGGAGCACAGCATTCAGGAAGTACATGGAGTCCCTCGGGGTGACTCTACAGTACACTGCGCCCTACTGTCCTCAGGAAAACCCCACGGAAAGGACCAACAGAACCGTGAAGACTATGATAGCGCAGTTCATCGAGGGACACCAGAGCGCTGGCGGTTAACTCTAGTGTGGCGGACTCAACAGGATTCAGTCCATCGTTCCTCATGCAGGGTAGAGAACCTCGCCTTCCGGCGACACTATACGACGAGGCAACGCCAGGATCGGCCACGAACCCAATGAGTCCACAGGATAAGGAGAGGAAGCTACAAGAAGTGTTCGAGATAGGGCGGAACAACCTACAGAAGGCATCACTGGACCAAGGGAGACACTATAACCTCAGGAGAAGGGAATGGCGACCCACCGTTGGAGCAGAGGTCATGGTAAGGCAGCATCAACTGTCCAGTGCAGCAGAAGGATTTGCGGCCAAACTCGCCCCGAAATACGATGGGCCTACAGGGTAGCTAGCTTCATCTCCCCCAGCATCGTACGTCTCACTCGCGAAGATGAACGCAAGAAGCGGGTGGCCAACTTAATCGCACTTAAACCGTATTTCCAGAACCCTGAAGACAATGACGAAACCTTGGATTCCCCTGCAGGCCGCGAGCTCGCCAGGGGAAAGGGCGAGTGACACAGGCCCAGGAGGACAAAGAGGGGGGATCTTAGTAGGCACGGGAAGTATAAGGAGTAGAATAAGAATAAATTGTACAATTAAAAATAAGAATTTTGTAATGTATGGCATAAGTCAGCCTGACAGTCGCACTGGTAGGAAGGTAGCAGGTAGGGTAGGGCTAGTAATAGTCATTCTATTTCTCTTTTCCACAACCGCAACGTACAGAGAATATACGATGGACGACGGCTGCATCTGGATAAGCAGCGAAGAGGATGCGGAAGTATCGGCGGACAGTGACGCCACGGAGCCACGCCTAAGAGAAGAGCGGGGGCTGGAGGATGGCGGCTGATCAGAGGGATCCGCGGATTGGGCGGACCTTCTACGCCCGCAGGCGGGACGACCACTGGTCCGAGGTGGAGGTGTCGGAGGATGACGAGCCAGAGGGCGACGAGGCCGAAGATCCGGAGGTCGAGGAGCCCGGAAGCGCCGAGGGAGAAGACCGCGACGAGTGGGAACGCGACGAGCATGATGAGGACGAGGCAGAATTCCGGCACACGATTTACGAGTCGGTGACGCACTCGTACGAGCGCTTGGCGGACGCGGTCCAAATGATGGAAATCCGGGCGACAACAATTTATGTCCACATGCCAGGAATGCGGCAGACCCCGCGCTACTATGAGGAGCCGCCGTCACCAGAACCGCTGCCAGCCGTGATGCCACCGAACCCAGTAGAGCCGGAGCCAGAGGTCGAGGGAGCGCGAGCGGACGCGACCAGCGTCGCCTGGGACGAGGAAGAGGCCGCCACGGGGCAGCGAGAGGCGAGCCCCCAGCGGGAGGAAGTCGACGACCCCGTCGCCCTCGGCGTCGCGTTAGAAACAAGCGACGAATAGTCGGCTGAACCCGCCCCAGAGGCATCGTCAAGCGCAGGGAAGCCGAGGCCCGCGGAGATGATGAGCAGGGCGTCGTACGTCGCCAACTTTGAGCCGGGGAGCAGCGACGACGAAGACGGGAAGACGTGTCGGCGCACTTTCAACAGCGGCAAGTGGAAGGTGGACCCGGCCAGCGTGTTCCCCCACGTGAGCATTCGCTTCCTACCAGGGGTCGTGGAGAACCCGAGGCGACGGAAGCCCCGGAGGAAGCGACGCAGGGGCCGACAAGGCCAGAAACAGACGACGTCGGAGACGAGTCCTGACGGCAAAAGGCCGCAGCTGCGAGCGCCGCCTAATCCCCGCGAGCGCCACCTGGGCTCCTCCGAAACCCGGAAGGAGGCCCGAACAACAACAACGAGCCGTCAGCCGACGCGGAGTTAATGGCGGTGGATTTGGAGCCACCGCTGAATACCTCCTCAGAGGCGGAGCTGATGGCCGAGCTACGCGAGGAGTGTATCAGTTGGACACCCGATCTCGACGAGATTTTCGCGACGGCGGAGGGAGAAACCGGACCTGCTGCCACTAATCCTGGCGGATTGGGTTATCAGGCCAAGGGACATCGCGTTGGACGCGGAGACGGTCCGATTGTTGAGGAAGGAGGTAGACGGAGGCGGAAGGCGTGACCGGAGGACCCGTTTCCGGGTGGTCAGCGGCGCACGAGCCTTCTCCGTCACAATTACGGCCCGCGGAGCCGTGACTGTTACTCTGGTGGGAAAGGGGAGGGGGGTGTAAGGCGGGGTTTCTCCACCCGTCTTACATGGTTGAATTATTAGATTTAATTTTGTATTACATAGTTTATAAGCAAATGAGTTGTTAGATTTAAGTTTATAAGCAAATGAATTGTTAGAGTTAATTTTGAATCACATAGTTTATTATTTAGATGGGCAAATGAATTGTTAAATTTAATTTTTAAATCAGTTATCGAATATGTTGTCGATAGGAGCGTAGGGATGCTGGCAGCGCCCTCTGTCGGGAGCGCGGGGAGCGGTCGGATGCAACCCTGCACGAAAGCTCTGTGGTGAAGAGAGAGCTTTCGTGGTGGAGTTGTATCGAGAGCGCTGCCGGCACTTTGCGATCGAGAGCCAACACGAGCAGACGTGAGCAGCGAAAGGTAAAAGGAAGAAAGAATAAATAAAAGAAAGACAAGAAAGAAAAGGAAAATGAACAGTGCATTACCAAAGAACCCACTCCCGGTACTGATTAGATTGCACCCACTACATCCCTGCTCCCGTTACTTCCGTTTCGTTAGAGGATAAGCGTGACTCTACGGTACCCCTGGAGTCACACTTAACTCTCACGAATCAAAGCAGTCTTCCGCTGAGAACCATCGTGGCTTCTTGGTACCCTCACCCGATACGCGGCGGCTCGGTGGGATCAACGGTGGCATCCCCGTTTAGATCTCGCGTTCGCATCGTCCTTCCCCCACTGCACTCCTCGCTTGAGAACAGCGGCAGCCGCCAGAGTACCTCGGCGCTCCGTTTCGATCTCGCGGAGCAGCGCGCGACATTACTGAGAACAACGGCGGCACTCCCCGTTTAGATCTCGCGTCTCGCCTCTCCCCCCCCCCCCCCCCCCTACTCCTCATTGCACTCCTCGCCAGGGAACAGCGGCAGCCGCTTTACTACTTTGCTTTACTTTACTTACTTAACTTACTTTACTTACTTTATTGGCACTTAATTTTCAATGCACGCTGCACACTGCTTACTATATGAAATGCAGATTTTTCCTTTCCTCTATCCTCATCTAGAGCTTTATATGGAGACTATCCGAATGCAAGACACCATAACCTCGACTCAGACGATCCAGGTGATCTTCTGGCGTGGTAAGGGTCAAAATTTTTGCTGGAATTAAATCCACAAAAAACAAGTAAGAAAGGCTACAGTCGATCGAGCCGACTGTAAAAGACCCCGTACTCCCATAGAAGTGAGCAATTGTATTCAATTTAAATTTAAATTTTTGAATGAAATTTAAAAATTTTAATTTTATATGTACATTTTGAATTGAAATTAAAAACAAGAAAGAAAAGTACAGTCGAGCGCGCCCGTATAATACTCTCTGCATTTGTCCCGATTAAATTATTAAAATCGGTATCCACATATTACTATGTGTTTTACTTGCATTAAAACACGTTGAAACAAAAACAATCTAAGCATAATCAAACATACATCTGTTTGTTTGTATTCGAATAAACATACGTTTGACAATATGTATATGATGCAAATATGTATGCATGTATGTGTGTATTCGGCGCAGCCAGCGACCGCGGGCAGCGCTGCCCACACACAGGCAGCGAAAACGTTCGAACATGTGCTTGTGTGTTTCTATCTCGCTTGCACCTATGGGTTGATATTGCGTTCAATTATCAATATTGTAACGCTTCTAGTTTTCTTGTTTATAGTCCGATTTTAATGCGCCTTTCAGGATAGTTTAATATAGTTAGTCTCCACACCAGTTATAAACTACAATACTGTACGATACGGAAAAAACGGCATTGAAGCTTGAAAACTATTTTATAAATTGTGGGAAAAGTGGGCGTGGCAGTCAAAAATTTTAAATGGCAATGTAACTATGCTCTCGCAAAGAACACCCGTACCAGAATTGGTGATCCTAGATGCCATAGTTACTTAGATATTTGCCGAAAACACCAATTTTTCACGAGGTGTGTCCAGTTTCTTGCTTATTGTGGGCGAATGGGGCGTGGCATCGAAAAAAAAAGATTCTTGTATTGACTGACTAAATATCTGATCGTTTGACACCAAGCTCAAACTTGTAGCTCTTACCATCTCTGAAATCTGTTTGTTCATACGGACAGACAGACAGACGGACAGACAGACAGACGGACAGACAGACAGACGGACAGACGGACATGGCTATATCGACTCGGCTTGTGATACTGATCAAGAATATACATATATACTTTATGGGGTCTGCCACGCCTCCTTCTGCCTGTTACATACTTTTGCACAAACCCAATATACTCTTGCAGAGAGTATAGAAATTAAATTAACAATTCGCATTGCCGCAACTCTATCAGTTGCACCACGCGCCACTTTCAAGAATTCTCCGATAATCAGCATTTACATATTATTCATACAAACACACATTCGTTTGAAATTATATGTATGCATGTATGTATGTATGTGTGTATTCGGCGCGGCCAGCTTCTGCCGGCAGCGCTGTCGCCACACAAGCATCGAAAACGTTCGAACATGTGTTTGTATGTTTCTGTCTCGCTCTCGCGAGTAAGTGATATTGCAGTTAAATAACAAACTTTCTAACGCAGTAGCTCTTTTGTTAAAGGTAGTATGTTGATGCCACTTTCAGAATAGTTTGATTTTATATGTCTCTATACGAATGTTGAATTACAACACTCTATTATATGAATAAATGCCTTAAAAACGGCATTAAAGCGTAGAAAATTTTTAGCTGATGTGGGGAAAAGGGGCGTGGCAGCTCAAAATTTTTAATGGTATTGCATTAAGGGTATCTCTAGCAACCTGTTTACCAGAAATGGTGTTCCTAAGTGCCATAGTTACTGAGTTATTGGCCTAAAAGTACATTTTTTTCGAGGTGTGTCTGGTTTTTTGCTCATTGCGGGGGCGGTAAGGGGCGTGGGAACAATTTGAAATAAACTTGATCTGCTCGCGAAGATAACGGACTTTCATTCCAAATTTGGTGTCTCTAGCTTTTGTAGTTTAAAAGATCCAGGTGTTCATACGGACGGACGGACAGACAGACAGACAGACAGACAGACAGACAGACGGACAGACGGACAGACGGACATTGCTATATCGACTCGGCTGTTGATGCTGATCTAGAATATATATACTTTATGGGGTCGGCCACGCCTCCTTCTGCCTGTTACGCACATTTCGCTTCTGACAAACCTAATAGACCCCTATACTCTTTTTTAGAGTACGGGGTCTAAAAAAATATTAAAACTTAGTTTCTTTAAAAGAACTAAGTTTAATTTTTTTACATACCCTTTAATTTTTGACATTCGACAATTGCTGCTGCGTTGAGCGATATACAAGCAAAACGGTGGGAATAAAAAGAATCCTAATGTGGCTGCACAGTGGTTGCTCATAGCAACTTGGTAATATCTGTCAATTGCCAGAAAAAAATGTCGGTCGTGTCACTAAGATATTCTTGTCAGGAAAACAGCGATTTTTGACAAAATGTCTGATTTTATAAGGATATATTCCATTGCTCCCTACTCTCCAATTGGAACGTTACCGATATTGGCCTACGGTGCGCTCTTGCATATCCATATTTTCCGCATTTCGGATAACAACGCGCTCTTTGCATTCACTTCCCCTCTTTTCGTATACTTACACACAGCATACGAAAGCTCTTTATCAGTTCTATTCCTTACCTATTTTTCGGCTTGCGCTATTGCTTTTTATTTCCCCTCATTATATATTTACTATTTCTCTCCCTGATCTTAATTTCCCCGATATCAGTGCTTTACTTGCGTTACAGCGCAGGCGACAAATTTATCAAGACAGATTTGGGCTGTAACAACAAACGTTTTTAGACCCTGTACTCTAAAAAAGAGTATAGGGGTCTATTAGGTTTGTCAGAAGCGAAATGTGCGTAACAGGCAGAAGGAGGCGTGGCCGACCCCATAAAGTATATAAATTCTTGATCAGCATCAACAGCCGAGTCGATATAGCAATGTCCGTCTGTCCGTCTGTCTGTCTGTCCGTCTGTCTGTCCGTCCGTATGAACACCTGGATCTTTTAAATTACAAAAGCTAGAGCCACCAAATTTATAATGAAAGTCCGTTATTAACCCAGGCAGGTTAAGTTTTTTTCAATTTTTTGCCACGCCCCTTACCGCCCCCGCAATGAGCAAAAAACCAGACACACCTCGAAAAAAATGCAGTTTTAGGCCAATAACTCAGTAACTATGGCACTTAGGAACACCATTTCTGGTAAACAGGTTGCTAGAGACAGCCTTAATGCAATGCCATTAAAAATGTTGAGCTGCCACGCCAACTTTTCTCATTATAGTTAACCAAACGTTTACGCTTTAATGCCATGTTTAAGGAATTTATTCATATAGTAGGGTGTTGTAATTCAACATAAGTATAGAGACATATAAAATCAAACTATTCTGAAAGTGGCATCATCATACTACTTTTAACAAAAGAGCGCGAGAGCGAGACAGAAACATACAAACACATGTTCGAACGTTTTCGATGCTTGTATGGCGACAGCGCTGTCGGCAGACGCTGGCCGCGCCGAATACACACATAGAGTTTGTCTGAGGTTGTAGGTTCGAAAGCTGGCAATGCGAATTGTTAAATTATTTTTTTTTTTAATTTCAATTCAAATTGAATACAAATGTGCAGTACTAGGAGAGTACGGGGTCTTTTATAGTCGGCTAGGGCGACTGTAGCCTTTCTTACTTATTTAAATTTCAATTCAAAATGTACATATAAAATTAAAATTTTTAAATTACATTCGAAAATTTGAATTTAAATTGAATACAATTGCGCACTTCTATGGGAGTACGGGGTCTTTTACTGTCGGCTCGATCGACTGTAGCCTTTCTTACTTGTTTTTTTTTGTTTTCAGTTGCCGACCATTAAACGATCGATGGTTATCAGTTCAGGCAGAACAATGGTTATCCTGTGTAGAGGAACACACGGAAATGTTTATTTGTTAGGATGACAGTGTCGGGTCAATTTTTGCGGAAACGACGAAAGAAGAAGACGGCGACTCGCTACACTACAAGTTTAGTAACTGCAAAATTGACAAATTCTGATAACTTTCAGGTTCAAATTAAAGCTATTGACAACAAAGAAGTACAACAACGAAAAAACTAACCCGACATATATGTAGTGACACATGAAGATACATACATTTTATACATCATTTAGGAATGTAAAACACATTCCTTTCCCACAAAATTAAAGTTAAAATTGTAAGATAATAAAATGGTAACAATAACTATTCTGGCTTCCCACAAACTTTTCAAATATTATAAGAAATCCGCCACAATCGTTATTCCCATCATTGCGGTTAAAACTGCTGACGTTAAACAAAATCTCTTCAAGATCGAGATCCCTTTAGTTACTGTTGGGAGCTGCTGAGCTTTTTCAGCAACTTTCTGCGCGCCGTTGTCAATAATTCAGATCGCATGAATTATTGTCTATTTAAAACAATTATGTTCAAATTGCGCAGATTAAAAACATTTATTTATTTAAAGTACGTGAACGTCTTTTTCGTGAATTATTGATTTTAGATTTTACAATTTCGCTCTTCAGAGCATACCGATCAGATCGAGATTTGAAAGACGAAATAAGAATGAGAGTAATTGCAGCAATTGGGGAATGAGAAAATAAAGAGATTACCAAAACTAGTTATGTTATACTTTGTGGAGAGCGCTGCTATGCATAGATGTTAAATGTATGTTGTTAACATTTTGAGATGCCACCTTGGTCATTTGCTGCTGCTCCGAACATCATCCCACCCGTTGAAAGTACAGGGCTTTCAACAGGATCATTAACAGGAAGGACGCACAGCTTGTTTACTGCTCGTCGAGTGGTTCCTGACGGTGTCCTCAATACTGCTACTCGAATGGTACCATCAGCTCCAGATATGGTTTCGATGACTCGAGCGAGTGGCCACTTCAATGGGGGGAAATTCTCGTCCTTAATGCTCACGATATCACCAATCTGAATGGGAGCCTGAGGAGCTCGCCACTTAACTCGTTGCTGCAGAAGCGTCAAATATTCCTCGCTCCAGCGTTTCCAGAAAACTTGTTGAAGGGCTGTGGCCTTCTGCCATTGATCAAGACGATTGTAGTTCAGCGAAGAGACATCCGGCTCCGGCGGTGCATTCAGTGGACCACCAATGAGAAAGTGACCGGGTGTTAGCACATCAATATCAGCTATGCTCTCTGTAATGGACATAATAGGTCTTGAGTTTATTATGGCTTGGATTTGGCACACTAATGTACGCAATTCGTCAAACCCAAGGAGCGACGATGTCAAGGTACGCCGCATGTGATACTTCGCCTTTTTAACGGCTGACTCCCATAAACCACCAAAATGGGGAGACCGTGGAGGTATGAATTTCCATTCGATGTTATGATCCAGACACCAAGCGTGCACTGCATCACAATGGCTTTCGCTGCTAACTAGTTGCCTTAAATCTTCTAACTCGTTCTTAGCGCCGACGAAATTTGTAGCGTTGTCAGACCATATGCATCCTGGCGATCCTCGAGTGGCAACAAAACGCTTCAAGGCGCCCAAGAATGCGGCGGTTGACAAGTCCTTTACTAATTCCATCCATACAGCTTTGGTCGCAAAGCACACAAATATGCATACGTAACATCGCTGAGGCGGCCGGTTGCGAACGTCAGCTTTATATTGGAATGGTCCGCAATAATCCACTCCAGAAACGAAGAATGGTCTGGTGTATTCAATACGATCCTTTGGGAGATCAGCCATAATGTGTTCCATTAATCGAGGTTTTGAACGAGAGCAAATGATGCATTTTCGCAGAGCCTTCGAAACAGCTTTTAACCCTCCAATGGGCCAGTACTGCTGACGAATTGTGGCCAGCAAGGCTTGAGGTCCAGCATGAAGGTTCGACAGGTGCAAATGCCTTATCATGGCGAGCGTAAACGGGTGATCCTTTGGCAAGATTATCGGATGGCGGGCATCGAAGGGTAGTGCGGAATGGCGCAGTCGACCGCCAACACGAATTACCCCGCTGCCATCGAGGAACGGCGACAGCGAAATAATGCTGCTTGCTGAGGATATGCCCTTTCCGTTTTGAAGCTGGCGATACTCTTCCCACATGTTTGCCCTTTGGATGATGCGAATGAGCATAAGAGCTCCACGACGAATGTGGTCTGCACTGAGTTGCGCCTGGCCGGACGGTTTGCTAGGAGAAACGAACTTATGTACGTATCCAAAAATTCTCTGCATGGTGGAGAATGAGTTGATATATTTAAACGATAGGGATATATCCAACGGGCCAATAGCGGAATGAAATGATTTGTTTCGCAGCTCTGGCAGCTGTGACTCCGATAGACGAGACTGAGGCCATCCTGTCCTTGCTCCCAGCAAAAACTTTGGTCCGTGCAACCAGAGATCTGATTTAAGCAAGTCTTTTGGAGAAGATCCTCTAGACAGCATGTCAGCAGGATTCAATGCAGTAGGGACATAATGCCAACTCATGTCTTTAGTTATCTGCTGGATAGTGCAAACTCGGTTGGCTACGAATACGTTGAACTTAGACGGTTCGTCCTGTAACCAAGATAAGACTACTGATGAATCAGACCAACAATGAAACTTACAGGAGAAGATTTGCATGCTGACGATATCCTGAATCAAAAGAGCGAGCAGATGCGCAGCGCAGAGCTCCAGCTTCGGCACCGTTAGAGTCTTTAGCGGCGCGACTCGAGCCTTCGAACACAACAGATGGCATTGAGATTGATTATCAAGGCGAGACAGCACATAGATGCAGGCTCCATATGCCTCTAGACTGGCATCACAAAAGGCGTGGATTTCAGACACGGCATTTGGCAACAACACGTAGCGTGGATACTTTGCGTGGCGCATATCGGAGAACTCCTTACAAAAGCTTGACCAAGCTGCGTTAAGAGCTTGAGGCAGACTTTCATCCCATTGCAGCTTATCTCTCCACATGCGCTGCAAAATGATCTTGGCCCTAGTCATTGTTGGTCCAATGAGACCGAGAGGGTCGTAGAATTTCGCAATCGTTGATAGCACAGATCGCTTCGTGTGGTTTGAGCCGCTTAAATGAGAAGAGAAAGCAAAGAGAAAATTGTCATCCTTGGGATCCCAAATTAGACCAAGAGTTTTTGTGACGTCCAAACTGTCATTGAACTTGACGAAGCTTTCCCGTTCAGTTTCGGGTACGCCGTGAAGCGCTTCCTGATGACTGGAACACCATTTCCTTAACTGAAAATTCCCTTTTGAAAGAAGATCTGATGTCTGCTGCATGATTACGTGAACATCTTCCAAGGACGCACCCCCGGATATCATATCATCCACGTAAAAGTGCTGCAACACGACTTGGGAGCCTACTGGGAGCAAGGAGCATTCATCCTTAGCTAGCTGGTGCATGGCGCGAATGGCAAGAAAAGCTGCCGGTTTCGTCCCATACGTTACAGTGTCCAACTTATATACCTTAATCTCTTCCTTTGGAGAATTGCGCCATAATATGCATTGATAGAAACTGTCGTCATTGGCAAGACGAACGCAGCGATACATTTTGCATATATCTGCAGTTAAGGCAATAGGAAATGTCCGAAAGCGAATTAGCGTATTAAATAGCTTATCTTGTATAGTTGGTCCTGCCATGAGGACATCATTCAGAGATAATCCCGACATTGTTGTGGCAGAGCCGTCGAATACGACCCTAAGCTTAGTCGTGGTACTATCATCCTTTATAACACAATGGTGAGGCAGAAAGTATTTGCATTTTGCGATGTCTATTGGGGAAACGAGCGACATATGCTTGAGCTCGATGTATTCCGCTATGAACTTTGAATATTCACTTCTAAGGTTTGGGTTCCGAGCGAGCTTGCGCTCAAGATGTTCGAGACGGCGCTTAGCCTGCTGAAACGAATCGCCTAGCGAGTCCAAGCTGGATGTTGCAGGTAAGCGAACCATGTATTCTCCAGAAGATAACCGAGTGTGATGCTTCTGGAAATGCAATTCGCAATCGATCTCCTCTCTAGTTACCTTGGCCGCTGGCTCAAATGAATGTTCAACTTCCCAAAACCGTTGAACCAATTCAGTTAGCCGATTATTAGAGCTGCTGGCTTCGGAAGATCTATTGCTTACGACGAACGACGAGAGTTTTGGCGCGCGCTGCCCACCACCAGAGAGAATCCAGCCTAAGTGTGTCTTCTGCAGTAATGGTAGTCCGGGCGCCAGCTGAATCTGCCCGACGCACAGCAGCTCGAAAAACAGACCAGCTCCGATGAGTAGATCTATCCGCTGCGGCACGTTAAAAGATGGGTCTGCTAGCTGAATGTTGGAGGGAATGTCCCAGTCCGTAATTCGTACAGAAACTCCTGGCTGGGTTTCCGTGATCGACTGTGCGACGACTGCATTAATGCAGGCTGTGTATTCTGAAGTCCGCGACTTCAGTACAAGATCAATTGAGTAGCCTTCGGTTTGGAAACTCGCATCTCCAATGCCGGATACGGCTGTAGATGACTTGACCTTTCGAAGGTGTAATAGCTGAGAAAAACGACGAGTGATAAAATGCAGCTGTGATCCGGAATCCAATAAGGTTCGACAGGGCACATATTCGCCTGTGCTATTCCTTACGAAAACAATTGCTGTGGCGAGGAGCACAGCGTCAGAGTTGGAGTGAGATATGAGGGCTTGACGAGCTGTTGGTGCTGCAACCGTCTGAGCGGAAATGCACGCTTGTGATGCAGGTGTTGGCGCGAAATGCAAGGAGCTGTGATGCTTAGCTTTACAAGTTCGACAGGATCCAGATTTGCAATCCCGAACCATATGACCCCTTTTTAGGCAGTTGAGACATAGGGAGAGCCTCTTTGCTTCTCTTTGGCGGTCATATGGGGACATAATTTCGAAACGGGGACAATTGTAAATTTTATGTGCAGCGTCTTCACACAGCACGCAACCAGACGTAGAGGAGTTTGAAGTAATAAAAGATTTTGTATTCTGCGCACTTACTGGCTTAGTTGATCTTACTGCATGATTGATGTGCATGACGTAATCTACGTTCTCTAGCGTCCGACATCTTTTCTCAAGAAATGCGCTTAGCTTCTCCCACGAGGGCAAATCATTGCTGGTCGACGCTTCCTCCCACTTCGCCTGGGTCTGTTTATCCAGCTTCTGGAGCAGCGCATGCACAACAAAACAGTCAGCAATCTCCTCTTTCTTTGCCAGCGATTCTAAAGCCCTTATATGGGATGTGATCCGATCTGTAAGTTCACGCAACTTCGCTGCAGAGGTGTCGATCTTGTCTAGCCCAAATATCTCTCTGACGTGTGCCTGTAAAATAAGACGTTTGTTATCGAATCGATCTTTTAGGATTCCCATAGCGATGCTATAATTTGTTTCATTTATTTCCAAAGATCTCACGGTATCCAGCGCAGTGCCACTAAGACAGGAACGCAGATGCTGCAGCTTTTCGACGGGAGTGAGCTCTGCATCCTTCTCTATTACTGCATTAAACATGGAGACGAAGTTTGTCCACTCTGTGTATGAACCACTGAACTTTGGCAACGATAATTGTGGCAACCGAGAGCGATTAGAAACAACTACAATTGATGGGGATTCTGTTGTGTTTGTCCGAAACGTAGAGCAATGCTGTGCGGGATTTCTTTTGGCGAGTTCGCGCTGAAGCGTTGCTTTCAGGTCAAGCAACAGTGAATCAAACTTGCCAGGTAGTTCACTGGAGATGGCATCAAAATTTAGCTCCTCCAAACTAGCATGAGCGGAATAGAAGCTGCTCTTAAGTTCACTCACAGTTTCCAAAAGCCCGTTTATGAAGTACTCATCTATACTGGCCAATTTGTTTTCGTCGATATCGCTACATATTGTTTCAAGCCGAATGAAAATTGCCGTAGCTTTTCGAGTCAAAAAATCTATCCTTTCAGCTGGCATGCTGATACGCACAGTAGCATTGGATTCCGGAGTCGCAATTTGCGGAGTGCTATTGACGGGTACATCTTCAGTCATAGTAAGGCTATGTTTCAGTGCTCAGTTGCTTTGCGCAATCAGTTGTTCTGTTTGCAAGTGTGCCAGAATTTCTTTTACCGACTGTAATCCCAATGCAAGTGATCGACAACTGTACGCGAATAAAAGAGAATCCAATGCAAGCGACCAACAACTGTAAGCGAATAACGGAGAATGCAGATGCAAGTGATCGACAACCGTACGCGAATAAAAGAGAATCCAATGCAAGCGACCAACAATTGTAGGCGAATAACGGAGAACGCAATAACGGCAAGAATTCTAACTGCTCTGTAGATATGTTACGGAGCACCGATCAAACGAGCAAGGAAAACGCGCCGAATTGTTTTATAATGTTCTTGCGATTATCTGTACGAATTTTAGAGTGCTTTAAATAACAACTAGTTAATCAATGATTCACTTTAAAGAACTAAATCACGTCGGGGTCACCAAAATGTTGGGAGCTGCTGAGCTTTTTCAGCAACTTTCTGCGCGCCGTTGTCAATAATTCAGATCGCATGAATTATTGTCTATTTAAAACAATTATGTTCAAATTGCGCAGATTAAAAACATTTATTTATTTAAAGTACGTGAACGTCTTTTTCGTGAATTATTGATTTTAGATTTTACAATTTCGCTCTTCAGAGCATACCGATCAGATCGAGATTTGAAAGACGAAATAAGAATGAGAGTAATTGCAGCAATTGGGGAATGAGAAAATAAAGAGATTACCAAAACTAGTTATGTTATACTTTGTGGAGAGCGCTGCTATGCATAGATGTTAAATGTATGTTGTTAACATTTTGAGATGCCACCTTGGTCATTTGCTGCTGCTCCGAATAAATTAAAAAAAAACTAAAAAATTAATATATTTAAAATTAAAATAAAAAAAAAAAAAATTTTTTTTTTTTAAATTTTTTTTTTATAAAATTTTTGGGGGTTTTTTTTTTTTTTTTTTTTTTTTTTTTTTTTTTTTTTAAAAAAAATTTTTTTTTTTTTAAAATTTTTTTTAAAAATGGGTTTTGGGGGGGGGGGGGAGGAAAAAATAAATAAATATCCTTGTTTGGAGCAGCAGCAAATGGCCAAGGTGGCATCTCAAAATGTTAACAACATACATTTAACATTTATGCATAACAGCGCTCTCTCCACAAATTCTCCACATAACTAGTTTTGGTAATCTCTTTATTTCTCATTTCCCAATTACTGCAATTACTCTCATTCTTTCGTTTTTCAAATCTCGATCTGATCGGTATGCTCTGAAGAGTGAAATTGTAAAATCTAGAAGGTCAAACCTATAATTCACGAAAAAGACGTTCACGTACTTTAAATAGTGTTTTCAATTTCATTGAAATCATCTACACTCCAAACATGCACTATCCTACTTCGGCAGGATTTTCAATCTCAGCTTAATACTCAAGATTCTAGATGAAGAAGCGCATTATTTGAAATGTCACATACGTTTCGATAAAACAAAAATAAACAATCAGGTTATCGAAGACAAATGATCAACAATTGTGAGTGTGAATCTGAATTCCGATTATTATTGTACAGTTGAAAAATTTTATCTCACTTGTTTTAATCTGCGCAATTTGAAGATAATTGTTTTAAATAGACAATAATTGATGCGATCTGGATTATTGACAACGGCCCAGAAAGTTGCTGAAAAAGCTCAGCAGCAGAGAATTGCACGGGTGGTGGTTTTTTGTACTCGAGTAATACACACAGAAATGCGGTGGCGGTCATACTCATACACAAAAATTTAGAGTAAAAATGTGATCGGATATTTATACCCGTTACTCGTAGAGTAAAAGGGTATATTGTAATCGTTGGAATGTATGTAACAGGCAGAAGGAGGCGTGGCAGACCCCATAAAGTGTATATATTCTTGATCAGCATCAATAGCCGAGTCGATATAGCCATGTCCGTCTGTCCGTCTGTCCGTCCGTCCGTCCGTCCGTCCGTCTGTATGAACAAAAGGATCTCAGAGACTATAAGAGCTAGAAAAATGATAGTGGTCGCAAATGAAAGGTACAATACCCAAGCAGTACAAGTTTGTTTTTGTTTTTTGACACGCCCACTTTAGGGCGTTTTATTTGCATATAAAGGTAAATGTACAGGTAAACGTAGAATGATTTAGTATAGAAAACTTTTTTGTTAGCTGAGCTATCTGAACCAAATTTACACGGGAAGTACATATCTAGGAAGTACATGTGCTGACCAAGCTTGTTCCAAATCGGACAACTATATCGTATAGATCCCATAAGGCCGATCGGTGAAAAATACGCTCCAAATATGAATTAGTATGAAAAACTTTTGCATTAACTGAGCTATATTAATCAAACTCACACAGAATACATCTGTCAATAATATATATATACCGACCAAGTTTGATCCAAATCGGACAAGTATATCGTATAGCTCCCATAGGGCACATCGGTCAAAAATACGCTCCAAATATCAATTAGTATGAAAAACTTTTGCATTAACTAAACTATATTAATCAAACTCACACAGAATACATCTGCCAATAATATATATATACTGACCAAGTTTGATCCAAATCGGACAACTATATCGTATAGCTCCCATAGGAACGATCGGTCGAAAATGTGCTCTACACATGAATTTCTATGAAAATGTCCTGTGTTTGCCAAGCTATTACATCCATAACCCTTGTTAATAACAAATTGAAACTGAGTAACGGGTATCCTAAAGTCGCGAGGCGACTATAGCATTCTTTCTTGTTTTTTACTAGAGTATTTTTTTTAACCGAAGGAAATTACTCGAGTATTTTTTTACTCGTACCCGAAATACGAGTACCGTCAATACTTTTTTTGAAACGAGTATCGCTTGTGCGATTCATTTTTTGAAGCATCAAAAAATGAATATGCAGGCAAATACAGAGTATTGAAAATACTTACATATAATATGCGTGTACTTGAGCGACGGTTTGCCGTCGGGAAATTTAACAGCGCGCTTAAGAGGATAAAAAGTGTTTTGTATTAGGGAGAATGCGTGTAACAACAGGTAGCAACTTACAGTTTTCGAGGTTTGCCCAAATGGCCAACATTTTTACAATATGCATTTTGAGCGTTAAATTTTTAGATAAAAGGTTACTTCATGACAAATAGCGACTTAGAATATTCAAGCACCTAACAATAAATCAGGTGTACCATAATCAACCAGTAATCTATTCTTATCTCGATTCTAAATAAGTTGAATATTGAAATCTTCAAATTTATGTAAAATATTGATGAAAACAATTTCAAAAGCAATTTGCTTTACTTCTTACTTAAACTATTATTTATTAATTCCATTACATTTATCAAGTCCAAAACAAAAGATCGGCGCATAACGACACACACAAAACGATCAAGTAAACAAGAAAGAAAAGTACAGTCGAGCGCGCCCGACCGTATAATACTCTCTGCATTTTATTCCCGATTATATAATAATGTGATTAAAATCGGATTTAGGGTATTACTAAAAACAAATTACAATCGAAATTGCCCGATTACTAGTAAAATTCGCCGCTCGAGTTCGCTCCCGATTTAAATTATACTAAATATCTTAAATCGGTATCCAGGGAGCACCACGTGGAGGTCATTGCAATGCAATTACATCTTTTAAAAAGATCTTCGAGTCGACTTGAAATGTGTAATTGTTTAAATAAATTACGTATTTCTCATACGTTTTTGCGCTGGCTTGGCCAAGCGACACATTTGAAAATGCCCAATCAATATGTGAATCGTCACGTGTTGTGGACATTTTCAAATCTAAAAGGGATCTAAATCCGTTCCTAACCAAACTTTCATATGTGTCCCTAGCTTGAGTCAAAGCGCTTAAACATAAATTAAAATCGCCTAAAATTACTGATTCCCTACCTAAAATTTCCCTGTGTTCTATAAATAGATCCTCAAACTCAATTCTAAATCTAGGTAACGAATAATGGGGGCTTTTATAAATAACTAAAACTCCTATAGACTTAAACTTTAAAACTGAGTACTCGAATGCGTGCGAACCATCAATATTGCGACCTGTGGAACAAAGACTAACATTCTCAAAAAGTTCGTTCCTGACAAAAACGAGAATGCCTCTTTGTGATCGAGTCCTACCTTCACCTAAACAATCTAAACGTACAGCAATTCTAAACCCTGGGACTTAATAAGTCTCATTTGGGAAGGTCGAGGCTTCAACAAAACAAAGCATTGATGCCTGAAGCATCAGCTTATCTAACTGAACACTTTTAAGATGACAGTGCAGACTTTGGACATTGTGGAAAATGATTTCAAAATTGGAACTGTTAAGTAAATAGTCGAAATGAGTACTAAGTAACTTAATGGAGCGTAATTTTTCTAGTTCTTCGTGAACTACATTTCGACCTTGGATGGGCTTCGGAGGGTTGAAGTTACCTACTAGGAACAGTCCAGCTGCACTTGTCGCTCTACTACAGCCTACTTATAAAGCTGCTCGATCTAAGCTATCGGAAATGTGGACCACCACCTTATTGAAGGTTGCTTCCTGACTTTTATGAATGGTAATACCTTCTGCAGGTACGATCGGAAACTGCTTGCGATCTATCGTAACATTTTCGTTTTTCCTAAACTGAAAACTTCGAACAGTTTTTGCTATTGGGGTCCACAATGGATTGGGTAGATTTCTATACTTTAATCGTAACTCTTTTCCTACTCTTTCCTCAAGGAAATCCACCCATAGAATAATTGGATGACTGTTTGAATCTAAATCTATTTGCCTAAGTATGCCTGTTGCTCCATTAACTAAGCCATCTGAAGTATCTATGTTAACAGTCATCATATACTTTGCTGTAGTCTTTAAAATAAGAGTACTACACAAACCCTGGGTTTCTGAAGTTTTGAATCCTTTTACAGATTCAAGAATTCGGGCCTTGTTTGCCTCACCTAAATTACTACCCTTTACAAAATCCTCAGCACTAGAGCAATATTGGGTGGTCGCAATTCGGTTCAGTTTTAAAGTGTTGTATGAATTTGTTGCGGCGTTGGAGTGGAAGAGATGAATAGCATCTTCTGGTATCATATCTTCCCTTACTACTCTTGATCTAAGAAGCTCAATGCCAATGTCTGTCATATGAGCGGATGCCATATTATTAAGGGCTAAAGCAAATGGTTGGTCATCTCGTTGACGCATTATTTCCGTCAACTCGAAAAATTCAAATCTAATTAGATTATTCTCCCACAGTGTGCCATGTAGTTCACTGTAGTCTTCCCTAGAGGATTGCTGAAAAATCCACCTGTCGCCCACAGGCCTCAGTTGTCTGAGATCGCCGAACACGATGACAGGTATCCCTCCAAAAAAGTGATTACTTTTGAAAATTTGCTGTAGCCTCACGTTTATAAAGCCAAACATTTTAGCTCCTACCATTGAAATTTCGTCTATAATGAGGAGTTTGAGATCGATCAATCTCGAATGTAGCGTATTTAATAAGTCTGCGGATAAGGTCCCAATTCGATCGGACTGATTTACAGGAAGGCTAAACATTGAATGGAGTGTACAACCTCCTATTCCGAATGCTGCCTTCCCTGTTGGAGCGGACAAAAGAACTTTAATTGACTCAGGATTTGAGCCTCTTCTATTATTAAATCTAGCTGTAAGGGCTTGATATAATACCGAAATTAGTCGGCTTTTGCCGACACCTGCTCCACCACCTACAAATTCATAAAACTTTTTGCCTATCTTAAAATTATGCAGCACATGGTTTAGATAAGTTCTCTGTTTTAAGTTTAGGGAACATACTATTTCCTCTAAACATGACGATGTCATTAAAACAGGCAACTTAACAAACTGAACAGTGTTGCTGCTTGGCCCATCTGCATTCTCGTCATTTCCTATATTTAAAATATTTACCTGCGGATCTATTTCTGCTACACCTAACACTCTAAATCTATTATCTACATGATCCTGATTGTCAGCATTACCTAACTCTTCTTCCTGATTATCCTCTAATACTCTACTGAGAGCATCCTCTAACTCACTATCATTTAAAACATTAAATCTCCTACGATTAGACTCAATAAAGTCCCTATTCAGATTACAAACCTCTTCGCAATTTTTACTAACTAACTCCTCTTGTTCGTTTCTCCACGGATAATACAGCATTACCAGTTCAATAAAATAACTGTCCCTATCGTGAGTAACATTATATCTCCTATAACGTATTATCCGTGGACTACGCCTTTCTCTAATAAATCCGCTACCATTGCGAAGATGATAAATTTCGGACGTACCGAATCCTTCATTTTCTTCCTCATTCTGTGATGCTTGGCGAGTCCTACCTGCAGTTTTAGAGAATGTATAATATGGCGCAAAATTTGCTAAGCATAAACTATTTAGATCATCTGGACGGTGAACGTAATGATCTAATAGGCCTACTTCAAAAATATCTTCTGAGTCTTCGGGCAAACTTCTGAGTTGTGCCCGCGACTTGAGCATTTGAACTCGTTTGTCACGCAATCCAGTGTTTATAAAAACTTCTGCATTGCTGCTCTCTGACAACGACATCCCTAAACAGCAATAAGCTGCCTCCTGTGCAGATATTTCTGAGCCATTCATAAACTTGTGACCTGTGTGCTGTAGTTTCTGCCTAATACTAAAATTTCCTAAACGCGCTTCTTCTACAGCTTCTCGCATAAGCTTAGACATACCTCTTTGCGACTTATTTATGTAATTGATAACGTAACTGCAGCACGCATATGGATCTAATATAAACTGAATACCTATGTTGGCTCTCTGCATTGACAAAATATTTGTGTTATACGCATTCACCATAATGGCGTCGAAGCTTCTCTTTAAAAATATTTTTGGTCTATTTAAACTAGATCTAATTGCTAGAACTAAGACCAATTAACTAAGACCAATTTGAGTTTGCGTGAGAAAATTATTAAAATAATTAAGAGAATCCCTAACTTCACTATCTATGGGAGAATTCAAGAAACTGTTTATTTTCTCAAAATTCTGTTGATGAATTGAATTACTCGGACTATCTTCAGGAAGAGGAAAGAGAATTTCTGTACTAGGCATAGGAGGATATGGTATACCAAAACGACAGATTTGCCTATTTCTGATGCTACGCTGGCATGACGGAGTATGCTTATGCGTTTGGTATAAAATAAAAGGTTTCAATTCATCGTTTGTTGTATTCTTTTCCGTCGTAATAAACTGATCAACAAACTGTACAACAGGCGGACAAGTGGAAGGATTACTAGCATCAAATAAAGGGGCGTCTTTCAACCAAAACATTCCATGAATGTGTGTGAACCCCGGTGTTGAAACTCTACTCGCCGATAATACTTATACACAGAATGTTGGCCGAAAATGCCTCCATCCTTCTTCATAACTTTTAAAAGCTGCCTATACCTATAATCAAAATACCTAGCACATGTAACTGGATCTGACCTAATTAGTTCTACAACTTCAGACCTTTCTAAGCTAGCTGCCTCTTCTTCGGTTAGAACTTCCTTCCTAACTGTTTTCTTTAAAATAACTATCAGTTCTAACCATCTACTTTCTGCAGCAGAGAGCGTAATAAAGAAAGAAGGTATGCCAAATTGCCTAATCATAGCCATAACCTTCTTCTTCTCCGCTTCCCAATGAGCAGGATAAGATCGAATGCCTTTTAAAATCTTAAATCCCTCATCAAACTGAATAAGCCTATCTATTTCTTCCTCATTAAGGGCTGTCCTAGCTGTAACTCCGCTGGAAGCTCTGTGCTTTCTCAAGCAAATGGAATAATTATTCCGCATACTAATTAGCTGCATTTTCCTTAGATTATAAAATAGTTTATCTACTCTACAAGCCCTTCTATCAAAATTCCTAAGCTCTGACCTTATGATTTTTGTGTAGCTTTCTACACAATTCCTTTTAACTCCTGCATAAATCGTGGGAAAGAACAACTCCTCTGAATCACAATCAGTTATCATGTCCAGAGGGCGTTGTCCTTCCCCAGGTGCTACAGCTAAACTGCTATCATCTAAATTCTCTACTGGTACATTTTCCATTAAGGTTTCCTCACCTCCAGGAGGAAGCTCTTGCTCTTCTACATTCTCTTCTACATTTGGGGTTGCAGCTCTATCACCCATTTCTCTAACTAAGTTTATATCTTCTGTTGATGCAATAAATGGAACGACTTCAGATGTGTGAGAAGCCAACCATTCCTCATTAATACTAATTTCATGCTTTCTATAAAGCTCAGTACCTACTAAATACCTAATTGCATCAACAACGCGAGATGGAGATATAGTTTCCACCATAAAGCTGTGACGATATTCTAATCTACGTTTGAGGTGGAGCTGAACAACCTCCGCGTCACTGAAAGCCCTTGGAAGGGAAGTTACGACATTCGCAACTGGAATAGGCACATTTACTACAGCTCCTTTTATGCTATTTTGCCGATCATAATCTAATGATTTGATGATCATGAACGGAAGGCGTGGAGAAACTAATCTTTCTTCTAAACTTTATAAGTTCTTCAAACATTCTGGAAGTTCCATCCTTAATTAGACGGCTACAATATTTGCAAAAAAAAAATGCATACCCTCTACAGGAGGAAATTGATCGGACAAAAAAAGAATGTTTGCGCTAAATTCATTATTTTCTATAATAAATTCCCTACTTATCCTTTCTATCTGGTGAGGAAACCACAAACCTTTACAACAAATACAAACATGGTCGGGGCCCTGTTTAATTAATTTGTTGAAAGTGGCTATAAGCCGTTCTAAACTACTCCTAATGGGTCGTGCCTGTCCTTCAATGGCATTCGCTCGTACCTGCTCATTACGGGCAGCATTACGCTCATTTTCTGCTGCTCTATTCTGAGTATCATTCCTATACTGACTAACTCTCTGAGTAACACCTCTAACTAAATCTACTGCTATCTGGCGTGCTCTTATCCGAGCACTTCCCTTTTGAGCTGTATTACGAGCTCTTTCTACTAACCTACGAACAGGGTCATTTCGACTCTGTGACCTAGCTATTCTATCTACTTCCCTTTCTAATATTCTTATTTCTACGTTCTGTCTCCTTTCAAAGTGTGCCTGGCTATTGCGTACTTGCTCTATTCGCCTAACTAAAACATCCTGCCTTCTTTGCGATCTTCGCAAAGTGTCTACTGCCTGCTCTCTCTGTCTAACACTTAGACTTTGCCTTCGAAAAGATCTACGCAAAGTATTTTCTGCCTGTTCACGATCTCTAACTTCAGAATTTTCCCTACGACTTCTTCTGCGACGGGCATCTGAGCCCCTCTCGCTCTGCCTAAACTCTGGGTCCTGTCTCCTAACTGTCCTACGCGAACTATTGACTGACTGTTCACGATCCCTAACTTCAGAATTTTCCCTACGACTTCTTCTGCGATGGGCATCTGAACCCCTCTCGCTCTGCCTAAACTCTGGGTCCTGTCTCCTAACTATCCTATGCAACGTATTATTATGCTGCTCGCGATTTGTTTCCTGTGGATCCTGTCTCTGAATAGAAATACTCTCACTATCTGCTTCCTGTTCAATTGCTCTTATACGCGCACTTCTCCTACGGCGTGAATGCGCCGCGCTGAGAATTCCCAACCTGTTCTGCAACTCGATGTTCACTAACTGCCCTACGGATTCTTTGAGATTGGGAATTCAACTCCCGCTCTCTATCAGCATACTGTGCGTCTTCTCTATTTACCATATTCCTTTCCCTACGCCTTTGAGACTGCGCAGCAGCAGACAACTGCCTTCGGCACGGCATTTTAAAATAAAAATATAACTTATTTAAATAAAATTTATTTATTAAATTAATAATAATAATAATTATTATTAATATTAATAATAATAATTATTAATTGAATTAATATAAAATATATAAAAATATAATATAATATATTTTATATTTTTATATAAATTATTTAAAAATGAAAAAAATTAAAAAATAAAATAATATAAATTAATATAAATATTAATAATATAAATAAATGTTACATTTATATAAAATAATTGTATAATTTTATAATATTTATTATCGGACAAAATCGGACAATACAAGACTTACTAAAACAAGAGCGCGACATTTAATACGCGTTTTCCGAAAACCGAACGCGATTCTTAAATACAACAAACGCGCACAGATAATCGCGCGCGGTTTCTCCGAACAAAAACAATATACCCTCTGCAAGGGTATAAAAACGGTTATCTTCGGCTCGCCGAAGATTAAATACCCTTACAGTCATGAATATTGCATTAATTTGGCTTTAATAACCGATTGTTCCTATGGGAGCTATATGATATAAAAGTCCGATTTGGATGATCAACAGATGGGACACAATGGGAATTACATTCTGCGTGAATTTCGTTGAAATCGGTCTATAGACACCGAAAATGTTCATACTAAGCATTTTCAACCGATTGTTCCTATGGGAGCTATATGATATAGTGGTCCGATTTGGATGAAATTTAGTCAACAGATGGGACACAATAAGAAATACATCCTGCGTGAATTTCGTTGAAATCGGTCAATAGACACCGAAAATGTTCATACTAATCATTTTCAACCGATTGTTCCTATGGGAGCTATATGATATAGTGGTCCGATCTGGCCGATTTTTACATATGAACTGCGTGCAGAGAGAATACAGGCCTGTACCAAATTTCATTAAGATAGCTTTAAAACTGAGAGACTAGTTCGCATAGAAACAGACGGACAGACGGACAGACAGACGGACAGACAGACGGACATGGCTATATCGACTCGGCTGTCGATGCTGATCAAGAATATATATACTTTATGTGGTCGGAAACGCTTCCTTCAATGCGTTACAAATTTCGTGACAAAAACAATATACCCTCTGCAAGGGTATAAAAAACAGCTAGAACAATTGTGAATACAAAATTGCTTTATCATAAAACGTTTTGTATAAACAAAAAATAAATACTTATTTAAAAAGGAACATAAACTCAATGTTTTAATAAAAATGACATTTAATATATGTATTAAAATTATTCTCTAATTGTTTATAACATTCATAACTATATATATATTAATATAATTGTTAATTATTACATATATGTAATTAACAATTAGAGAATAATTATAATGCTGTTTAGTTCATCAAGATCACTAAAAACAGCTTATTTCTAGATCTAGCAACTAAATGGCTTAGCTGGCAGCACTAATGCTAAGCGTTGTCTTTTGTTTTGCTTGGCGGCAGCCAAAAGTAACGACTTTTTCGCTACTCCTAACTATTTGTCTCTCTCAATCCTGCATACGTTTGCATGTGTGAGAGGCATTGCATAGAAACAAAGCAATAGAAGAAAACCAAAAACAACAAAAACCAGAGAGAGAGCGAAATGAGAATATTTCTACTTTAATTGTTTTTGTCTTCTTCTCCAATGTTATTGTTTTGATCTTGTTGATAATCAGCTGTGCCAAATGATTTGTTGGTATTCTTCAAATCAGAAGTAGCAAAAAGAAAGAGGAAAAATAGAATAAAGCAAAATTCGTTATTTCCACTCTTAAATTATTTTAATGATTTGGCTTGTTAAAGAATTAGGTGAAGTAGAGGTCGCAGTTCATGCATATATGTACATATGAACATATAAATTTAAATATACTTTACAATACATATACTTTATATTCCTATACATATGTATGTATGTAAATATATTTTGATCAATATATATGGGGATATGTATGAGCTTGGAATTACATAAGTACACACATACAAGCACACATACTGGCAGCGCTGACGTCACACATGCAGCTCGCTTGCACTCATACATTGATATTGCGTTCAATTATCAATATTGTAACGATTCTAGTTTTCTTGTTTATAGTCCGATTTCAATGCGTCTTTTTAGGATAGTTTGATATAATTATCCTTCACTCGAATTATACAATTACAATGCTGTACTATGTAAACAAATGCCTAAAAACGGAACGAGAGTGGAGAATTATTTTTATTTATTGTGGGAAAAAGGGGCGTGGCAGTCCAAAATTTAAACTGCCAATACATTTATGCCGTTGCTAGGAACCTCCATACCAGAATTGGTGGTCCTAGCTGCCAAAGTTACTGAGATATTTGCCGAAAACACATATTTTTTCCGAGGTGTGTCCAGTTTTTTGCTCATTGTGGGCGAATGAGGCGTGGCATCGAAAAAAAAAAGATTATTGTATTGACTGACTAAATATGTGATCGATTGATACCAAGCTCGAACTTGTAGCTCTTACCATCTCTGAAATCTGTTTGTTCATACAGACAGACGGACAGACAGACAGACAGACAGACAGACGGACAGACGGACATGGCTATATCGACTCGGCTTGTGATGCTGATCAAGAATATATATACTTTATGGGGTCTGCCACGCCTCCTTCTGCCTGTTACATACATTTGCACAAACCCAATATACTCTTGCAGAGAGTATAAAAAAATGACAATACTCGAGTAAAATCAAAATACTCGAGTAAAATGAAAATACACGAGTAAAACCCCGAGTAAAAAATTTACTTGTACTTCGCAAGGGTGGTTTTTTCGAGTAAAAATGTGATGCGGTGTTTATGTGAGTAAGTAAAAACATGAGTAGGTAAAAATATAAAAAAAATATCTTTTTATGAAATACCCAAATGAAAAGAAGTAAAAAAATATCCGATACTGCTCTTATACAGTAAAAAATGATTCGAGACGAAAAATACTCTGTGTGTGATTTGGGTAATTTTGCATGCGGTGTATCGCTGCAGTTTTCTGCTCAGCAGCTCGTTTGAAAGTGCTCCGTAAAATATCTAAAGAGCAGTTAGAATTCTTGCCGTATTTGCATTCTCCGTTATTCGCTTACAGTGGTCGGTCGCTTGCATTGGATTCTCTTTTATTTGCGTACAGTTGTCGATCACTTGCATCTGCATTCTCCGTTATTCTCTTACAGTTGTCGATCACTTGCATTTGGATTCTCCGTTATAGGTGAAAGTGTATAGAAACGGCAAATAATACATATGTACATAATTAAGTACCGCTCCCTTTATTGCACATAACAGACTTTGCGTTTCGGCACTGATAAATGTGATTTATAGAACAATTCGAAGCAAAACATTTAACGAGAAAAAACTAAAAATAAAGAAATACATTCAAACTTAAATCAAATTTGTGTAAATATACTGATGCGTGCATGTACATATACACACATATCTACATATTGCCGTTCTCTTGATTCCGCTATTCGTTTTGATCGACGGTTGTTCGGTGGTGGTTCTTGACCTTTGCGTTGCTGCTTGTTGATCGCATCGTTTGTTTGCTTATACATACATAAGCACTAGCAACATACATACACACATACGTACGCTAATTAGCTGCGAGCATTTCGGTTCTTGTTGGTATATTCGCTTCGTTGCTTGCATACATACGTTCGTGTTGTTGTTCTCAACTGTTAAACGTTGTGCCTGCGTTTGCATTTGGTGTAGGTGATTCATTTCGAATACTGGAACGGTCTGTGTAGTCAGCTTTGTATTTTCTGCTGATTCAGCTGACTCTTGAGAGTACACTTACGTGCATTCGAATAGGTACGAATTTCAAAAAAAATAATAAACAAAAAAAAAAAAAAGTTACACTTACGCGCATTCAAATATATCCAATTAAAAGAAAAAAATTAATATGGCGCAAAAAACAGATCTTAATGAAACCGATCTGGTTGGCGCAGGTGCTCCTGGCAACGGCAGTGATAACTGTTAAAGACAGATTCGGTCAGAATCGGTGAGACTCTGGTTCTCAGGTAAATTTCATGACAGAAAGTCTTGCTCAAGCTTTGCGGCTCCAGCGCAAGAGCAAGTCCTTAACTGTAACATCAGTAGGGCAGTCCAGTCTAGTAGCGAAAAGCGAAGTATCGACAGTAGTGTCAACGCGAGTATCGACTCATCATTTTAGCACCGATTTTTGGGTGCTAAAGTCGATTAGGAGCAGACAACCTGACTATGATCTTCCCATTCATCGGTGGAAGATTCCGTCAAGCATAGAGTTGGCTGACCCAGAATTTTATAAGCCACAGCAAATTGATCTGCTGCTGGGAGCCGACTCCTTTTTTGATTTGTTGTGCACTGGACAAATTCGATTGGCAGAAAACGGTCCGTTGCTGCAAAAGACATTGTTCGGTTGGGTAGCATCCGGGCGATGCAAGAAAATGAATACCCAAAGCCCTGTGTGCTGCGCAGTAATACATCCTACTAGCAAAGATAGGCTGGAAGCTCTGGTAGATAGGTTCTGGGAGCTGGAAGCTATCCCAGAGACAAACGCATTGTCAAAGTACTCTGCAGAGCAACTTGCGTGTGAGCAAAAATTTAAGGACAGTGCTCACCAACTCTCGAACAGACGATTTGAGGTCAGCTTGCCCTTTAAGACTGATCCCCAAGTGCTGGGCTCCTCCTTTGAAACAGCCAAAAGACGGTTTCTCGCATTAGAGCGTAGAGTTTCCAAGGATTTGGAACTTAAGAAAATGTACACGAGTTTTATGAACGAGTATCTCGACCTTGGTCACTACGTCATTTCACACCAGTGCGTCCTGAGACCTGAAAGTAGTTCCACCAAGCTTCGAGTAGTGTTTGACGCGTCTTGTAAGACGACATCGTCCCACTCTCTAAATGAATTGCTCATGGTAGGTCCTACTATTCAGAGGGATCTAATTTTGTCACTTCTAAGGTTCCGGCTGAGCCGATATGCCCTCACGGCAGATATTAAAAAGATGTATCGTCAAGTAAGCATATCCCATGACGATCGACGATTTCAGCTAATTGTTTGGCGCGAAAACCCATCAGATGAGCTCCAAGTTTATCAATTAAACACGGTGACTTATGGAACTGCGTCCGCACCGTTTTTGGCCATCAGATGTTTGCACGAGCTGGGTTTGAGTCATAGGGACACCCATGCTCTTGGTTCAGAAATCATTTGCAACGATTTTTACGTCGATGATATGCTTACGGGAGCTGACGATATCGAAACATTGGAAAATATATGCAAACAAGTGCCCGAAATTCTCGAATCGGGCGGTTTTCAATTGGCAAAATGGTTTTCGAACCATCCTCAGTTTGTAGAAGAAGGCGGAAAGGACAAGCTTCTAAGTTTTAATGATGCCGATTCGACTAAAACGCTTGGTATGAGGTGGACACCAAGGTTGGATACTTTCCAGTATCACTTGGATGATAGCTTTATCAAGTTAAGTCCCACCAAGCGCAATATTCTGTCAGTTGCAGCACGCATGTTTGACCCACTTGGTTTGTTGTGCCCAATCAGCATACGGGCAACAATTCTGCTTCAAGAGCTGTGGCGCATGCAGTTGCCTTGGGACGATACACTGCCCATGGAACTACATAGCAGATGGGATAAGTTCAAGGAGAATCTTCTAGAACTAGATAGAATTCAAATTCCCACATACGCTCACGCCAACTCCAATGCAAACATACAAGTGCATGGGTTTGCGGACGCATCCAGTCAAGCTTACGGCTGCTGCATTTACATTCGGGCTAACGACGGTACCAACACCGTCTGCCGGTTGCTAACGGCAAAGTCAAAAGTAGCTCCACTCAAAACCAAGTCCATTCCCAGACTTGAATTGTGTGCGGCTTATATGTTAGCTCAACTGTGGTCCTCCATACAGCATATGTTGGATCGATGTCGAATCGAGAGTGTGAATTTCTGGACTGACTCAGAAATCACACTACATTGGATAAATACTTCCCCTTCAACATTAGCAACATTCGTAGCCAATCGAGTTGCAGGCATCCAAGAGATGACACCTAAAGTATCTTGGAGACATGTGCCAACATCAAGCAATCCAGCTGATTTGGCGTCGAGAGGTTGTGACGTTCAATAACTGTTACAGTCAATATGGTTCGAAGGCCCTCCATTTCTTTGCGAGGACGACACAGAATGGCCTCACAATGAACATTTCAACATACCGAAGGAGTTAAAAGAGAGTGAGGTCAAAAGGTCAGCGCTCGTCTGCTCAGTTAGCAGCTCGAGTCGGTTACCTGAGTTTGTGTCCCAGTTTTCGTCATGTCGCAAGTTGATACGAATAGTTGCGTACATGTACAGATTCGTTTCAAGGTCAAAACAAGAGATACACACTGTCGAACTAGGACCAAAGGAATTGAACTTCGCTTTTTTAAAACTGCTGGAACTAGTTCAGCGAGCAGAATTTAAGGTGGAGTTTGATAGACTAAAAAAGGGTAACACCGTGCAACCAAGTTTGCAATCATTAACTCCATTTATTCATAAATCAGAAGAGTGTGGAAGACGAGTATCGTTAATACGAGTAGGAGGCAGACTAGCAAATGCACCGCTAGAATATGACGCGAAATTTCCTATTCTTATGCCAAAAAATTGTTTGCTTGTGCAACTGTACTTGAGGGAGTTACACATTGGCAATTGTCATGCAGGAGCAAAGACGATGATCGCACTACTCAGGCAGAGGATGTGGCTCGTGAATGCTCGACGTGAATGTACTCAGATAGTGCGGAAATGCGTCCATTGCTTCAGGCATAAACAGAAGTTAATGGAGCAAATCATGGGAAATTTGCCGGCGGATCGACTTGCCGCGGTTCGGCCATTTAATGTTTGTGGGGTAGATTTTTGTGGTCCAGTCAACGTCTCGCTGAGGATTAGAGGACGAGCCCCAATTAAAATGTATATTGCCGTGTTCGTTTGTTTTGCTTCGAAGGCTGTTCATTTGGAACTTGTAGCAGACTTGTCCACTAACTCATTTTTGTGTACAATAAACAGCTTCATCGCGCGGCGCGGCATACCTGTCCGGATATACTCGGACAATGCGACGAATTTCGTGGGGACGAACAACCAGCTGAGGGAGTTCCAAGACGCGTTCAACCACCAGCAAAGCAGGCTGCAGCTACACGCAGCGGAACGAGGGATGGAGTGGAGGTTCATTCCTCCGAGAGCGCCGCACTTCGGAGGACTGTGGGAGGCGGCGATGAAGTCAGCCAAGCACCTCCTCGTGCGACAAATCGGCAGCGCGTCGTTGACGGAGAGCGAGGTCCGAGGGCACCTGGCAGACGTGGAGGCCATCCTCAATTCCAGGCCTCTAACACCGCTAGGTAGCGATCCCAGCGACGGAGAGGCACTCACCCCAGGCCATTTCCTCATAGGACAGCCGCTTCATTCGCTGCCGCAAGGATTCGAGCGGGAGAGACCAGACAGCGGAATTTCGTTCTGTCACAGGTGGCAGTTGCTGTCCAAGCTCAGACAGCGCTTCTGGCAAGCGTGGTCGAGAGACTACGTCCACAGTTTGCAGCAGCGAGGGAAGTGGCAGGAGGCACACGACAGCGTCACAGTGGGGGATCTCGTCGTGGTGCACGAGGACAACACGAGGAGATTGCTGACTGTTTTGTTGTGCAGGCGCTGCTGCAGAAGCTGGATAAACAGACCCAGAAAAAATGGGAGGAAGTGTCGACCAGAAATGATTTACCCTCGTGGGAGAAGCTAAGCCTATTTCTGGAGAAAAGATGTCGGACTCTGGAGAATGTAGATTACGTCATGGACATCAATCATGCAGTAAGATCAACTAAGCCAGTAAGTGCGCAGAATACAAAATCTTTTATCACTTCGAACTCTTCTACGTCCGGTTGCGAGCTTTGTGAAGACGATGCACATAAAATTTACAATTGTCCACGTTTCGAAATGATGTCCCCACATGACCGTCAAAGAGAAGCAAAGAGGCTCTCCCTATGTCTCAACTGCCTAAAAAGGGGTCATATGGTTCGGAATTGCAAGTCTGGATCATGTCGAACTTATAAAGCTAATCATCACAGCTCCTTGCATTTCACGCCAACACCTGCATCATTAGCGTGAATTTTCGCCCAGACGGTTTCAGCACCAATATATAGTACCAATATATAGTACACCAATAATAGTACAGGCGAATATGTGCCCTGTCGAACCTTATTGGATTCCGGATCACAGCTGCATTTTATCACTCGTCGTTTTTCTCAGCTATTACACCTTCGAAATGTCAAGTCATCTACAGCCGTATCCGGCATTGGAGATGCGAGTTTCCAAACCGAAGGCTACTCAATTGATCTTGTACTGAAGGCGCGGACTTCAGAATACACAGCCTGCATTAATGCAGTCGTCGCACAGTCGATCACGGAAACCCAGCCAGGAGTTTCTGTACGAATTACGGATTCTGACATTCCCTCCAACATTCAGCTAGCAGACCCATCTTTTAACGTGCCGCAGCGGATAGATCTACACATCGGAGCTGGTCTGTTTTTCGAGCTGCTGTGCGTCGGTCAGATTCAGCTGGCGCCCGGACTACCATTACTGCAGAAGACACACTTAGGCTGGATTCTCTCTGGTGGTGGGCAGCGCGCTCCAAACCTCTCGTCGTTCGTCGTAAGCAATAGATCTTCCGAAACCAGTAGCTCTAATAATCGGCTAACTGAATTGGTTCAACGGTTTTGGGAAGTTGAACATTCATTTGAGCCAGCGGCCAAGGTAACCAGAGAGGAGATCGATTGCGAATTGCATTTCCAGAAGCATCACACTCGGATATCTTCTGGAGAATACATGGTTCGCTTACCTGCAACATCCAGCTTGGACTCGCTAGGCGATTCGTTTCAGCAGGTCAAGAGCCGTCTCGAACATCTTGAGCGTAAGCTCGCTCGGAACCCAAACCTTAGAAGTTAATATTCAAAGTTCATAGCGGAATACTACATGGGCTGAAAAGTCTTTGGCCTGACACAGAGTTCGCGTCACAAACATAAAATCTGTATACCTAACATAGAGTACCAATCTTAACTAGAATACTGTCAAAGTTTGGTGACATTTTATAAAGCCGTTCTCAAGCTATTGATATCGAAGTGACGCAACCTCTGCTATTTTTGTTTACTATGGAAAAAAGTGAATTTCGTGTTTTAATAAAGCACTGTTTTTTGGTGGGTAAAAACACCATTGAAGCGAAGCAATGGCTTGACAAGCATTACGGTGGTTCTGCCCCAGCATATTACACCGTAAAATATTGGTTTGCTGAATTTCGACGTGACCTTACGAGCACCAATGATGCACCTCGTCCGGGAAGGTCAAATGAGGCAGTAACTCCAGAAAACATCGCAAAAATTCGTGATATTGTGTTGGGGGACCGTAAAGTAAAGTTGCATCAGTTAGCTAACACCATTGGCATCTCAAAAGAACGTGTGGGTCATATCATACACGAGTATTTGCATATGCGAAAGTTATGCGCGCAATGGGTGCCCCGTTTTCTCACAATTGATCAAAAAGAGAATCGAATCCAACGCGATAAGGAGTTTTTACGCCGATTTGTGACCATGGATGAGATATGGATTCACCATTACACACCTGAATCCAATCGACAGTCTGCTGAGTGGTTGTTGCCTGGTGAAAGTCGTCCGAAGCGCCCGAAGACGCAACAGTCGGCCGGTAAGGTGTTGGCTAGTATTTTTTGGGACGCACATGGAGTTATATTCATTGACTACCTAGAACATGGTAGAACAATAAATAAGCAATATTACTGTGCATTATTGGACCGATTGGATGCCGAGGTCAAGGTCAAACGCCCTCACATGAAGAAGAAAAAAATGCTTTTTCACCAAGACAACGCTCCTGCACATTAAGCTCACGATACGACCGAAAAGTTGAAGGAATTGCGATACGAAATAGTCTCTCACCCACCGTACTCGCCAGATTTGGCCCCCAGCGATTATTACCTCTTTCCCCGACTTAAATTGTGGCTGGTGGAAAGAAATTTTACTCAAATGAAGAGGTCGAAACGGAAACAAACGCCTATTTTGAAGGACTTGACGCATCGCATTATTAGAGCGGTATCGAGATGTTGGAAGACCGTTATAATAAATGCATTACTCTAGATGGAGATTATGTCGAACAATAAAGGCAAATTTTCATTCAAAATTTCGTTTTTTCATTGTCAGGCCAAAGACTTTTCAGCCCATGTCGAACTCAAGCATATGTCGCTCGTATCCCCAATCGACATCGCAAATTGCAAATACTTTCTGCCTCACCATTGTGTTATAAATAGTAGTATGATAGTACCACGACTAAGCTTAGGGTCGTATTCGACGGCTCCGCCACAACAATGTCGGGATTATCTCTGAATGATGTCCTCATGGCAGGACCAACTATACAAGATAAGCTATTTAATACGCTAATTCGCTTTCGGACATTTCCTATTGCCTTAATTGCAGATATATGCAAAATGTATCGCTGCGTTCGTCTTGCCAATGACGATAGTTTCTATCAATGCATATTATGGCGCAATTCTCCAAAGGAAGATATTAAGGTATATAAGTTGGACACTGTAACGTATGGGACGAAGCCAGCGTCTTTTCTTGCCATTCGCGCCATGCACCAGCTTGCTAAGGATGAATGCTCGTTTCTCCCAGTAGGCTCCCAAGTCGTGTTGCAGCATTTTTACGTGGATGATATGATATCCGGGGTGCGTCCTTGGAAGATGTTCACGTAACCATGCAGCAGACATCAGATCTTCTTTCAAAAGGGAATTTTCAGTTAAGTAAGCGGTGTTCCAGTCATCAGGAAGCGCTTCACGGCGTACCCGAAACTGAAAGGGAAAGCTTCGTCAAGTTCAATGACAGTTTGGACGTCACAAAGACTCTTTGTCTAATTTGGGATCCCAAGGATGAAAATTTTTTCTTTGCTTTCTCTTCTCATTTAAACGCCTCAAACCACACGAAGCGATCTGTGCTATCAGCGATTGCGAAATTCTACGACCCTCTCGGTCTCATTGGACCAACAATGACTAGGGCCAAGATCATTTTGCAGCGCATGTGGAGAGATAAGCTGCAATGGGATGAAAGTCTGCCTCAATCTCTTAACGCAGCTTGGTCAAGCTTTTGTAAGGAGTTCTCCGATATGCACCACGCAAAGTACCCACGCTACGTGTTGTTGCCAAATGCCGTGTCTGAAATCCACGCCTTTTGTGATGAAAGTCTAGAGGCATATGGAGCCTGCATCTATGTGCTGTCTCGCCTTGATAATCAATCTCAATGCCATCTGTTGTGTTCGAAGGCTCGAGTCGCGCTTAAGACTCTAACGGTGCCGAAGCTGGAGCTCTGCGCTGCGCATCTTCTCGCTCTTTTGATTCTGGATATCGTCAGCATGCAAATCTTCTCCTGTAAGTTTCATTGTTGGTCTTATCTTGGTTACAGGACGAACCGTCTAAATTCTACATATTCGTAACCAACCGAGTTTGCACTATCCAGCAGATAACAAAAGACATGAGTTGGCATTATGTCCCTACTGCATTGAATCCTGCTGACATGTTGTCTAGAGGATCTTCTCCAAAAGACTTGCTTAGATCAGATCTCTGGTTGCACGGACCAAAGTTTTTGCTGGGCGCAAGGACAGGATGGCCTCAGTCTCGTCTATCGGAGTCACAGCTGCCAGAGCTGTGAAACAAATCATTTTATTCCACTACTGGCCCGTTGGATATATCCCTATCGTTTAAATATATCAACTCATTCTCCACCATGCAGAGAATTTTTGGATACGTACATAAGTTCGTTTCTCCTAGCAAACCGTCCGGCCAGGCGCAACTCAGTGCAGACCACATTCGTCGTGGAGCTCTTATGCTCATTCGCATCATCCAAAGGGCAAACATGTGGGAAGAGTATCGCCAGCTTCAAAACGGAAAGGGCATATCCTCAGCAAGCAGCATTATTTCGCTGTGGCCGTTCCTCGATGACAGCGGGGTAATTCGTGTTGGCGGTCGACTGCGCCATTCCGCACTACCCTTCGATGCCCGCCATCCGATAATCTTGCCAAAGGATCACCCGTTTACGCTCGCCATGATAAGGCATTTGCACCTGTCGAACCTTCATGCTGGACCTCAAGCCCTGCTGGCCACAATTCGTCAGCAGTACTATCCCATTAGAGCGTTAAAAGCTGATTCGAAGGCTCTGCGAAAATGCATCATTTGCTCTCGCTCAAAACCTTGATTAATGGAACACATTATGGCCGATCTCCCAAAGGATCGTATTGAATACACCAGACCATTCTTCGTTTCTGGAGTGAATTATTGCGGACCATTCCAATATAAAGCTGACGTTCGCAATCGGCCGCCTCAGCGATGTTACATATGCATATTTGTGTGCTTTGCGACCAAAGCTGTATGGATGCAATTAGTAAAGGACTTGTCAACCGCCGCATTCTTGGGCGCTTTGAAGCGTTTTGTTGCGACTCGAGGATCGCCAGGATTCATATGGTCTGACAACGCTACAAATTTCGTCGGCGCTAAGAACGAGTTAGAAGATTTAAGGCAACTAGTTAGCAGCGAAAGCCATTGTGATGCAGTGCCCGCTTGGTGTCTGGATCATAACATCGAATGGAAATTCATACCTCCACGGTCTCCCCATTTTGGTGGTTTTCGGGAGTCAAAAAGCGAAATATCACATGCGGCGTACCTTGATATCGTCGCTCCTTGTGTTTGACGAATTGCGTACATTAGTGTGCCAAATCCAAGCCATAATAAACTCAAGACCTATTATGTCCATTACAGCAAGCATAGCCGATATTGATGTGCTAACACCCGGTCACTTTCTCATTGGTGGTCAACTGAATGCACCGCCGGAGCCGGATGTCTCTTCGCTGAACTACAATCGTCTTGATCAATGGCAGAAGGCCACAGCCCTTCAACAAATTTTCTGGATACGCTGGAGCGAGGAATATTTGTCGCTTCTGCAGCAACGATTGAAGTGGCGAGCTCCTCAGGCGCCCATTCGGATTGGTGATTGAAGTGGCCACACGCTCGAGTCATCGAAACCATATCTGGAGCTGATGGTACCATTCGAGTAGCAGTATTGAGGACACCGTCAGGAACCACTCGACGAGCAGTAAACAAGCTGTGCGTCCTTCCGGTTAATGATTCTGTTGAAAGCCCTGTACTTTCAACGGATCGGATGATGTTCGGAGCAGCAGCAAATGGCCAAGGTGGCATCTCAAAATGTTAACAACATACATTTAACATTTATACATAACAGCGCTCTCTCCACAAATTCTCCACATAACTAGTTTTGGTAATCTCTTTATTTCTCATTTCCCAAATACTGCAATTACTCTCATTCTTTCGTTTTTCAAATCTCGATCTGATCGGTATGCTCTGAAGAGTGAAATTGTAAAATCTAGAAGGTCAAACCAATAATTCACGAAAAAGACGTTCACGTACTTTAAATAAATAAATGTTTTAATCTGCGCAATTTGAACATAATTATTTGGATTATTGGATTATTGGCAACGGAGCGCAGAAAGTTGCTGAGTGGTCTATTAAGGTTGTCTGAAGCGAAATGTGCGTAACAGGCAGAAATAGGCTTCGCAGACCCCATAAAGTATAAATATTATTGATCAACATCGAAAGACGAATCGATATAGCCATATCCGTCTGTCCGTATGAACACCTGCATATTTTAAACTACAAAAGCTAGAACCACCAAATTTAGAATGTAAGTCCGTTATTATGTCAGGCAGATCAAGTTTATTTCAAATTGTTGCCACGCCGCTTACCGCCCCGGTCGACGGTGTCTCTACTTCAATTTCTGTGTCACTCTCTTTGTGAAGCTCTGTTAGGGTGATTTAGCCGGGGCGGTATAAATCAACCCCTAACCAATCTACACAATAAGTCTGAATGTCAAAATCGACTAGATGTTATTCTTATCGAAGCCCCAGTTGATAGTTCCACAAGGCCGTATGCTAACCGATGTGAACGATCAAGCTAGTCTAGTTCGACGATGTGATAGACAAATGCAATATGCAACGGCAGTACAGTGGACTTATGCGAGGCGTAAATGTTGCCAAGGCGATTCGATAGTTAGGTCGTACGATAATTGAACGTTGCGATTGTTTAGAGGTATCTTTAGTCGGTAATGTCGATGGTGTGACCATGCGATGATGAGGAATACTCTTTCTAACGATACGATTAATTAAACGATGCGATGAATAAAACAATGTTATCAAATAACGGTGCGATGAATTTGTCTCTCGATGCGTTGAAAGCGAAGAGACAATGATTGCAAACGAAGCGATGATGTAGAGGAATGCTCTAAGGATGCGATGAATTAAACGATGCGATGAATATAACGATGTGATGAAATAATGGTGCGATGAATCGAAGCAATGAAAGCGAAGCGGCGATGTATTAAACGATGCGATGAACTAGAGGAATGCTCTATCTAAAGATGCGATGAACTAAAGGAATGCTCTATCTAACGATGCGATGAATTAAACGATGCGATGAATAACGATGCGATGATTTCGTCTTTCGATGTAGTGAAAACACGGCGACGATGATTGAATTGATTGATTGATGGGGGGATGGATCAGAGGAATGTTCTATCTACGATGCGATGAAATAGAGGAATACTCTATAAACGATGGAATGAACCCAAGGCAACGATGATTAAAGAATGTTGCAATGAACGCACGATGCGATGAAAATAAGGCGACGATGATTAGAGACGAAGCGGTGTTGTAAAGGTGTTGTACTCTATCAACGATGCGATGATTTAGAGGCGACGATGATTAGAGCAGAAGCGGTAAATGAATACTCTATCAACGATGCGATGATTTAGAGTCAGACTCTATTAAGATCTGCGATGACTTAGAGGAACGATGCGATGGCTATAGTGAAGCGAAGCGATGAATGCTGGTCAAAGCTGGTCAATGATCTCGGCACGTTGTGCTACCGGCTTTATATAGGCCACGGCAGCGTCGCTGCTAGCGTCACGTCGTTGCCATTCGGGTTCGGTTGCCTAACTCCCCTATGTCTCTCTCTCTGTTCTACTCGGTGCTCTATCTGTTAATCTCTCTCTACGTAGTTCTCTTCACTTTCTGCTGTGTGGCTTTCCTTATTCCTTTCCGTTTTCTGCTGCTATCCTTCGTGTGCACAAACAGGAGAAAAAATCAAAGAAGTCGTAATACAGAAAAAACTCGCGCCTCGTGTGCATTTTAGGTTATGTTGTTCTTTTCACTCGAGATTCCCTACTTGTGGGGTTTTAGGCCACCAAAGATGTTTTCTCGTTTACGTTTTCAGATAAAAAATATATATATGATTTTTTTCTAATTAGCTCCATGGTCCCTGCTGGGGTGGCACTTGAAAAAAAGTTCTAAGGCTAAGAAATTTATAAAACCTGGAACCATGGAGTCAGGATAATAGACGCTGTTATGTGTTTAGCGAATATTATAGGGCAAATTACGAGTGAGTGGAAAAGTGCTTGATTTGGCGCTAGATTCCACTGTTAAATGTGTCGGCAAAGATCCGCGTAAAACGCAGTAATTCGCCTATTCCTCCCACTGTGCGTCGTTGGTTATCGTTGGCGTGTAACACACGCTAATTCTCGTTGTCCACTGTGTTAGCAAGTATACGCGAAAATCGCGGTAATTTGCTAGTCCGTCCCACTGTGCGTCGTCGTCGGATTATATGTCGAATTAATAATCCCCTTTAGCTCTGTGCAATGCTCTTTTGATTATTTCCCTTTCATAACCTCGACTCAGACGATCCAGGTGATCTTCTGGCGTGGTAAGGGTCAAAATTTTTGCTGGAAATAAATTTACAAAAAAAAAAAATTAAATCTTAGTTTCTTTAAAAGAACTAAGTTTAATTTTTTTACATACCCTTTAATTTTTGACATTCGACAATTGCTGCTGCGCTGAGCGATATACAAGCAAAACGGTGGGAATAAAAAGAATCCTAATGCGGCTGCACAGTGGTTGCTCATAGCAACTTGGTAATATCTGTACCTGTCAACTGCCAGAAAAAAATGTCGGTCGTGTCACCAAGATATTCTTGTCATAAAAACAGCGATTTTTGACAAAATGTCTGATTTTATAAGGATATATAAGGCAATGGAATATAGCTCCCTACTCTCCAATTGGAAAGTTACCGTATACTTGCGAACAGCATACGAAAGCTCTTTATCAGTTCTATTCCTTATCTGTTTTTCGGCTCTCTTGCGCTATTGCTTTTTATTTCCCCTCATTATATCTTTACTATTTCTCTCCCTGATCATAATTTCCCCCGATATCAGTGCTTTACTTGCGTTACAGCGCAGGCGACAAATTTATCAAGACAGATTTGGGCTGCAACAACAAACATTTTTTTTTTGTTTTCAGTTGCCGACCATTAAACGATCGATGGTTATCAGTTCAGGAAGAACAATGGTTATCCGGTGTAGAGGAACACACGGAAATGTTTATTTGTTAGGATGACACTGTCGGGTCACTTTTAGCGGAAACGAGGAATGAAGAAGACGGCGACTCGCTACACTACAAGTTTAGTAATTGCAATTGACAAATTCTGATAACTTCCAGGTTAAAATTAAAGCTATTGACAACAAAGAAATACAACAACGAAAAAACTAACCCGACATATATGTAGTGACACATGAAGATACATACATTTTATACATCATTTAGGAATGTAAAACACATTCCTTTACCACAAAATTAAAGTTAAAATTATAAGATAATGAAATGGTAACAATAACTATTCTGGCTTCCCACAAACTTTTCAAATATTATAAGAAATTCGACACAATCGTTAATCCCATCATTGCGGTTAAAACTGCTGACGTTGCTTAAAATCTCTTCAAGATCGAGATCCCTTTAGTTACATAAGAGCCAAAAGCTCCATAAGTCTAAAGTCAAATTAATAAAACCTCAAATTCGATGTTTGTTAAACGTCTACTGAATAATCACTCTCAGCTGGTCGGATATCATAAATAAATATCCTCGTTACAGTAATATTCCATTTTTAGACCGCATACTCTAAAAAAGAGTAGAGGGGCCTATTAAGGTTGTCTGAAGCGAAATGTGCTTAACAGGGAGAAGGAGGCTTCGCAGACCCCATAAAGTATATAATAATGTAGTTCACAACTTTGTTTATCAAAAAAATATAAAAATTTATTTTATAAAATTACAAAGCTATGGATTACGAGATACAAATTTAGACTAACTTATGCTATGTTCTGGAGACGTTAAGCAAACCCCGGTTTAGAGCTTTTATCAATTGGACTTTGGACTCATTGAGCTTTTGGCTCTTATGTAAATAGAGAGAGATCTCGATCTTGAAGAGATTGAGAGAGTTCGGCCAGGATTTGTGTAACGTCAGCAATTTTAACCCCAATGATGGGAATAGCGATTCTGGCGAATTGTTTATGATATTTAATACTTTCGTGGGAAGCCAGAATTGTTATTGTCACCATTTGATTTTTTGATAATGTTTACATTAGTTTTGAGGGAAAGAAATCTTTAACATAAACGATAAGTGTGGAGTTAGGCGTAATGTATGGGTACGTATGTATCTACATATGTTACTACCCCATCCTTAAGAAATGAGCCTGTCCTCAGGCGGTTAATTTTGGATATAGTGTTGGATCTATTACAATTTCTTCGATATCGTTTTCAGTTACATTTGGATATAATTCTGTTTTAGCTAGTGTATCATTTTGAATATTTGATTGTATGTTTGGGGTTGATTCTTTTTTGTTCTTATAATTAACAATAATTTTTGTGGAATATTTTTATACTTAAAGATAATTTATAATATAAGTATGATTAAAATAATTGTTGAAGTTGTTATAGTTATAATTTGGAATGTGTTGTACAATTTTGTTTGTTTTATATAGGCCACGGCAGCGTCGCTGCTAGCGTCACGTCGTTGCCATTCGGGTTCGGTTGCCTAACTCCCCTATGTCTCTCTCTCTGTTCTACTCGGTGCTCTATCTGTTAATCTCTCTCTACGTAGTTCTCTTCACTTTCTGCTGTGTGGCTTTCCTTATTCCTTTCCGTTTTCTGCTGCTATCCTTCGTGTGCACAAACAGGAGAAAAAATCAAAGAAGTCGTAATACAGAAAAAACTCGCGCCTCGTGTGCATTTTAGGTTATGTTGTTCTTTTCACTCGAGATTCCCTACTTGTGGGGTTTTAGGCCACCAAAGATGTTTTCTCGTTTACGTTTTCAGATAAAAAATATATATATGATTTTTTTCTAATTAGCTCCATGGTCCCTGCTGGGGTGGCACTTGAAAAAAAGTTCTAAGGCTAAGAAATTTATAAAACCTGGAACCATGGAGTCAGGATAATAGACGCTGTTATGTGTTTAGCGAATATTATAGGGCAAATTACGAGTGAGTGGAAAAGTGCTTGATTTGGCGCTAGATTCCACTGTTAAATGTGTCGGCAAAGATCCGCGTAAAACGCAGTAATTCGCCTATTCCTCCCACTGTGCGTCGTTGGTTATCGTTGGCGTGTAACACACGCTAATTGTCGTTGTCCACTGTGTTAGCAAGTATACGCGAAAATCGCGGTAATTTGCTAGTCCGTCCCACTGTGCGTCGTCGTCGGATTATATGTCGAATTAATAATCCACTTTAGCTCTGTGCAATGCTCTTTTGATTATTTCCCTTTCATAACCTCGACTCAGACGATCCAGGTGATCTTCTGGCGTGGTAAGGGTCAAAATTTTTGCTGGAAATAAATTTACAAAAAAAAAACCAATTAAATCTTAGTTTCTTTAAAAGAACTAAGTTTAATTTTTTTACATACCCTTTAATTTTTGACATTCGACAATTGCTGCTGCGCTGAGCGATATACAAGCAAAACGGTGGGAATAAAAAGAATCCTAATGCGGCTGCACAGTGGTTGCTCATAGCAACTTGGTAATATCTGTACCTGTCAACTGCCAGAAAAAAATGTCGGTCGTGTCACCAAGATATTCTTGTCATAAAAACAGCGATTTTTGACAAAATGTCTGATTTTATAAGGATATATAAGGCAATGGAATATAGCTCCCTACTCTCCAATTGGAAAGTTACCGTATACTTGCGAACAGCATACGAAAGCTCTTTATCAGTTCTATTCCTTATCTGTTTTTCGGCTCTCTTGCGCTATTGCTTTTTATTTCCCCTCATTATATCTTTACTATTTCTCTCCCTGATCATAATTTCCCCCGATATCAGTGCTTTACTTGCGTTACAGCGCAGGCGACAAATTTATCAAGACAGATTTGGGCTGCAACAACAAACATTTTTTTTTGTTTTCAGTTGCCGACCATTAAACGATCGATGGTTATCAGTTCAGGAAGAACAATGGTTATCCGGTGTAGAGGAACACACGGAAATGTTTATTTGTTAGGATGACACTGTCGGGTCACTTTTAGCGGAAACGAGGAATGAAGAAGACGGCGACTCGCTACACTACAAGTTTAGTAATTGCAATTGACAAATTCTGATAACTTCCAGGTTAAAATTAAAGCTATTGACAACAAAGAAATACAACAACGAAAAAACTAACCCGACATATATGTAGTGACACATGAAGATACATACATTTTATACATCATTTAGGAATGTAAAACACATTCCTTTACCACAAAATTAAAGTTAAAATTATAAGATAATGAAATGGTAACAATAACTATTCTGGCTTCCCACAAACTTTTCAAATATTATAAGAAATTCGCCACAATCGTTAATCCCATCATTGCGGTTAAAACTGCTGACGTTGCTTAAAATCTCTTCAAGATCGAGATCCCTTTAGTTACATAAGAGCCAAAAGCTCCATAAGTCTAAAGTCAAATTAATAAAACCTCAAATTCGATGTTTGTTAAACGTCTACTGAATAATCACTCTCAGCTGGTCGGATATCATAAATAAATATCCTCGTTACAGTAATATTCCATTTTTAGACCGCATACTCTAAAAAAGAGTAGAGGGGCCTATTAAGGTTGTCTGAAGCGAAATGTGCTTAACAGGGAGAAGGAGGCTTCGCAGACCCCATAAAGTATATAATAATGTAGTTCACAACTTTGTTTATCAAAAAAATATAAAAATTTATTTTATAAAATTACAAAGCTATGGATTACGAGATACAAATTTAGACTAACTTATGCTATGTTCTGGAGACGTTAAGCAAACCCCGGTTTAGAGCTTTTATCAATTGGACTTTGGACTCATTGAGCTTTTGGCTCTTATGTAAATAGAGAGAGATCTCGATCTTGAAGAGATTGAGAGAGTTCGGCCAGGATTTGTGTAACGTCAGCAATTTTAACCCCAATGATGGGAATAGCGATTCTGGCGAATTGTTTATGATATTTAATACTTTCGTGGGAAGCCAGAATTGTTATTGTCACCATTTGATTTTTTGATAATGTTTACATTAGTTTTGAGGGAAAGAAATCTTTAACATAAACGATAAGTGTGGAGTTAGGCGTAATGTATGGGTACGTATGTATCTACATATGTTACTACCCCATCCTTAAGAAATGAGCCTGTCCTCAGGCGGTTAATTTTGGATATAGTGTTGGATCTATTACAATTTCTTCGATATCGTTTTCAGTTACATTTGGATATAATTCTGTTTTAGCTAGTGTATCATTTTGAATATTTGATTGTATGTTTGGGGTTGATTCTTTTTTGTTCTTATAATTAACAATAATTTTTGTGGAATATTTTTATACTTAAAGATAATTTATAATATAAGTATGATTAAAATAATTGTTGAAGTTGTTATAGTTATAATTTGGAATGTGTTGTACAATTTTGTTTGTTGTTGGATAATTTCTTTAGTTTGGACATATGACAATGGTTCTAGTTTGGTTATATTATTATTTATGTAGACTGTTTATGTGTAATCTAGCATAGTATTAGTTATTTGAATTTCATCTAATTGGATTGAACAATTTATAGCTTTTATCATATTGTTTCCTTCGATAATAATTTCTCTATTGATACAATTTTGGTTTAGTACAGTTTTCGGTAAGTTCCATGTTAACATAATGTTTGGTTCTACATACTTGATTTCATAATTTTTATGGGATTTTGAATATCTACATTTATGTTTATCTTGCTTTATTATTCCAGTAATACATTTGTTCATAACTAGATTTTTATTGGTTGCTGTGAATGCTTTATTGTTCTCTAAGTAGTAAGTGTCATTTATAATTTCGGTCAAAATGTCTTTGTTTTCGTCAGGGTATGGAATAATGTCGTATAGTGGAGTATTTATAATTTCGCGTGGAATATGGGAAATAATTAAAATTTGGTTAGTAGTTGTTTTTAGCCAAGTTGATGTTTTAATATTTATTATTTTTTCAGCGTTTAAATGTTTTAGTGAGTCATATTTTAGTAATTTAGGGTTGAATATACCAAGCCTGGTTAATTGCATACTTAACTCAATGTCTTCGACATACTCTGTGAAGGTGGTTAAAAATTACTAATTCGAGTCGTTGCTCTGCCTCATGTGTGATACTTAGGCTGTTCATTACTTCTATTCCTTTGTTAACAGCTTTTATTACTTCATTTAGTTCATTGGCTATTTTCTGAAAGGTTATCTATTTTTGACTGTAATTCTTCTTTGTTTTCTTGATCTAAAGTTCCGAGAAGGTATTTATAAAATATCCCCATGAAATTTACAAGTCCTCTTTTATTTCGTTTTACTAGTCTTAAGCCGTTCATTTCTCTGTCCAGTTTTTCTTTTAAGTACTGTATTTTTACTAATGGTTCAAATTCTTTTGTTGATTTCATTAAATTATCAGTTTCTTCAGTTTTTGTTACATTAATAAATAAATTGTGGTATTCGTATTTTATAGGTAAATTGATTGTTCCTGTTTGAAATATAAGATATCCGTTTTTGGAGTTAATTGGGTTGATTTCCAAATTTTGAACTTTTAATGGCCTTACAAAGTTGAGTATCATGAGTGTTATAATTATAGATGTTAAATTATGAGGAGTTATCATCTTGATTCGGGTTATTAGTTGATCTGGAATTATCATATTTACTTTCATTAGTTACTTTCTTTCTGTATGTTATTTTTCTATCTCTGTTTACTTCTTCATAATGTTTTTCATCTATTTGTGTTATATTTCCTGTTTGTTTAAATGGGTTTGTGGATTTACATCTCACTAAAGGTGATTCCCTATATCTAGTATCTATTTCAAATTCGGTTCTTTTTTCATTAAGTCTTTCTATTTGTCTTTTCTTATTTAGCTGTGTATCATACTCAGGTGTTCCTGCGTAAATGAAAATATTTGCTGGTGTTCTACCAGTTGAATTATGTTTGGTTTTATGGTTATAAGTGTAAAGTATTACTTTAAATCTGGTTAATTTGTTTTCCATGGTTAGTGTCAGAATTAACAATTCTGAATTTTTCATTTACTGTTTTATGGAATCTTTCTATGTCGGAAATACCGTTTTTGCTAGTTGTGATGGATATATTTACGTCTTCTGAATTCAGTTTCCTTTTTCATGAATTCGCATTTATCTAATTGCAATTTTAGATTAGCTTCGGGCAGTTTTGTAAATACCCTTTTTAATGATAATAAATGTTCTTCCAAAGAAGTGGAATACACTACTATATCATCCATGTATACTAAACAATCTTTGTAAATTAGATCTTCTAATAGATTGTTCATACAACGTTGAAATGTTGCTGGGGCGTTTTTCAATCCAAAAGGCATTCGAGTGTATTCGTAATGTCCATTTTTAGTTGAAAAAGCTGTTTTTGTATACGTACTTTGTGGGTCCATTTGTATCTGATGAAATCCTTTCGCTAAGTCAATTGTGGTAAAATACTGACATTTTTCAAGTTTGTCTAGTATATCATCCATGACTGGGATAGGATATTTATCATCGATTGTTATTTCATTTAAGTTTCGATAGTCAATAACTATACGGAATTTTTCTTTACCTGATGTGTCACGTTTCCTTGGCACAATCCAAATTGGTGAGCAATAAGGTGATTTTGATTTACGTATTATACCTTGTTCAATCATTTCTTTGATTTGTTTTTCGGTCAGTTTGCGTTTTTCTTCATCGTTTAGATGTTCTAATCGGAAATGATTTGTTTCATTTAATTCATTATTGATAGAGTAATTTACTGCTATGTCGTTTGTTTGGGGCGGATCAAGGCGTTGAAATGCGATCTTGTCCTTGACAGAATTCTCACGGTCGTATCTCATTGAAAATAGATGATCATTTAGAAAAACTGTTTTTTGTTTGTAGTCAATTTTTGCTTCACAGGATTCTAGATATTCTCTACCTAGTAAGATATCGTAATTGTCAGAAAAGTTGTGTAAGTAAAATATTTGATGGCTAGGGGCAAAAAATACACAATTCTTTAATTGAACAATACCATTTATTGTTTGTACGTTCAATTGGCAAGGTTTTATAGGAAATTTTAAAAAGTTTTGTTTCATTAGATTTATGGATGAACCTGTGTCAATTCATAACTAATCTGATGAAGGGATTGGTTCTTCGTTGTCCGAGGCTCCTTGATGAAAATTTCCAGATGTTTCCATCTTAGAGTGGCCACTAGTTTCTCTCTGTCTTTTATGAGAGGGATTGGGAGGTCTTTGACTCTGAGTTTGGTAATTCATTGGGTTTTGTGATCTAGCTTGATCGAGGTTTTGTTTGAATTCCTTATGTAATGCCTCAGCATTTTCTTTTGGTTTATGATTTGAGTTAGCGTTATTTGAGTAATTTGGAGTAGGGTAATAATTCTGGTTACTTCCCTTTCCACGGTTTTCAGTGCTTGAATTGCTTTGTGTTTTATTTGTTTTGGAATTGTCATTGTTTTGGTTATTACGTTCGTTATAACCATTTTCGTACAATCCTTCGCGTTGAGCTACTTGTTTTAATTTTGAAACTGTTGTAATGTCATATCGTGCTAATGTCATAAAAATTCTGTCCGGTAATTTTTTTGTAATAACGTCTTTAATAGTATTATTCATTGCATTAGTGTACAATAGAGTGTTCTGGACATGATTTTCTAACATTAACTTATTGGATATTACAAAAGATTTATACTCTAGATCTTCAACAAACTTACGGATACTATTATTAAAGTTGGTATTATAGAGACGTCGTAGAAGTTCTTCATACGGAGTTTGGGTTTTAAATTCGTCGATGAGGGCGCTCCTTAACTCTCCCCAGGTTGTGGCTGCTGTCAGCTGCGACACTCGTTGTGCGGATCCGGTGGTCTGCATCTCGATTGCTCCAAATAAGACACTATTTTGTCTCATATCCTGTGTTGGGTATAACTGCATTATGAAATCGATCCTCCTTATGAACGCAGTTAGTTCCACGGTTTTTCCGTCGAATACTGGCACTTGTCGAATTTGTCCAAGCGCTTGCTTTAGATGCATTTCGGATAGTTCCATTGGTGAGTTGGTTGCCATGGTGTTGTTGTAGATTTTATTTTTATTTTGTTGGCTGTTGTCACTTCAGGTTTTTGTAAGAGACTTACGTTTACAGGGATCAATTAAATGATTTGTAAAGCCCAGAAATAAGCTCTTTATTTACAGGTGTTCAAATAGTCCAGAGGATCTATTTTTTGGTTGAACACTGTTTGGTGTTTTGCGCGGTTTTCTTTGTAATAGCAATTATCTTTGGTGGCCGTCGCACATTTAAATATGGGCCACGACTGATAATTGGGTTTTAAGTCACACACGCTTAGGTTCTTTGGCGGATATCAAGATAATATTTTTTTTGCAAATTGTAATGTTTTAACCGTTTTCTTGCCGTTGCAAATTCGCGTGCTCGAATCCTAGAAATTCCTTGGTCGTACAAGGATTTCTTTTCAATGGATTGAAAAAAGGACGATTAATATTACGAGGATATTTATTACTGAGATCCTACCGGCTGCGCCAATAATGTAGCTCACAACTCTGTTTATCAAAAAAATATAAAACTTTATTTTATAAAATTACAAAGCTATGGAGTACGAGATACAAATCTAGACTAACTTATGCTATGTTCTGGAGACGTTAAGCAAACCCCGGTTTAGAGCTTTTATCAATTGGACTTTGGACTCATTGAGCTTTTGGCTCTTATGTAAATAGAGAGAGATCTCGATCTTGAAGAGATTGAGAGTGTTCGGCCAGGATTTGTGTAACGTCAGCAGTTTTAACCCCAATGATGGGAATAGCGATTCTGGCGAATTGTTTATGATATTTAATACGTTCGTGGGAATTGTTATTTTTTGATAATGTTTACATTAGTTTTGTGGGAAAGAAATCTTTAGCATAAACGATAAGTGTGGAGTTAGGCGTAATGTATGGGTACGTATGTATCTACATATGTTACTACCCCATCCTTAAGAAATGAGTCTGCCCTCAGGCGGTTAATTTTGGATATAGTGTTGGATCTATTACAATTTCTTCGATATCGTTTTCAGTTACATTTGGGTACGTATGTATCTACATATGTTACTATATATATTATTGATCAGCATCGAAAGACGAATCGATATAGCCATATCCGTCTGTCTGTATGAGCACCTGAATCTTTTAAACTATAAAAGCTAGAACCTCCAAATTTAGAATGAAAGTCCGTTATTATGTCAGGCAGATCAAGTTTATTTCAAATTGGTCCCACGCGCGTGGCAATGCGAATTGTTAATTTAATTTTTTTTTCAAAATACCAAAAAATTAAAATTTTTAAATTTCATTTGAAAATTTGAATTCAAATTGAATACAAATGCGCCGGACTAGCATAAGGAGAACTACTAGGTCTGATAACCTTATGCTCAATTACTTCTTTAACTTTATCTCGAAGTAATTCTCTCACATTGAGTAAATCGAAATGAACGTCTGTGTACAGTCTTTTTTAAATCAATTAAACGGATTTTCATTTCATGGTTGTGCGACTCAGTAGAGTTCCCTGTTACTTATAATTTGTACTGTACTAAAAATGTTGACATTTCCAATTCCTTTTAGTGTGACGACGTTGTTAATTCGTTTACCCTCTAGTTTGTTAGAAATGCTCCCTTTCACCATAAAGTAATTAAAAATCGCTCACCCTGCCGTAGCATACTTGCTTTGGGTTTTTCCACTGTACATAGCTTAACATGCTTGTGGGCACGTGATCCTCCTTCAGTACCACCCGCTTTTTGAAAGCATTTAGTAGACAATCGAATCGATTCGCTTTCGCTGACGGACGTGTTTTACATCGCTACTATTTCATTTCAAGTTTTCCTCGATTAAACGCTCTAATTTGTCTCATATTTCTGGCTAAATTCCTTTGCTACATTGTTGTGTTGATACACATTGTTTTATTTTTCAACTAACTTTTTATTTTTCAACTAACTTTTTATTTCAACAGTGCTTATTAGCTTCTACATATTCCATTTTATTACATTCATTGCTTACACTAATAACCTCCATTATGGACGTTTGTTATAGTTCAAATTGCCAATTTCGAACAAATGTTAAGATGGGTTTTGTTTGCTGCTGGCTATGTGAAAATTTTTCACATGAAAAATGTGCATGCCTCAACGGCCGGATTATTGACCTGATTGAGTCTAAATCAGGTTTAAAGTGGACTTGTGAAGCTTGTAGGGATGTCGAAAGAGATATTATGAGCTTCATGCGATACATTAAAAGAGGATTTGGGGATCTATTTGGCAGATTTAAAAGTCTGTCTGATAGTTTCGCAGCTTTGGATAAGGAGTTTAAAGGCCTAAAAGTCTTAAATGATTCTCCAAAGCGTAAAAAGGCCAATTTTAGATTGTCGATTGGCCCTGACGAACTTTCAGTCCCTCATCGCATACCCACAACGTCCGCACCTTCTCTAATAAATTTTTCATCCCCATCTCCAAATATAATTGTTAAGTGATGACAACTTTATCTTACCCACAGAAGTTGTCCCCACGACTCCCGAAGTAATGGTTCCTGATTCGTTAGTAGTCAATACTGTTGCAGTTGGTTAATCAAGCAATGAGTCTATTAGAGCTGTTGCGGAAGCTATTACAGTGTCCGATAAAAAGACTCTCGTAGGTGTTCCACCAAAGAAACAATTATTTGTTTCTAGGCTTGCCCCTGATACCACATCCGATGATGTCAAGGCCTTTATTCAGGCTAAATCTGAAGCTAACATTACGGTGGAGAAATTTAAGTTCTCATATCATTGGGAAATTTCTTCATTTAAAGTAAGTTTTCCGGCCAAATATTTTAGTACAACTTTTTGTAAAGAATTTTGGCCGGACCATTTAATAATAAAGGAGTATACAGCTAAGAAAAGAAATCTGACTCCGATTGCACTGCCATCTAACCCTGTCCCGGCCTCTGATTCCGGAAAAAACTAACTTCCTCCCTCTCGTGTGCCTCTCAAAATGTAAGAGGTCTTCGTAGTAGGCTTAGTAACATGTATTTAAATAGTCTGTCTTTTTCATTTCATGTCGTGGCCTTTTCTGAAACATGGTTAAGGCCCGATGTTTTAGATTCTGAAATCCTTTTCAATAAATTCGCTATCTATAGAAAAGATCGTACATCCCGCCGAGGTGGTGGTGTGCTTATTGCCGTCGATGTTAACTTATCCTCGGAAGAAGTAACAATCGATGGCTCTGTGGATATCGAATTTGCTGCTATTAAGTTATGCCTAAATAACGTTTTCATTACCTGCTCCTATATTCCTCCTTAATCTGACTCTTCTCTTTATTTATTACACTTTTTTAATATTGCTGGTACTACATGGATTTCGTGTCCCGACTCTGCCGTGTTGACCCGCACGACTCAGCACGATTTTCTTGATGAGCTGTTTGGAATTTCATTGCTTCAAATCAATGCTATTCCAAACTCTTTAAATATAATGCTCGATCTGATTTGTATACCCTTGCAGAGGGTATATTGTTTTTGCCACGAAGTTTTTAACACATTGAAGAAGGCGTTTCCGACCACATAAAGTATATATATTCTTGATCAGTATCAAAAGCCGAGTCGATATAGCCATGTCCGTCTGCACGTCTGTCTGCCCGTCTGTTTCTAGGCGAACTAGTCTCTCAGTTTTAAAGCTATCTCGATGAAATTTGGTACAGACGACCTGTATTCTCTCTGCACGCAGTTCATATGTTAAAATCGGCCAGATCGGGCTACTATAATCATATAGCTCCCATAGGAACAATCGGCTGAAAATGCGTAGTATGAACATTTTCGGTGTGTATTGACCGATTTCAGCGAAATTCGCGCAGGATGTATTTCTCATTGTGTCTCATATGTTTACCAAATTTCATCCAAATCGGACTATTATATCATATAGCTTCCATAGGAACAATCGGTTATTAAAACCAAATTAATGCAATATTCGTGACTGCAAGGGTATTTAATCTTCGGCGAGCCGAAGATAACCGTTTTATCTTGTTTTTGTTTTGGATCCTTCCTGTGTTTCTGTTTCCCACATAAAACCCTTAACGAATCCTGAAGATCCTTATCACCCGACCTTGGATTGATTGATTTACCTGACCGGGTGACCCGTACTAGTATATCTACTAAACGGTCTCGTCAGTTTCGGAAAGCCAAATTTAATAAGTTAAATGTACTGCTATACCAGACTGACTGGTCCCGACTGTTCATTTGTAGATATGATATGTATGGATAGTGCAATCACAACCTTTTATGATACCTTGAATTCCTTAATTGATGTCTGTGTTCCGCTCTGCTTTCCAACCAGGTCTAACAAGGCTATTTGGTTTACCCGTGAGTTAACATTGCTCACAAATAGATAGTCGAAATTCTATAAGAGATTCAGGGAAACTGGCCCTTCCTTGTATCTCTCGCGATATCTGATTGCTCGATCTGATTTCTATGTTTTGAATGACCGTCGTTATAAGGAATACCTTACTGATTGTGGGTTTTATAAGTTCGTTAATTCGAAGCATATATCATCAACGCTTCCATCTAGTGTGTTCTTTGAAAGAGAACCTGCTAATTCGGATAAGGCTATCGCCGACCTATTTGCCGATTTTTTTCAAACAACTTATAGTAAGCACGAGTATAACTGTGACTCATCATCCTATCATTTAAATTCCTTCAACTGTAATTTTACCCAGTCATCACCGAAAGCTCTCTCTTATGTAATTTAAAGGCTACTAAATCTGTTTTTTCACGTGGAACAGACGGAGTCCCTGGCTGTGTACTTAAAAACTGTGCAGTCGGCCTTTTAAAGCCCTTGTATAAACTATTTACATTGTCCGTTGAAACATGCTGTTTGCCTGAAGTTTTGAAATCATCTTACATTGTTCCTCTTCACAAAAAAAGGAAATAAATCCGATGTTTGCAATTATAGGGGTATTTCCAAGTTGTCTGCTATTCGCAAGGCTTTTGAGAAATTAATAACTTCTCAACTGCAACATTTCTGTAGATCCATGATTTCACCCTGCCAGCATGGGTTTGTGAAATATAGATCCACTACCACTAACCTGTTAGAATTTACATCATTCGCACTTAAGGGCTATGAGAGAAAATTGCAAACTGACGTCATTTACACAGATTTCAGTAAGGCTTTCGACTCCGTTAATCACAGCCTATTAATACATAAGCTGAATCTTTTGGGTCTTTCCTATAACTTTACTACTTGGATTTCAAATTACTTGTGTTCTAGAACACAACATGTTTATTTTAAAGACACTTTGTCCAAATCTGTTCAAGTAACTTCGGGTATTCCACAAGGAAGCCATCTCGGTCTCTTGTTATTTATATTGTTCATAAATGATCTTCCATCGGCGATCAGTTACTCTCGTGTACTCATGTATGCCGACGATGTTAAACTCTGTGTTTCAGCTGCTGTGTCTGGTCTTAGGACCAGGTTACAATCTGATCTATGTAGTTTTCAAATCTGTTGTCAGGCTAATTTATTAAACCTTAACTTAAGTAAGTGTAACGTAATGTCCTTCAGTAGGCGCCTCCCATTTCAAAACATTTACATTCTGAATGGCAACTCTCTTAAAAGAATTGAGTCGGTCACTGATTTGTGTATCCTTATTTATCCTAAACTCAAGTTTGATAGGCATGTATTGTCAACTACTAATCGTGCTTTTAGTGCCTTGGGCTTCATAAAGCGCTGGTCGAAAGAATTTATGTAGTAGCTACAACAAACTTTCTCGAGTTGTAGGTAGTTCTACTTCTACCCCCTTAATTAGAATTTCTCTTCTCTGCCACCTGTCTAGATCTGAATTATGTTAGCTTAATAATTTAAGATGTATTGTATTTCGTTTTTAGTTATTTTATATTTTATGTTCTAACTAATAAATTCGATTCGTGTTTATCGCTAGCCGTACGTTATGCGGTGTGCCACTCGGTTGGTTGGGCGGGAGGTGGCTGCATTATTTGCAGGGTTACGCGCGCTAACAAGCACGTTGTTTGGTGTTGCTGAGCCACTTGAATGTACTGTCCCGTTAGTACATCAACGTCCATATATACACGACCTGGCTGCTGACATCGGTAACAAATTACAGTGACTTTGCTCCGTTGGGATGATTCCTGGTCCACTCGTCGATTGTTTCCAAGCTGCTTTGTCATTCGGCCCTCATTCCATTTGTATCCCATTTTCCCACACGAATAGCATTTAATCGTGTCAGTTTTAGTTCGCCTCGCACTTGGTCCGCCATCCGTAGAGATCGTTCTTTTGTTGTCCAACGCAAACACTTGCAATTCAGACTGCAAGTCCCATCTACATTTAATGTTCGATGTATACCCAATTTTTTTTACTCTGCTGTCAAAGTTTCGCATATGATCCAAGACGATTTATGCGGTTATTGCTTCCTTGTCCAAGTTACGCAATTTCGTTAAAAGAGAAGTCATATTGCGGCTTGCATACACAGCAGAGACTTGCAACGAGTATACAAATTTCGAGTACGCTTTCTCGTGATCGTTTTGTTCGAACAAATTTGATACTTGATCGTTTGGTGTGCGTACTCGTTTTACTCGAGTATATACTCGAATATTTTGCCGTTATACAACATGTTGTAGCAAGCCAAACAGAAACTTATAATATTATGCATAAAATATTCTCAGCGGTGGTACCAGACTAAATGATTTGACGGCTTTAAAGAATGTAATTTAAATATTGACATTTAATAATAAATGAAATTCTGTTTTTAACATTTTGGTCATAAGTTTTTTACAGAATTAAAATTTGGCAATTTGTAGAAATCTGCAATACAATGGTAATTTGGAAACCCTTTGTAACGCTCAACCGATAAACGCAGATGGCCTGACCTTTTGGAAATTCCCTTGTTTGGTCAGATTATGACTCTCTGAGTCTTGTAAAAGGGGTGTTATGCATTTCGAGCAATATTTGCAGCAATATCTGAAGCCAAATATGCGTAACAGGCAGAAGGAGGCTCCGCAGACCCCATGAAGTATATATATTATTGATCAGCATCGAAAGATGAATCGATATTTATTTATTTTATTTATTAATTTATTTATTAACGCATATTAAGATTAATATTAATGATTATTACAAGGTGAAAATTAAAAAAAAATTTTAGTTTAACTGAAAAGGCTTAAAACAAGAAAAAACGATTATCTTCGGCTCGCCGAAGATTAAATACCTTTGCAGTCATGAATATTGCATTGGTTGTTATATGATACATATAGAAGTCCGATTTAAAATTTGGTCAACAGATGGGACAATACTAGTAATTCATTCTGCGTGAATTTCGTTGAAATCGTTCAATAGACACTGAAAATGTTTATACTAAGCATTTTCAACCGATTGTTCCTATGGGAGCTATATGATATTGTAGCGAAAACTGCCTTAACTGAAGGGCAGCGTCACCACAGTAAGCCGAGCGGTACTTCTTCTTTAGTCAGGTAGCCGGAAAGCAATCTATACGCCGGCGAATATTAGGGGGCGCAGAGCTTGGAGACCAATTGGAAAAGAACACACGTGCAATCAGAACCTCACTTTATTCTCTTTTTTGAAGCTACTCTCTATACTAGAACAATGTGTGTCAAGGTGAAAATTCTTCTTCTTCTAAAAAGCTGTGGTGCACTAGTTCCGACTATCGATATGTCGATAGTGATCGCACGTGCTTCGCGATGTTTGAAGTTGTGCGGGAAATTCAAACGGTCAGGCAAACTTCGTTACATTACCCCCCTCTGAGACTCGAGCCTCCTGGCCGAGAGCTATAATTGACGCTCTTTTGTACTGGGCAAGACGGTTGACGTGGATCGTTTTGGTTGTACGCTTGCCCGGGAGTCGTACTTCGTAGACAAGATCAGAGTGGCGACGGATAACGACCGCGGGTCCGATCCAGTCGGATTGAAACTTTGGGCAGCGTCCAACTTTGCGCATGGGGGAGTACACATAAACTTCAGCACCGGGCTCGAATTCCAGGGAGTTGGATCGCAAGTCGTACCGACCTTTATTCGCAGAGTCAGCTGCTATGAGTTGCTGTCGGGCCTCACGATGAACCTTCTGCAAGTTACTTTGCATCTGTTGCACGAATTTTGGGTAGTCCTTCTGGTCGGATGTCGGTTGGCCGTAAAGCAGTTCCGTCGGAAGCCGCAGCTCGCGTCCTAACATCAAACGAGAAGGTGAATATCCAGTTGCTTCGTGAGGCGCGGAGCGGTAGGCCCACAGCGCCACCGGCAGCAACTCGTCCCAGTCGCGTTGATCTGCTGCCACGAATTTAACCAAGTAATCGAGCAACGTTCGGTTGAACCGCTCGACCATTCCATCCGATTGTGGATGCAGCGGGGTTGTGCGGGTCTTTTCCACTTCAAGTAACTGCATACAAGCTTGGAAAATTTCGGACTCAAAGTTGCGTCCCTGATCCGAATGCAGGACGAAAGGTGTACCGTATCGACTGAATACTTCCTGAACAAGTGGTCGTGAGACCGTTACTGCCGTTTGATCCGGTAGGGCCACGCATTCCGGCCATTTTGTAAAGTAGCACATTACTACAGCAATGTAGCGATTTCCACGTGGCGTAGTGGCCCCAGGATGTCGATGGCCAGCCGCTCGAAAGGTGCGCCGCAGTAGCTTGGTTTGAGGCATGCAAGCGTACGTCGTGAAGGTCCTTTCCGTGCGTTGCAAGTCAGGCATAATGCACACCAGAGAGACACGCTTTGTCCGACCCAGTAGTAGCGTTGCTTAAGTTTAGCTAACGTTTTCTTCACACCAAAGTGTCCACCGGTGGAAGTGTTATGCATACGACGCATAATTTCTTCCCGTAGACTGTCGGGGACAACGGTTAAGGGCTTATCTTCCTTATTTCTAGGCGTTAATACGCCGTTGTCCAAATAAAGACTTTCGAACATGTGCCAATAGGCCTTTCTTTCGGGATCCTCTCGCCACATAGTTTCCTTGGACGGCCGCTCACCCGCTTCCAACCATTTGAAAACGGGAACGAGGGTGGGATCTTCCTTCTGCCGTTGAGTGTAATCGATGGCTTTAATCTGCATGAACATGATTCCATGATCATCGTTCTCTTCCGCCCTCTCGCAATGACGACACTCTCCGCAGGGACGCCGCCACAAAGCGTCCGCGTTGCCATGACGCTTCCCGCTTCGATGCTGAATGTCCATGTCATATTGTTTCAAGCGTTCAATCCAACGAGAAATTTGACCTTCTGGTTCCCGAAAATTGCAGAGCCATTTCAGGGATGCGTGATCGGTCCGGAGGAGGAATTTTCGTCCGAAGAGGTAGTGGTGGAAATGTTTTGTCGCCAACACGACCGCCAGAAGTTCACGTCTGGTGACGCAATAATTACGTTCAGCTCGGTTGAAAGTCTTGCTGTAATACTCCAACACTCGCTCTTGCCCGTTCTGTTCCTGACTAAGTATGGCTCCTGCTCCTTGGTTGGACGCGTCTGTGTCCAGAATGAAAGGCCCCGTTGTATCCGGGAACGTCAGGATGGGCGCTTGTGTAAGCTTGCTTTTAAGCCGGTCGAAAGCTTCTTGAGCCAAGTCCGACCACACAAATGCGCGACGAGCTTCTGTCAATTCATGGAGTGGATGGGCGGTAGCGGCGAAACCTGGGATAAACTTCCGGTAATAGGAGCATAATCCAAGAAATGAACGAAAATCCTTTTGGCAGTGTGGAGTTGGCCAGTCCATTACACGACTGATCTTTTCCGGCACTTGTTCCAAATGGACGAGGTGTTCCTCCCAGGTTCGAGAGTGGACGATAATGTCGTCCAAGTAGACGAGTGCCGAAGAGCAGGTCATCCCAGAGAAAATGCTGTCCATGAGGCGCTCAAAGGTCGCGTTTGTGAGACCGAAGGGCATTACATTAAATTCATATAAGCCGGCGTCACAAACGAAAGCGGTCTTCGGCCGAGACTCGTCGTCCATTTCCACCTGCCAATAGCCACTCTGCAGATCCATTGTCGAGAACCACTTCGACGCGAGATGTCGTCTGTCCGGGGCAGCGGGTATGAGTCCTTGAGAGTAACGTCGTTCAAGCGACGGTAGTCTACGCAGAACCTTGTGGTGCCATATTTTTTTCTGACGAGGACCACCGGAGACGCCCACGGGCTCGCAGACTGGCGAATTACGCCCTGCTTCTGCATGTCCTCTATGAGCTGTTCCACTTCTATACGACGCGCAAGCGCCTGGCGACGAGGCGGTTGCTTTATAGGGCGCGTCGGCCCTGTATCAATTGTATGGCGAGTCACCTTAGTGCGACCCGTCTTGGTACTGCTCGAAGCGAATACCGCTCGGTAGTTGGCCAGCACACACAGTAGACCAGCGCGTGCTTCGACGGGCAGATCGGTGTGGATCCAGGAATCCCAATCGATAGAAAGTTCGCTGGTGGGTGTGCTCGCTGGTGCGACGGGCAGCAGTAGTTCTACTGGCTCCAGCTGTCCAAGGATGGTGGAGGCCGTCAGCCGTCGAGTTTGCGTGCCGATATTCAGCACGTGAAGGGTGGCAGTGTTAGTAGATGTATCTACCAAGGAACTACCCAGGATTATATCCGATGGAAGTTCAGAATAAATCCCGCGTTCCAGGACGGCCAGTGTTAGCTGATCCTGGGAAACACAACCGACGCATATATACATGTGGCTGTGTGGTGGAATATTCGCAGACTCTGTAGCGAGCAACAGGCTGGGGCAACGCGCAATGGGTACATGTAGCGGCACCGATCCCCAGGCCAACTCTAGTCGCAGCTTCTTCATGTCAACAATGGCTTGGTGCTGTCGCCACGAACTGTTCTGCGGATGGGCCTTGCAGAGTTACTCGGCATGGCGCAACGTTGAGCTGGCCGGGGAGGTCTCGGTTATTTAACAACGAGACGGCCGCACCAGTATTAATGATGAATCGGATTGGACGATTCTGCAATAAAAGAAAACAATGTAGACTCCGAGTGGCTGGCGCATCAAGTATGTGCTTAGCTTTGGTGGAAGCCAAGTCCGGACCATTGGTACACGCAAGCGGCTGCTCTGTCTCTTCCATTGCTGTGTTCTCGTCAAACAACTTTGTGAGAGGGCTCACAGTTTCCTCGGCGGACGCATGGACGGATTCATCTTCGTTCGAAGGAGTCTTAGGTCCATAGGATTCCATTGCATAAGTACGGGCGGCTTCGTCTTCGCTTGAAGGAGTCTTAGGTGCGTCTACTAATGGTGTAGATCGCTCTGGGTACTCAAGGAGGTGACCCGGCAAATCGCGCAGGAATGATGCCAATGGCTCGGAGGCGTCCTCTCCGGGCGGCGGCTTACTCGGCATTTGAGTGAGGGTGACTACGTCTTCTGCGGAAGGAGTGTCAAGCCCGGGAACAAAGGACTTCGGCGGCGGCGGGTGTGCGGAGAGGTGCTCGGACTGGCGGCATTCTGAGTTGGCGAAAGACGTGGGGCTTCGGCCAGGGGTGTGAGTTGTCTTCAGAGTTGTTGAGTTGGTTTTTAATCGTTGCAGCTTGGGACGATTTGTGTCGGTTCTGTCGAATCGACATCCGTTCCTTCTCGGGGTTTGCTGAGAGTTCGTAGGAGTTGACGCCGTCATGTTGAGCACGGCACCCACTGGTCGACGGCGGCATTGGGATTCAAAACGACGCGCCATGTCAAGTGCCTGCCGTAGAGTCCGTGGTTTACTGGATAAAATCAACACTTGGTAGGACGTCTCGCGTATTCCATCTATGAAGCGCTGCACAAGAATGCTATCGTAAGTGGAGATGGGTAGCTCTCCCAACACTGCGCGGCCCAGACATTGCAGGTCCATTGCGAAATCCTCTAAAGATTCTTTGGAACCATGGACTCGGTTATGAAATTCGTGGTATCCTGCATGCGGACTTAACGTAAAGTTTTCCTTTAGGGTCGCCGTCCGACCAATGTTACTCGTCTGCCATGTCGTCAAACACGCGCTGAAATTCCTGCCATGGTCTGGTGCCGTCATAAGTCGGTGGTGGTTCAGCATCCTGTACTGTTGCAAACGCCGGTCGCAGAAGAAGACTCTGGGGAACGCGGCTTAGCTGTTACACCTGACGGCCTATGTTGTATCTCTGCTGTGAGGTCTGTCCACTTCGTACGGGCGAACTTCTCGCTGCGAAGTTCATTGCAGTGATCTTTGCTACCACCGTTGAGCGATCCACCAACTCGGGGAGTACTGGACGCCATCTCCTGTACGTTCAGGGCCGTTCTCTCGGCTGATTCCCCCGTGCCAGAGTCTCTAGCTTTACCTTGTTGACCGCACAAGCCTCCCAGCATAGTGCGTTCGAACGACGACCATAACTGCGTAAATTTCTGCTCAAAATGTCGCTCCCGCGCTTCCAGGCGGTCATCCAAAAGTGCAACTCGTTTCTCCAGGGACTGCTCTCTAGCCGCCAAGCGGCTAGAAAGGGTTTCCGCGAGTCTCTGTTGTGCCTCCAGTATAGTCGCCGTGAGTTGCTGCTTGACGCTGACGAATCGATTTCTTCGGCATTGTGAGTCGTGCTTTTGCAAGATACTAGTGTACCCCACACCTGACACCAATGTAGCGAAAACTGCCTTAACTGAAGGGCAGCGTCACCACGGTTAGCCGAGCGGTACTTCTTCTTTAGTCAGGTAGCCGGAAAGCAATCTATACGCCGGCGAATATTAGGGGCGCAGAGCTTGGAGACCAATTGGAAAAGAACACACGTGCAATCAGAACCTCACTTTATTCTCTTTTTTTGAAGCTACTCTCTATACTAGAACAATGTGTGTCAATGTGAAAATTCTTCTTCTTCTAAAAAAATGCAGCTGTGGTGCATTAGTTCCGAGTATCGATATGATAGTGATCGCTCGTGCTTCGCGATGTTTGAAGTTGTGCGGGAAATTCAAACGGTTAGGCAAACTTCGTAACAATATATTAGTCCGCTTGGATGAAATTTGGTCAACAGATGGGAGACAATGAGAAATACATTCTGCGTGAATTTTGTTGAAATCGGTCAATAGACACCGAAAATGTTCATACTAAGCATTTTCAACCGATTGTTCCTTTGGGAGCTATATGATATAGTTGTCGGATTTGGATGAAATTTGGTCAACAGATGGGAGACAATGAGAAATACATTCTCCGTGAATTTTGTTGAAATCGGTCAATAGACACCGAAAATGTTCATACTAAGCATTTTCAACCGATTGTTCCTATGGGAGCTATATGATATAGTAGCCCGATCTGGCCGATTTTAACATATGAACTGCGTGCAGAGAGAATACAGATCTGTACCAAATTTCAATAAGATAGCTTTAAAACTGAGAGACTAGTTCGCATAGAAACAGACGGACATACAGACGTGCAGACGGACATGGCTATATCGACTCGGCTGTTGATGCTGATCAAGAATATAAATACTTTATGTGGTCGGAAACGCCTCCTTCAATGCTTTACAAACTTCGTGACAAAAACAATATACCCTCTGCATGGGTTAGGATTTAGTTAATTAGATTGATAAATTAATTAATAGTTAATAGTTAATCTGGGGATAAAAAGTAATGAAATTGATACAAAATTTGTTGCGAGGATTCAGAAAAACCCAGAAAAACCCAACCAGATCAATATATAATTAAATATTTTATGTGTTAATCGAATCGAATAAATGTCGCGACACACTCCAACGACAACGTTGATGTAAAAAAAAGACGAAGCGATATTTTAGATTCACGACTTGTTTTATTCATCATCAACTTAAGACTAACAGATATTGGTTTAATAAATGATAAAAAAAGCTCTGCTGAATATTTACATTATGGAGGGCACCGCTGGTTGCTGGGAACCAAGCGTTGCTCGTTATCTCGGCTTAAGCTGGGAACAAAAATATGCTGACTATGTGTGACCGGCCTTTTTCGTTAAAACTTTCCAGCTTCGTTTTATACGTCTGTCTATTTATTTTTCTTATGCAGAACTGTCTTCTTCTTATTCTTTTTTCTATCGATCTCTCTTGTTTTACATTTCGATATTTTACTGTATCGAATTCTCGTGTTTACATTTCGTGTTTACATTTAAATTAGGTTTCTGCTGTTAACATACTGTACACTTAACATTATGGGTATTCCTACGTAGTAGCCTACTACATATGTGATTTGCAATCGATGCTGATCGATTGGTTGGACTGATTGCGGTATATCTTTCTTGTGTTCGTGAATTTGTTTCTTACATTTTTTATGGATTAATATTATGGGATTAAATGATACATATTTTAAATATAACAATATGATTATGAATATAATAATAATGGTTATAATTATTGTATATGAAAAGACATTATTTTTGGCTTAACTTTGATAATTTCTATTGGTGGATACAAAGGTGTTAGATCTATTTCGGGTTGTAAGTAATTGTCGCTTAAAATTATGTCATTTATTTGTAGTTTACATTGATTGACATTAATAATTTTATTACCATGAATATTAAGATCTGTATTACTTTTTTGACAGTTTTGTTTTACATTTGTGTTGGATATGTTCCATGTTACAATTGTATTTGGCTCTACGTATTTAATGATTTCTTTTTCGTTTATCTGCTTAAAGTTACAAATTGGTTTTGTATGAAGTAAAATTTTTGTAATACATTCATCAAATATTGGTTCATTTTTTCTATTAAAAATTTTATTATCTTTTTCAAAATAAGAGGTGGTACTGGTGTAATCGAGTTGATAACCATCATTGTCAGGATAGGGAATGATTTTAATGGTTTTAATAGTTTGAAAGTTGATTGGGATGTGGGATACAATTAGTATGATATTATCTTGGTGATTAATCCAAGTGGAGGTTTTAATTAGTAGAATTTTTCGGTTGTCAACACTGTCAAGTCGGTCATAGGTAAGTAACTTTGGGTTGAAGAGTCCCAATCTAGACAATTGCATGCCCATTTCAATGTCTTCTACATATTCTATAAATTGTAGTAATTGGTAAATAAATGTTTCTTGAAGTGTTCGTTTGTTTTGATGATCTTTAAATTGTTTCATTTCGGTATTAATTATGTTTATTATACCATTAATGTGTTGAGCTTGCACAGTATTTAAAGATAGATTTTCAATATTTTTTTCAAATTCTCGTCTGTCATTATCGTCAAGTGTGCCAAAAAGGAATTTAAATAGTGAACCTCCAATCTTCTCATGGTGATAGATTATACCATTTAATTCTTGTTGTAATTTTGAATACAAATAATTGATTTGTGATGAATTTTTAAAGCTTGGTATAGTTCTACGAAAATATTCATTTGTTATTATTATTTCAGAAACATTAATTCGTAAAGAGTGGTGTTCAAATCTAGTTGGTAATGCTATGTGTTTGTCTGAAAACAGTAAGTATCCGTGGTATGTATCCAAGTTATTTATTTGAATTTGTTGAGCATGGCATATGGTAGAGAGTATGGATGACAATATGATCATGAAGAAGGGACCTGTGGAGTTTGAATTTGGTTAATTTTTTTTTCTTTTTAAATTGTGTTTTTTAATAATGTGTGGTTCCGTTTCTGTTAGTAATTTGGTAATGATCGGGGTCTGTTTGAGTAACATTTTGATGGGCTTTAAATGGATTTTCTAATTTTCCTTTTTGTAACGGTCGTTTTCTGTATCTAGTATCTCTTTCAAATTCTTGTCGGTCACTGCTAATTTTGTTTATAATTTTTTCTTTTTTGTCCTGTGTATCTAAATTTGGTTGTCCTGCATGTAAGAATATGTGTGCGGGAGTTTGTCCAGTGGTGTCATGTTTAGTTTTATGATTGTAAATAAAAGGGTTTCCATTTTGCTGAGTTTTTTTTCTTAATCATTTAAAGTATTTATGATTCTAATTTTTTCATTGATAGTTTTGTGTAATTTTTCTATGTCCACTATACCTGTTTTTGAAGTATTTAACTAAATTTCTACTCCCTCACTGTCAAGCCATCTTTTGAGTGCTACACTGGTAAATGCTCCGTCTCGGTCTGCCTTTAATAATATTGGTTTACCTAACTGATTAAATATGCGCATTAATGCGTTTTTGCATTCTATCCAATCTTTAGTTTTGATTTGTTCGAGAGTAGCGAATTTTGAATAAATGTCTATGCAGCTTAGATAGTGTTTACCTTCTGATGAATAAATGTCTCTTACGAATTTATCTCGACAATGTTCTGGTTTGGGCGTAATTTTCATTGGCATTTCTGTATTTCTATGTTCGGTTTTCGTTAAATTGCAGATATGACATTCGTTAATAATGTTTTGGGTTAATAATTGACTATTGGGGAAATAATAAGTTTCACCAAAAAGTTTGCTTGTTTTTTGAATGCTTGGATGTAGGAGTTTTTCATGCGTCTTGAGAATGAGTTCTTTGAACTCTGCGTATGAATTTATATTTTTCAAAAGAATAAGGCTTCTGAGAATCTTAGTATGGTTTGGATTGATAATGTCTTTGTGTGCGTTTTGGATAATTTCAAAATCGGCATCACTATTTTTAAACAGAGCACTAGACAGGTGCAAAAATGATCAATCAAATATTGTTTAGCTTTTTCTGTTGTCATATTATCATATGTGATGTGGATTATTAGTTTTTTGAAATAATTTTCTTTTCTTATGTTTGGAATGCCTTTAGAAAATATTATTTGTCTGTTTTCGGTGATAAAAATTAAGTTACTATTGTCTTCATCAGAACTATGTTGTGTTTCTTCTCCAAAGTAAGTTGGTTCTATTTTTACTCGAGATAAAGCGTCAGCTATGTGATTTTCCTTTCCTTTTATATATTTAATGTCAAAGTCAAATTCTGACAATTTAACTCTCCATCGAGTTAATTTGGAATTTGATTCTTTTAGTTTGTATAACCAACATAATCGTTGATGGTCACTATTAATTTCAAAGTGTCGTCCTATAAGGTAATGTCGAAAGGTTTTTGTTGCCCATACAATAGCTAAAAGTTCTTTTTCTATAGCACTGTAATTGGTTTCGTGATCATTTAGGGTTCTACTAATGTAACTAAGTGGGTGTCCGTTCTGAGAAAGTACAGCTCCAAGTGCTATGTTACTTGCGTCTGTAGTTAATACGAATTTACTGTTAAAATCTGGTATTTTTTAGACCCCGTACTCTAAAAAAGAGTATAGGGGTCTATTAGGTTTGTCAGAAGCGAAATGTGCGTAACAGGCAGAAGGAGGCGTGTCCGACCCCATAAAGTATATATATTCTAGATCAACATCAACAGCCGAGTCGATATAGCAATGTCCGTCTGTCCGTCTGTGTGTCTGTCCGTCTGTCTGTCCGTCCGTCCGTCCGTATGAACACCTAGATCTTTTAAACTACAAGAGCTAGAGCCACCAAATTTGGAATGAAAGTCCGTCTGTATTGCAGGCAGGTTAAGTTTATTTCAAATTTTTGCCACGCCCCCTACCGCCCCCGCAAATTGTAAAAAACAGTTTTCATTGCACTACAACTTTGAAACTATGAAAGCTATCGTAACCAAATTTACACAGTAGGTGTATGGTACAACTATAACTATCCTCACCAAGTTTCATCAAGATCGGACAACTATAACTTATAGCTCCCATAGGACAAATCGGTCAAAAACAAAAAATTTGTATGAAGACATGTAGTATTTGCTAAGTGATCGCAACCAAACTCACACAGAATGTGTACATAATTATTAAAATTAACTTCACCAAATTTGGTTCAAATCGGACAACTACAACATGTGAAACAAATTGGTCAAAAATGTCAAAAATTGTAATTTATGTACGTGTTTGAAGAAAAGTGGTAAATCAATGTTTATCTACTTTAGCCGTCCTGATTGTCAACAGTGCTGTGGTCCAAGTGATGTGACATGCATTAGAGAAACATGAGGTCTGCGGTTCGAACCCCGGCACAGACAGGCATTTTTTTCATTTTCTTTTTCTATAACAAGACATTATTATATGTAAATGCAGATAATCAGCAGTACCTGCAAATTGAGGTGTGGTACATATGGTAGAGTGGCGACATGTGAGAATCCTGTGTCTGATACCGCGGGTTCGATTGCAGCTAGCGCATAACTTTTTTTTACTTTTTTAAATTTTAATTTAAACTATTATCTTTTTTTAAATTTGTATTTTAAAATATGAATCAGTCTACTGCTTCTTCTTTTAAGTTTGTAAGTATTTTTGTATGCGCACTACAAGGAGTACGGGGTCTTATACAGTCGGCACGTCGACTGTAGCCTTTCTTACTTGTTAGAACTGTTGTCATCGGTTTGGCTATGTCTGCAAAATTGGGAATGAATTTTCTGTAATATCCGGTTAACCCAAGAAAACCTTTAATTTCTTTGGTCTTTTTTGGAATTGGGTATTTTTGAATAGCCTTGATTTTTTCAGGATTGGGTTTCATTCCGTCCTTAGTTATGATATGTCCAAGAAAAGTAGTTTCTTGTTTAAGAAACTCGCATTTGTCAAGTTGAAGTTTAAGATTAGCTTCAGAAAGCTTTTTGAAAACTAGTTGTAGTGAATGTAGGTGTTCTTCTAGGGATGTGGAAAAAACGATAATATCGTCTAAATACACCAAACAATGCTTGTTTAATAATGGTCGCAACACATTATTCATGCAACGTTGAAAAGTTGCAGGAGCATTTTTTAAACCAAATGGCATACGAAGATATTCATAATGACCATTTTTGGTTGAAAAAGCTGTTTTATGTATTGCATCTGGATGCATTTCCAGCTGATGGAAACCTTTTGCAAGGTCAATTGTGGTAAAATAATTGCATCTACCTAGTTTTCCTAGAATTTCGTCCATGTTTGGTATTGGATATCTGTCATTAATAGTTACCTCGTTTAATTTTCTATAGTCGATTACTATTCTAAACTTTTGTTTACCCGATGCGTCTTGTTTTTTTGGAACAATCCATATTGGACTGCAGTAGGGGGAATTACTGGGTTTTATGATACCTTGTTCTAACATTTCTTGGATTTGGTTTCCAACTTCTTGTTCATAAGCCTGAGGATAACTGTATGGTTTAGAGTAAATAGGAGAGTTATGAGAAGTGTTAATATTATGTTTTTCTTGGTTACTGAAACTGAGTTGATCACCTTCTTGAAATTGAATAGGATGATAATTTTTTAATAAATGTTTTAATTTTGATTTCTCTTTATTATTTAAATGATCTAATCGATAAAGATTTGAATTCTCAAGAAATTCTGTTTTTACATTGTCTAAAGACTGTGGACGGTTATTATATTTTTTAGCTTCAAAAGTTGGATTAGCTAAAAAATGAGTTTGATTTTTAATTGGAGAATCATTAATCAGTTTAAATTTTTTGTTGAATAAAGTTTCTGTTTGAAATTTGTGGTCTATTATTGCTTGGGCTTGTGAAAGCAAATTTCTGCCAATTAATAAATCATAATCTGAAGAAAATTTGTGTAAAAGAAATTCACTACTACTCATGAATATGTTGTTGGAGGGAACAATAATCTGTCTGTCCGTCTGTCCGTCCGTCCGTATGAACACCTGGATCTTTTAAACTACAAAAGCTAGAGACACCAAATTTGGAATGAAAGTCCGTTATCTTCGCGAGCAGATCAAGTTTATTTCAAATTGTTGCCACGCCCCTTATCGCCCCCGCAATGAGCAAAAAACCAGACACACCTCGAAAAAAAATTTACTTTTAGGCCAATAACTCAGTAACTATGGCACTTAGGAACACCATTTCTGGTAAGCAGGTTGCTAGAGACATCCTTAATGCAATGCCATTAAAAATTTTAAGCTGCCACGCCTCCTTTTCCCCACATCAGCTAAACAACTTTTACGCTTTAATGCCATTTTTAAGGCATTTATTCATATAGTAGAGTGTTGTAAGTCAACATTCGTATAGAGACATATAAAATCAAACTATTCTGAAAGTGGCATCGACATACTACCTTTAACAAAAGAGCTACTGCGTTAGAAAGTTTGTTATTTAACTGCAATATCACTTACGCGCGAGAGCGAGACAGAAACATACAAACACATGTTCGAACGTTTTCGATGCTTGTGTGGCGACAGCGCTGCCGGCAGACGCTGGCCGCGCCGAATACACACATACATACATACATGCATACATATAATTTCAAACGAATGTGTGATTGCATGAATAATATGTAAATGCTGATTATCGGAGAATTCTTGAAAGTGGCGCGTGGTGCAACTGATAGAGTTGCGGCAATGCGAATTGTTAATTTATTTTTTTTAAATTTCAATTCAAAATGTACATATAAAATTAAAATTTTTAAATTTCATTCGAAAATTTGAATTTAAATTGAATACAATTGCGCACTTCTATGGGAGTACGGGGTCTTTTACTGTCGGCTCGATCGACTGTAGCCTTTCTTACTTGTTTGTGATTGTTAATGGCCCGTTACTTGTGTGAATGAGACATTCAGTATCATAAACATTTAGATTGAAAACATTGGATGTCATCATATTTACTGTTGAACCGGTATCTATAAGGCATTTTAAAACTTTTCCTTTATGGGTAAGTTTTATGAATTGTTGGTTTCCGAAGCTGGTAACGGAAAATTTTCGGCTTGATCGAGCTCTATCTCATTACACTGTTCAGTTTCTTTTTCGGCTACTGGTGTCGAAGTTTCGGCATAGTCAAAGCTTTGAGGATATCCGTAATCTTGATAGGATTGTGGATACGAAAGCTAATTGATTGTAATATTCTTGTTGTAAATACTCTTGATAATTCAATTCTTCTTGATACCTAGCTTCTTAATCTATGCTCATTTTACTCTGTCCACTTTCTGCTGGTCTAGAGCGTTTCATTGGTGGATGTGGAACACCAGGTGTATTATTAACCGGAGCCTTTTGTAAAGTGGCACTCTGAATTTGTCCAGAACGGTTTTGGTTAAATAAATTTTGACGAAAATTTTGTCGAGGTGAAAATTGTACTGGTCTTGTCGGATTTGGTACGGGTGGTAATGTTCAAGGTAAGTAGTTGTTAGTATGAGGCATATTGTAATGTTGTTGTAATGGATGAAATGGTTGTTGATAATATGGTGGATGATTTGGATATGAAACATATGGTGTATTGTTTGGTTGAAGAAATGTTGGAAATTTATGAAAATTGGAATTGGTTGGGAGTGGCTTTAATTCTTTTTCTTGTTTTGTTTTATTGGAATTAAAATTTTGGCAAGGTTGATCATAAAGATCTTTTTCTTGCAATAAATTTATAAGCGATCTTAAATCGGGAATTTCGCAATTTATAATTCTAATGCAGATGTTAGTAGGTAACTTTTGGATCAAATCGTCAATACTAGTTTTAATTAACCGCGAGTACAGTGTTTTTTCATCGATATTATTCTCTAGTTCTAGCTTACTCAATAAAGTACGCCTGCATTGTTCAGCTTCCTCCAGAAATTCGCGAACGTTCCCCTTAAAAGGTGTGTTCCTGAAGTCCTCCAGAAGGATGTAATTGTTCGTCTGGGTTTTATAGTTGAGTACCAATTGCTTCCGAAGATCTGTCCAGGTGTTGAGATTATTTATGCCAAGGGATAGCATAACATCAGCACTGATGCAATGTTCTACAAGGCCAAATATTATCGATTATTGACGTATATCGTTGGTGTTGTATAATGCCAGGATGTAATCAATTCGCTTGACAAACGTGTAGAGAGTGTTTTTGACTCCCTTGAATTTTTTAACATCTTTTAGTCGTGCCATGCTGGCGTCGGAAAGGGTTTGATACGGCTGCTGCTGCTCCTTCCATTTTGATTTTAATGTTGAAATTTGTTTAATTTTATATTTTTTCACTTTATTTTTAGACCCCGTACTCTAAAAAAGAGTATAGGGGTCTATTAGGTTTGTCAGAAGCGAAATGTGCGTAACAGGCAGAAGGAGGCGTGGCCGACCCCATAAAGTATATAGTGACATATGTAGATACATACGTACCTAAACCCATACACCACATACACCACATACACCACATACACAACACTTATTATTTATGTCAAAGATTTCTTTCGCACCAAAGATTAATGTAAACACTCTCAGAAAATCAAATGGTGACAATAACACCACAAGAACCTAATGTAAACACTTTCGAAAAAATCAAATGGTGACAATAACAATTCTGGCTTCCCACGAATGCATTAAATATCATAAACAATTCGCCAGAATCGTTATTCCCATCATTGGGGTAAAAACTGCTGACGTTAAACAAATCCTAGCCGAACACTCTCAATCTCTTCAAGATCGAGATCTTTCTCTGTTTATATAAGAGCTAAAAGCTCAAAGAGTCCAAAGTCCAATAAATGAAAGCTGCAAACCGAGGTTTGCTTAACGTCATCAGAACATAGGATCAGTAGTCTAGTTTTGTACTCCGAAGTTTCGGGTTTGTTAAATAAAGTTTATATTTTTTTAATAAGCTAAGTGTCGAAACATCTTATTGGCGCAGCCGGTAGGATATTGATAATAAATATCCTCGTAATAAAGTAATCGTCCTTTATTTTCAATCCATTGAAAAGGAATCCTTGTACGACCAAGGAATTTCTAGGATTTGAGCTCGCGAATTTTCCGCGGCAAGGAAACGGTTAAAACATTACAATTTTGGAAAAACTATTATCTTAATATCCGCCAAAGAACCTAAGCGTGTGTGACTCATAACCCAATTATCAGTCGTGGCCCATATTTAAATGTGCGACCGCCACCAAAGATAATTGCTATTAAAAGAAAAACCGCGGAAAACACCAAACAGTGTTCAACCAAAAAATAGATCCTCTGGACTATTTGAACAACTGTAATTAAAGAGCTTATATCTGGGCTTTACACATCAATTTATTGATCCCTGTAAACGTAAGTCTCTTATAATTCAACAAAATAATTCAACAAAAGTGACAATTAAAACAAAAAGTGACAGTTAAACAAAAACTTGAAGTGACAATTGCCAACAAATAAAACAAATCTACAACAACACCATGGCAACCAACCCACCAATGGAACTATCAGAAATACATCTGAAACAAGCGCTTGGACAAATTCGACAAGTGCCAGTGTTCGACGGAAAAACCGTGGAACTAACTGCATTCATAAGGAGGATTGATTTCATCATGCAGTTATATCCAACACAGGATGTGAGACAACATAGTGTCCTATTCGGAGCAATCGAGATGCAGACCACCGGATCCGCACAACGAGTGTCGCAGCTGACAGCAGCCACAACCTGGGGAGAGTTGAGGAGCGCCCTCATCGACGAATTCAAAACACAGACCCCGTATGAAGAGCTTCTACGACGTCTCTATAACACCAACTTTAATAATAGTATCCGTAAGTTTGTTGAAGATCTAGAGTATAAATCCTTTGTAATATCTAATAAGTTAATGTTAGAGAATCAGGTCCAGAACACTCTATTGTACACTAATGCAATGAATAATACTATTAAAGACGTTATTACCAAAAAATTACCGGACCGAATTTTTATGACATTAGCACGATATGACATTACAACAGTCTCAAAATTAAAACAAGTAGCTCAACGCTAAGGATTGTACGAAAATGGTTATAACGAACGTAATAACCAAAGCAATGACAATTCTAAGACAAATAAAACACAAAGCACTGAAAACCGTGGAAAGGGAAGTAACCAGAACTATTACCCTACTCCAAATTATTCAAATAACGCTAACTCAAATCATAAACCAAAAGAAAATGCTGAGGCATTACATAAAGAATTCAAACAAAACCTCGATCAAGCTAGATCACAAAACCCAATGAATTACCAAAATCAGAGTCAAAGACCCCCCCAATCGTTCTCATAAAAGACAGAGAGAAACTAGTGGCCATTCTAAAATGGACACATCAGAAAATTTTCATCAAGAAGCCTCGGACAACGAAGAACCAATCCCTTCATCAGATTAATTATGAATGGACAAAATTTTAACTGTGTAATTGACACAGGTTCATCCATAAATCTAATTAAAGAAAACTTTTTAAAATTCCCTACAAAAACTTGTCAATTGAACGTACAAACAATAAATGGTATTGTTCAATTAAAGAATTGTGTATCTTTTGCCCCTAGTAAACTATGCCCTACCCATCAAACATTTTACTTACACAACTTTTCTGATAAATACGATATCTTATTAGGTAGAGAATATCTGGAATCTTGTGAAGCAAAAATTGATTATAAACAAAAAACAGTTATTCTAAACGATCATCTATTCTCAATGAGATATGACCGTGAGAATTCTGTCAAGGACAAGACCGCATTTCAATGCCTTGATCCGCCCCAAACAAAAGACATAGCAATAAATTATGCTATCAACAATGAATTAAATGAAACAAATCAATTTCGATTAGAACATCTAAACGATGAAGAAAAATGTAAACTAACCAAAATTCTTTTCGAGTTTAGTGACATTCAGTGCAAAGAAAGTGAAAATTTGACTTTCACCAGTACAATTAAGCATGTCATCCAAACTAAACACGAAGACCCAATCCAAAAGCGTCCATACAAGTATGCGCAAACATTCGACGAAGAAGTCGAAAAACAAATCAAAGAAATGATTGAACAAGGTATAATACGTAAATCAAAATCACCTTATTGCTCACCAATTTAGATTGTGCAAAGAAACGTGACGCATCGGGTAAAGAAAAGTTCCGTATAGTTATTGACTATCGAAACTTAAATGAAATAACAATCGATGATAAATATCCTATCCCAGTCATGGATGATATACTAGACAAACTTGGAAAATGTCAGTATTTCACTACAATTGACTTAGCGAAACTATTTCATCAGATACAAATGGACCCACAAAGTATACCAAAAACAGCTTTTTCAACTAAAAATGGACATTACGAATACACTCGAATGCCTTTTGGATTGAAAAACGCCCCAGCAACATTTCAACGTTGCATGAACAATCTATTAGAAGATCTAATTTACAAAGATTGTTTAGTATACATGGATGATATAATAGTGTATTCCACTTCATTGGAAGAACATTTATTATCATTAAAAAGGGTATTTACAAAACTGCGCGAAGCCAATCTAAAATTGCAATTAGATAAATGCGAATTCATGAAAAAGGAAACTGAATTCCTAGGTCACATAATAACAACAGAAGGAATACAACCAAACCCAACTAAAATCTCTGCCATACAACATTTTCCCATACCAAAAACACCCAAAGAAATAAAATCGTTGTTAGGTCTTTGTGGTTATTACAGAAAATTCATTCCTAATTTTGCACACGTTGTTAAACCAATGACTTTAAAATTAAAGAAAGGTGCAACTATAAATATAAAAGAACCCAATTACATTTCTGCTTTTGAAAAATTAAAAGTACTTATAACATCCGATCCAATATTAGTTTATCCAAATTTCGAAAAACCATTTTGTCTTACAACTGATGCCAGTAACATAGCTATTGGAGCTGTTTTGTCTCAAAATCAAAAACCAATTTGTTTTGCAAGTAGAACCCTAAACGAACATGAAATTAATTATGCAGCAATTGAAAAGGAACTTTTAGCCATCGTTTGGGCAACCAAATATTTCCGATCTTATCTCTACGGTAGAAAATTCGAGATTCTCAGTGACCACAAACCACTTGTTTGGCTTAATAATATTAAAGAGCCAAATATGAAATTACAACGCTGGAAAATAAAATTAAATGAATTTGATTATCACATTAAATATGTACCAGGTAAAGAAAACTATGTTGCAGATGCTTTGTCTAGAATTAAAATTGAAGAAAACCTGTTAGGAGAAACTTCCGATGTAACAGTAGCAACAATCCACAGCGCTCAAGAAGATAACCAATATTACATTTCAATCACAGAAAGACCAATCAATTATTTTAAAAGACAAATAGAATTTGTAAAAAGCAACTCAAATAACGCAAACGTTATTAATTATTTTCATAAAACAAAAATCTTAATAAATTATGTCGAAATGACACACAACCATGCAAAAGAATTAATTAAAGAATACCTATGTTCAAAAAATAGTGTCTTACATTCCAGAATGCTTTCGTTGAAATAATTAGTCCCAATAACATTACAAAAGTAATGAGATCAACTAACAAACTAATAGACCTCCAGACATATGCCGAATTCAAAGAATTTATTATTAACACACACGAAAAGTTATTACATCCAGGAATAGAGAAAATGACATTATTATTTAAAGAAAAATATTATTATCCAGATTATCAAAACTTAATACAAAACATAATTAACGAATGCAAAGTTTGTAATATAGCAAAAACAGAACACAGAAACACTAAGTTAGATTTTGAATTAACTCCAGAAATTCATAATCCAAGAGAAAAATATGTCATTGATTTTTATATGGTGGACAATAAACAATTTCTATCTTGTATAGACTTATATTCCAAATACGCAACTTTAATAGAAGTAAATGGTCGAGATTGGTTAGAAGCCAAAAGAGCTCTTTTAAAAGTATTTAATGACATGGGCAAACCAATAGAAATAAAAGCAGACAAAGATTCAGCCTTCTTGTGCTCCGCACTACAAATGTGGTTAAAGTCAGAAGACGTAAATATATCCATCACAACTAGCAAAAACGGTATATCCGACATAGAAAGATTCCATACAACAATAAATGAAAAATTAAGAATTGTTAATTCTGACACTAACCAGGAAAATAAATTAACCAAATTTGAAGTAATACTTTACACTTATAACCATAAAACCAAACATAATTCAACTGGTAGAACACCAGCAGACATTTTCATTTACGCAGGAACACCTGAGTATGATACACAGCTAAATAAGAAAAGGCAAATAGAAAGACTTAATGAAAAAAGAACCGAATTTGAAATAGATACTAGATATAGGGAATCACCTTTAGTAAAATCTAAATCCACAAACCCATTTAAACAAACAGGAAACATAACACAAATAGATGAAAAACATTATGAAGAAGTAAACAGAGGTAGAAAAATAACACACTATAAATCAAAATATAAAAGAAAGAAAGTAACTAATGAAAGTAAATATGATAATTCCAGATCAACTAATAACCCGAATCAAGATGATAACCCATCATAATTTAACAGCTATAATTATAACACTCATGCTACTCAACTTTGTATGGCCAATAAAAGGTCAAAATTTGGAAATCAACCCAATTAACTCCAAAAACGGATATCTTATATTTCAAACAGGAACAATCAATTTACCTATAAAATACGAATACCACTATTTAACAATTAATATAACAAAAACTGAAGAAACTTATAATAATTTAATGGAACAAACAAAAGAATTTGAACCATTAGTAAAAATACAGTACTTAACAGAAAAACTGGACAGAGAAATGAACGGTTTAAGACTAGTAAAACGAAATAAAAGAGGACTTGTAAATTTCATGGGCACATTTTATAAATACCTTTTCGGAACTTTAGATCAAGAAGACAAAGAAGAATTACAATCAAAAATAGATAACCTTTCAGAAAATAGTGTTCAAGTCAATGAACTAAATGAAGTAATAAAAGCTGTTAACAAAGGAATAGAAGTAATGAACAAACTATGTATGACACATGAGGCAGAGCAACGACTCGAATTACTAATTTTTAACTTACAAGAATTCACAGAATATGTCGAAGACATTGAGTTAGGTATGCAATTAACCAGGCTTGGTATATTCAACCCTAAATTACTAAAATATGAATCACTAAAACATTTAAACGTTGAAAAAATAATAAATATTAAAACATCAACTTGGCTAAAAACAACTACTAACGAAATTTTAATTATTTCCCATATTCCACGCGAAATTATAAATACTGTACTATACGACATTATTCCATACCCTGACGAAAACAAAGACATTTTGACCGAAACTATACATGACACTTACTACTTACAGAACAACAAAGCATTCACAGCAACCAATAAAAATATAGTTATGAACAAATGTATTACTGGAATATTAAAGCAAGATAAAACAGAATGTAGATATTCAAAATCCCATAAAAATTATGAAATCAAGTATGTAGACCCAAACATTATGTTAACATGGAACTTACCAAAAATTGTATTAAACCAAAATTGTATCAACCGAGAAATTATTATTGAAGGAAACAATATGATAAAAGCTATAAACTGTTCAATCCAATTAGATGAAATTCAAATAACTAATACTATGTTAGATTACACACAAACAGTCTACATAAATAATAATATAACCAAACTAGAACCATTGTCATATGTCCAAACCAAAGAAATTATCCAACAACAAACAAAATTGTACAACACGTTCCAAATTATAACTATAACAACTTTAACAATTATTTTAATCATACTTATATTATACATTATCTTTAAATATAAAAATATCCCAAGAAAAATTATTGTTAATTATAAGAATAAAAAAGAATTAACCCCAAATATACAATCAAATATTCAAAATGATACAGAAATATATCCAAATGTAATTGAAAACGATATCGAAGAAATTGTAATAGATCCAACACTATATCCAAAATTAACCGCCTGAGGACAGGCTCATTTCTTAAGGATGGGGAAGTGACATATGTAGATACATACGTACCTAAACCCATACACCACATACACTACATACACCACATACACAATACTTATTATTTATGTCAAAGATTTCTTTCGCACCAAAGATTAATGTAAACACTCTCAGAAAATCAAATGGTGACAATAACACCACAAGAACCTAATGTAAACACTTTCGAAAAAATCAAATGGTGACAATAACATCATTGGGGTAAAAACTGCTGACGTTAAACAAATCCTAGCCGAACACTCTCAATCTCTTTAAGATCGAGATCTTTCTCTGTTTATATAAGAGCTAAAAGCTCAAAGAGTCCAAAGTCCAATAAATGAAAGCTGCAAACCGAGGTTTGCTTAACGTCATCAGAACATAGGATCAGTAGTCTAGTTTTGTACTCCGAAGTTTCGGGTTTGTTAAATAAAGTTTATATTTTTAGACCCCGTACTCTAAAAAAGAGTAGAGGGGTCTATTAGGTTTGTCAGAAGCGAAATGTGCGTAACAGGCAGAAGGAGGCGTGGCCTACCCCATAAAGTATATATATTCTTGATCAGCATCAACAGCCGAGTCGATATAGCAATGTCCGTCTGTCCGTCTGTCTGTCTGTCCGTCTGTCCGTCCGTCCGTATGAACACCTGGATCTTTTAAACTACAATAGCTAGAGCCACCAAATTTGGAATGAAAGTCCGTTATCTTCGCGAGCAGTGAAGCCCCCGCAATGAGCAAAAAACCAGACACACCTCGAAAAAAAATGTAGTTTTAGGCCAATAACTCAGTAACTATGGCACTTAGGAACACCATTTCTGGTAAACAGGTTGCTAGAGACATCCTTAATGCAATACCAGTAAAAATTTTGAGCTGCCACGCCCCCTTTTCTCCTGAGAGTTAACCAAACGTTTTCACTTTAATGCAATGTTTAAGGCATTTATTCATATAGTAGGGTGTTGTAATTCAACATAAGTATAGAGACATATAAAATCAACTTATTCTGAAAGTGCCATCATCATACTACATTCAACAAAAGAGTTACTGCGTTACAAAGTTTGTTATTTAACTGCAATATCACTTACGCGCGAGAGCGAGACAGAAACATACAAACACATGTTCGAACGTTTTCGATGCTTGTGTGGCGACAGCGCTGTCGGCAGACGCTGTGGCGACAGCGCTGCCGGCAGACGCTGGCCGCGCCGAATACACACATATATGCATACATATAATTTCAAACGAATGTGTGTTTGTATGAATAATATGTAAATGCTGATATTCGGGGAGAATTCTTGAAAGTGGCGCGTGGTGCAACTGATAGAGTTTGTCTGAGGTTGTAGGTACGAATGCTGGCAATGCGAATTATTAAATTATTTTTAGACCCCGTACTCTAAAAAAGAGTAGAGGGGTCTATTAGGTTTGTCAGAAGCGAAATGTGCGTAACAGGCAGAAGGAGGCGTGGCCGACCCCATAAAGTATATATATTCTTGATCAGCATCAACAGCCGAGTCGATATAGCAATGTCCGTCTGTCCGTCTGTCTGTCTGTCCGTCTGTCTGTCCGTCCGTATGAACACATGGATCTTTTAAACTACAATAGCTAGAGACACCAAATTTGGAATGAAAGTCCGTTATCTTCGCGAGCAGTTTAAGTGTATTTCAAATTGTTGCCACGCCCCTTACCGCCCCCGCAATGAGCAAAAAACCAGACACACCTCGAAAAAAATGTACTTTTAGGCCAATAACTCAGTAACTATGGCACTTAGGAACACCATTTCTGGTAAGCAGGTTGCTAGAGACATCCTTAATGCAATGCCATTAAAAATTTTGAGCTGCCACGCCCCTTTTCCCCACATCAGCTAAAAAACTTTTACGCTTTAATGCCATGTTTAAGGCATTTATTCATATAGTAGAGTGTTGTAATTCAACATTCGTATAGAGACATATAAAATCAAACTATTCTGAAAGTGACATCAACATACTATCTTTAACAAAAGAGCTACTGCGTTAGAAAGTTTGTTATTTAACTGCAATATCACTTACGCGCGAGAGCGAGACAGAAACATACAAACACATGTTCGAACGTTTTCGATGCTTGTGTGGCGACAGCGCTGCCGGCAGACGCTGTGGCGACAGCGCTGCCGGCAGACATATAATTTCAAACGAATGTGTGTTTGTATGAATAATATGTAAATGCTGATTATCGGAGAATTCTTGAAAGTGGCGCGTGGTGCAACTGATAGAGTTGCGGCAATGCGAATTGTTAATTTAATTTTTTTTAATTTCAATTCAAAATGTACATATAAAATTAAAAAATTTTTAAATTTCATTCAAAAATTTAAATTTAAATTGAATACAATTGCGCACTTCTATGGGAGTACGGGGTCTTTTACAGTCGGCTCGATCGACTGTAGCCTTTCTTACTTGTTTTAATAAGCTAAGTGTCGAAACATCTTTTTATATATATTCTAGATCAGCATCAACAGCCGAGTCGATATAGCAATGTCCGTCTGTCCGTCTGTGTGTCTGTCCGTCTGTGTGTCTGTCCGTCTGTCTGTCCGTCCGTCCGTCCGTATGAACACCTATATCTTTTAAACTACAAGAGCTAGAGCCACCAAATTTGGAATGAAAGTCCGTCTATATTGCAGGCAGGTTAAGTTTATTTCAAATTTTTGCCACGCCCCCTACCGCCCCCGAAAATTGTAAAAAACAGTTTTGATCGCACTACAACTTTGAAACTATGAAAGCTACCGTAACCAAATTTACACAGTAGGTGTATGGTACAACTATAACTATCCTCACCAAGTTTCATCAAGATCGGACAACTATAGCTTATAGCTCCCATAGGACAAATCGGTCAAAAACAAAAAATTTGTATGAAGACATGTAGTATTTGCTAAGTGATCGCAACCAAACTCACACAGAATGTGTACATAATTATTAAAAGTAACTTCACCAAATTTGGTCCGAATCGGACAACTACAACATGTGAAACAAATTGGTCAAAAATGTTAAAAATTGTAATTTATGTACGTGTTTGAAGAAAAGTGGTAAATCAATGTTTATCTACTTTAGCCGTCCTGATTGTCAACAGTGCTGTGGTCCAAATGATGTGACATGCATTAGAGGACCATGAGGTCTGCGGTTCGAACCCCAGCGCAGACAGGCATTTGTTTTCTTTTTCTTTTTCTATAACAAAACATTATTATATGTAAATGCAGATAAACAGCAGTACCTACAAATTGAGGTGTGGTGCATATGGTAGAGTGGCGACATGTGAGAATCCTGTGTCTGATACCGCGGGTTCGATTGCAGCTAGCGCATAACTTTTTTTTTTTTTTCATTTTAATTATACTATTATCTTTTTTACACCCCGTACTCTAAAAAAAGAGTATAGGGGTCTATTAGGTTTGTCAGAAGCGAAATGTGCGTAACAGGCAGAAGGAGGCGTGGCCGACCCCATAAAGTATATATATTCTAGATCAGCATCAACAGCCGAGTCGATATAGCAATGTCCGTCTGTCTGTCTGTCCGTCTGTCCGTCCGTCCGTATGAACACCTGGATCTTTTAAACTACAAAAGCTAGAGACACCAAATTTGGAATGAAAGTCCGTTATCTTCGCGAGCAGTTTAAGTGTATTTCAAATTGTTGCCACGCCCCTTACCGCCCCCGCAATGAGCAAAAAACCAGACACACCTCGAAAAAAATGTACTTTTAGGCCAATAACTCAGTAACTATGGCACTTAGGAACACCATTTCTGGTAAGCAGGTTGCTAGAGACATCCTTAATGCAATGCCATTAAAAATTTTGAGCTGCCACGCCCCTTTTCCCCACATCAGCTAAAAAACTTTTACGCTTTAATGCCATGTTTAAGGCATTTATTCATATAGTAGAGTGTTGTAATTCAACATTCGTATAGAGACATATAAAATCAAACTATTCTGAAAGTGGCATAAACATACTACCTTTAACAAAAGAGATACTGCGTTAGAAAGTTTGTTATTTAACTGCAATATCACTTACGCGCGAGAGCGAGACAGAAACATACAAACACATGTTCGAACGTTTTCGATGCTTGTGTGGCGACAGCGCTGCCGGCAGACGCTGGCCGCGCCGAATACGCACATACATACATACATGCATACATATAATTTCAAACGAATGTGTGATTGCATGAATAATATGTAAATGCTGATTATCGGAGAATTCTTGAAAGTGGCGCGTGGTGCAACTGATAGAGTTGCGGCAATGCGAATTGTTAATTTATTTTTTTTTAAATTTCAATTCAAAATGTACATAAAAAATTAAAATTTTTAAATTTCATTCGAAAATTTGAATTTAAATTGAATACAATTGCGCACTTCTATGGGAGTACGGGGTCTTTTACTGTCGGCTCGATCGACTGTAGCCTTTCTTACTTGTTTGTGATTGTTAATGGCCCGTTACTTGTGTGAATGAGACATTCAGTATCATAAACATTTAGATTGAAAACATTGGATGTCATCATATTTACTGTTGAACCGGTATCTATAAGGCATTTTAAAACTTTTCCTTTATGGGTAAGTTTTAGGAATTGTTGGTTTCCGAAGCTGGTAACGGAAAATTTTCGGCTTGATCGAGCTCTATCTCATTACACTGTTCAGTTTCTTTTTCGGCTACTGGTGTCGAAGTTTCGGCATAGTCAAAGCTTTGAGGATATCCGTAATCTTGATAGGATTGTGGATACGAAAGCTAATTGATTGTAATATTCTTGTTGTAAATACTCTTGATAATTCAATTCTTCTTGATACCTAGCTTCTTAATCTATGCTCATTTTACTCTGTCCACTTTCTGCTGGTCTAGAGCGTTTCATTGGTGGACGTGGAACACCAGGTGTATTATTAACCGGAGCCTTTTGTAAAGTGGCACTCCGAATTTGTCCAGAACGGTTTTGGTCAAATAAATTTTGACGAAAATTTTGTCGAGGTGGAAATTGTACTGGTCTTGTCGGATTTGGTACGGGTGGTAATGGTCAAGGTAAGTAGTTGTTAGTATGAGGCATATTGTAATGTTGTTGTAATGGATGAAATGGTTGTTGATAATATGGTGGATGATTTGGATATGAAACATATGGTGTATTGTTTGGTTGAAGAAATGTTGGAAATTTATGAAAATTGGAATTGGTTGGGAGTGGCTTTAATTCTTTTTCTTGTTTTGTTTTATTGGAATTAAAATTTTGGCAAGGTTGATCATAAAGATCTTTTTCTTGCAATAAATTTATAAGCGATCTTAAATCGGGAATTTCGCAATTTATAATTCTAATGCAGATGTTAGTAGGTAACTTTTGGATCAAATCGTCAATACTAGTTTTAATTAACCGATAATCGATATTATTCTCTAGTTCTAGCTTACTCATTAAAGTACCCCTGCATTGTTCAGCTTCCTCCAGAAATTCGCGAACGTTCCCCTTAAAAGGTGTGTTCCTGAAGTCCTCCAGAAGGATGTAATTGTTCGTCTGGGTTTTATAGTTGAGTACCAATTGCTTCCGAAGATCTGTCCAGGTGTTGAGATTATTTATGCCAAGGGATAGCATAACATCAGCACTGATGCAATGTTCTACAAGGCCAAATATTATCGATTATTGACGTATATCGTTGGTGTTGTATAATGCCAGGATGTAATCAACTCGCTTGACAAACGTGTAGAGAGTGTTTTTGACTCCCTTGAATTTTTTAACATCTTTTAGTCGTGCCATGCTGGCGTCGGAAAGGGTTTGATACGGCTGCTGCTGCTCCTTCCATTTTGATTTTATTGTTGAAATTTGTTTAATTTTATATTTTTTCACTTTATTTTTAGACCCCGTACTCTAAAAAAGAGTATAGGGGTCTATTAGGTTTGTCAGAAGCGAAATGTGCGTAACAGGCAGAAGGAGGCGTGGCCGACCCCATAAAGTATATATATTCTAGATCAGCATCAACAGCCGAGTCGATATAGCAATGTCCGTCTGTCCGTCTGTGTGTCTGTCCGTCTGTCTGTCCGTCCGTCCGTCCGTCCGTCCGTATGAACACCTATATCTTTTAAACTACAAGAGCTAGAGCCACCAAATTTGGAATGAAAGTCCGTCTATATTGCAGGCAGGTTAAGTTTATTTCAAATTTTTGCCACGCCCCCTACCGCCCCCGAAAATTGTAAAAAACAGTTTTGATCGCACTACAACTTTGAAACTATGAAAGCTACCGTAACCAAATTTACACAGTAGGTGTATGGTACAACTATAACTATCCTCACCAAGTTTCATCAAGATCGGACAACTATAGCTTATAGCTCCCATAGGACAAATCGGTCAAAAACAAAAAATTTGTATGAAGACATGTAGTATTTGCTAAGTGATCGCAACCAAACTCACACAGAATGTGTACATAATTATTAAAAGTAACTTCACCAAATTTGGTCCGAATCGGACAACTACAACATGTGAAACAAATTGGTCAAAAATGTTAAAAATTGTAATTTATGTACGTGTTTGAAGAAAAGTGGTAAATCAATGTTTATCTACTTTAGCCGTCCTGATTGTCAACAGTGCTGTGGTCCAAATGATGTGACATGCATTAGAGGACCATGAGGTCTGCGGTTCGAACCCCAGCGCAGACAGGCATTTGTTTTCTTTTTCTTTTTCTATAACAAAACATTATTATATGTAAATGCAGATAAACAGCAGTACCTACAAATTGAGGTGTGGTGCATATGGTAGAGTGGCGACATGTGAGAATCCTGTGTCTGATACCGCGGGTTCGATTGCAGCTAGCGCATTACTTTTTTTTATTTTTTTTCATTTTAATTATACTATTATCTTTTTTACACCCCGTACTCTAAAAAAGAGTATAGGGGTCTATTAGGTTTGTCAGAAGCGAAATGTGCGTAACAGGCAGAAGGAGGCGTGGCCGACCCCATAAAGTATATATATTCTAGATCAGCATCAACAGCCGAGTCGATATAGCAATGTCCGTCTGTCTGTCTGTCTGTCTGTCCGTCTGTCCGTCCGTCCGTATGAACACCTGGATCTTTTAAACTACAAAAGCTAGAGACACCAAATTTGGAATGAAAGTCCGTTATCTTCGCGAGCAGTTTAAGTGTATTTCAAATTGTTGCCACGCCCCTTACCGCCCCCGCAATGAGCAAAAAACCAGACACACCTCGAAAAAAATGTACTTTTAGGCCAATAACTCAGTAACTATGGCACTTAGGAACACAATTTCTGGTAAGCAGGTTGCTAGAGACATCCTTAATGCAATGCCATTAAAAATTTTGAGCTGCCACGCCCCTTTTCCCCACATCAGCTAAAAAACTTTTACGCTTTAATGCCATGTTTAAGGCATTTATTCATATAGTAGAGTGTTGTAATTCAACATTCGTATAGAGACATATAAAATCAAACTATTCTGAAAGTGGCATAAACATACTACCTTTAACAAAAGAGATACTGCGTTAGAAAGTTTGTTATTTAACTGCAATATCACTTACGCGCGAGAGCGAGACAGAAACATACAAACACATGTTCGAACGTTTTCGATGCTTGTGTGGCGACAGCGCTGCCGGCAGACGCTGGCCGCGTCGAATACACACATACATACATACATGCATACATATAATTTCAAACGAATGTGTGATTGCATGAATAATATGTAAATGATGATTATCGGAGAATTCTTGAAAGTGGCGCGTGGTGCAACTGATAGAGTTGCGGCAATGCGAATTGTTAATTTATTTTTTTTAAATTTCAATTCAAAATGTACATATAAAATTAAAATTTTTAAATTTCATTCGAAAATTTGAATTTAAATTGAATACAATTGCGCACTTCTATGGGAGTACGGGGTCTTTTACTGTCGGCTCGATCGACTGTAGCCTTTCTTACTTGTTTGTGATTGTTAATGGCCCGTTACTTGTGTGAATGAGACATTCAGTATCATAAACATTTAGATTGAAAACATTGGATGTCATCATATTTACTGTTGAACCGGTATCTATAAGGCATTTTAAAACTTTTCCTTTATGGGTAAGTTTTATGAATTGTTGGTTTCCGAAGCTGGTAACGGAAAATTTTCGGCTTGATCGAGCTCTATCTCATTACACTGTTCAGTTTCTTTTTCGGCTACTGGTGTCGAAGTTTCGGCATAGTCAAAGCTTTGAGGATATCCGTAATCTTGATAGGATTGTGGATACGAAAGCTAATTGATTGTAATATTCTTGTTGTAAATACTCTTGATAATTCAATTCTTCTTGATACCTAGCTTCTTAATCTATGCTCATTTTACTCTGTCCACTTTCTGCTGGTCTAGAGCGTTTCATTGGTGGACGTGGAACACCAGGTGTATTATTAACCGGAGCCTTTTGTAAAGTGGCACTCCGAATTTGTCCAGAACGGTTTTGGTCAAATAAATTTTGACGAAAATTTTGTCGAGGTGGAAATTGTACTGGTCTTGTCGGATTTGGTACGGGTGGTAATGGTCAAGGTAAGTAGTTGTTAGTATGAGGCATATTGTAATGTTGTTGTAATGGATGAAATGGTTGTTGATAATATGGTGGATGATTTGGATATGAAACATATGGTGTATTGTTTGGTTGAAGAAATGTTGGAAATTTATGAAAATTGGAATTGGTTGGGAGTGGCTTTAATTCTTTTTCTTGTTTTGTTTTATTGGAATTAAAATTTTGGCAAGGTTGATCATAAAGATCTTTTTCTTGCAATAAATTTATAAGCGATCTTAAATCGGGAATTTCGCAATTTATAATTCTAATGCAGATGTTAGTAGGTAACTTTTGGATCAAATCGTCAATACTAGTTTTAATTAACCGATAATCGATATTATTCTCTAGTTCTAGCTTACTCATTAAAGTACCCCTGCATTGTTCAGCTTCCTCCAGAAATTCGCGAACGTTCCCCTTAAAAGGTGTGTTCCTGAAGTCCTCCAGAAGGATGTAATTGTTCGTCTGGGTTTTATAGTTGAGTACCAATTGCTTCCGAAGATCTGTCCAGGTGTTGAGATTATTTATGCCAAGGGATATCATAACATCAGCACTGATGCAATGTTCTACAAGGCCAAATATTATCGATTATTGACGTATATCGTTGGTGTTGTATAATGCCAGGATGTAATCAACTCGCTTGACAAACGTGTAGAGAGTGTTTTTGACTCCCTTGAATTTTTTAACATCTTTTAGTCGTGCCATGCTGGCGTCGGAAAGGGTTTGATACGGCTGCTGCTGCTCCTTCCATTTTGATTTTATTGTTGAAATTTGTTTAATTTTATATTTTTTCACTTTATTTTTAGACCCCGTACTCTAAAAAAGAGTATAGGGGTCTATTAGGTTTGTCAGAAGCGAAATGTGCGTAACAGGCAGAAGGAGGCGTGGCCGACCCCATAAAGTATATATATTCTAGATCAGCAACAACAGCCGAGTCGATATAGCAATGTCCGTCTGTCCGTCTGTGTGTCTGTCCGTCTGTCTGTCCGTCCGTCCGTCCGTCGGTCCGTATGAACACCTATATCTTTTAAACTACAAGAGCTAGAGCCACCAAATTTGGAATGAAAGTCCGTCTATATTGCAGGCAGGTTAAGTTTGTTTCAAATTTTTGCCACGCCCCCTACCGCCCCCGAAAATTGTAAAAAACAGTTTTCATTGCACTACAACTTTGAAACTATGAAAGCTATCGTAACCAAATTTACACAGTAGGTGTATGGTACAACTATAACTATCCTCACCAAGTTTCATCAAGATCGGACAACTATAGCTTATAGCTCCCATAGGACAAATCGGTCAAAAACAAAAAATTTGTATGAAGACATGTAGTATTTGCTAAGTGATCGCAACCAAACTCACACAGAATGTGTACATAATTATTAAAATTAACTTCACCAAATTTGGTTCAAATCGGACAACTACAACATGTGAAACAAATTGGTCAAAAATGTTAAAAATTGTAATTTATGTACGTGTTTGAAGAAAAGTGGTAAATCAATGTTTATCTACTTTAGCCGTCCTGATTGTCAACAGTGCTGTGGCCCAAATGATGTGACATGCATTAGAGGAACATGAGGTCTGCGGTTCGAACCCCAGCGCAGACAGGCATTTGTTTTCTTTTTCTTTTTCTATAACAAAACATTATTATATGTAAATGCAGATAAACAGCAGTACCTGCAAATTGAGGTGTGGTGCATATGGTAGAGTGGCGACATGTGAGAATCCTGTGTCTGATACCGCGGGTTCGATTGCAGCTAGCGCATAACTTTTTTTTATTTTTTTAATTTTAATTTAAACTATTATCTGTTTTAGACCCCGTACTCTAAAAAAGAGTATAGGGGTCTATTAGGTTTGTCAGAAGCGAAATGTGCGTAACAGGCAGAAGGAGGCGTGGCCGACCCCATAACGTATATATATTCTAGATCAGCATCAACAGCCGAGTCGATATAGCAATGTCCGTCTGTCTGTCTGTCCGTCCGTCCGTATGAACACCTGGATCTTTTAAACTACAAAAGCTAGAGACACCAAATTTGGAATGAAAGTCCGTTATCTTCGCGAGCAGATCAAGTGTATTTCAAATTGTTGCCACGCCCCTTACCGCCCCCGAAATGAGCAAAAAACCAGACACACCTCGAAAAAAATTTACTTTTAGGCCAATAACTCAGTAACTATGGCACTGAGGAACACCATTTCTGGTAAGCAGGTTGCTAGAGACATCCTTAATGCAATGCCATTAAAAAAGAGTATAGGGGTCTATTAGGTTTGTCAGAAGCGAAATGTGCGTAACAGGCAGAAGGAGGCGTGGCCGACCCCATAAAGTATATAAATTCTTGATCAGCATCAACAGCCGAGTCGATATAGCAATGTCCGTCTGTCTGTCTGTCCGTCCGTATGAACACCTGGATCTTTTAAACTAAAAAAGCTAGAGCCACCAAATTTATAATGAAAGTCCGTTATTAACCCAGGCAGGTTAAGTTTTTTTCAAATTTTTGCCACGCCCCTTACCGCCCCCGCAATGAGCAAAAAACCAGACACACCTCGAAAAAAATGCAGTTTTAGGCCAATAACTCAGTAACTATGGCACTTAGGAACACCATTTCTGGTAAACAGGTTGCTAGAGACAGCCTTAATGCAATGCCATTAAAAATTTTGAGCTGCCACGCCAACTTTTCTCATTAGAGTTAACCAAACGTTTACGCTTTAATGCCATGTTTAAGGAATTTATTCATATAGTAGGGTGTTGTAATTCAACATAAGTATAGAGACATATAAAATCAAACAATTCTGAAAGTGGCATCATCATACTACTTTTAACAAAAGAGCTACTGCGTTACAAAGTTTGTTATTTAACTGCAATATCACTTACGCGCGAGAGCGAGACAGAAACATACAAACACATGTTCGAACGTTTTCGATGCTTGTATGGCGACAGCGCTGCCGGCAGACGCTGGCCGCGCCGAATACACACATACATACATACATGCATACATATAATTTCAAACGAATGTGTGTTTGTATGAATAATATGTAAATGCTGATATCCGGAGAATTCTTGAAAGTGGCGCGTGGTGCAACTGATAGAGTTTGTCTGAGGTTGTAGGTTCGAAAGCTGGCAATGCGAATTGTTAAATTATTTTTTTTTTAATTTCAATTCAAATTGAATACAAATGTGCAGTACTAGGAGAGTACAGGGTCTTTTATAGTCGGCTAGGTCGACTGTAGCCTTTCTTACTTGTTTAAATTTCAATTCAAAATGTACATATAAAACAAGTAAGAAAGGCTACAGTCGATCGAGCCGACTGTAAAAGACCCCGTACTCCCATAGAAGTGCGCAATTGTATTCAATTTAAATTAAAATTTTCGAATGAAATTTAAAAATTTTAATTTTATATGTACATTTTGAATTGAAATTTAACAAGTAAGAAAGGCTACAGTCGATCGAGCCGACTGTAAAAGACCCCGTACTCCCATAGAAGTGCGCAATTGTATTCAATTTAAATTTAAATTTTTGAATGAAATTTAAAAATTTTAATTTTATATGTACATTTTGAATTGAAATTAAATAAAATTAAATTAACAATTCGCATTGCCGCAACTCTATCAGTTGCACCACGCGCCACTTTCAAGAATTCTCCGAATATCAGCATTTACATATTATTCATACAAACACACATTCGTTTGAAATTATATGTATGCATGTATGTATGTATGTGTGTATTCGGCGCGGCCAGCGTCTGCCGGCAGCGCTGTCGCCACAGCGTCTGCCGGCAGCGCTGTCGCCACACAAACATCGAAAATGTTCGAACATGTGTTTGTATGTTTCTGTCTCGCTCTCGCGCGTAAGTGATATTGCAGTTAAATAACAAACTTTCTAACGCAGTAGCTCTTTTGTTAAAGGTAGTATGTTGATGCCACTTTCAGAATAGTTTAATTTTATATGTCTCTATACGAATGTTGAATTACAACACTCTACTATATGAATAAATGCCTTAAACATGGCATTAAAGTGAAAACGTTTGGTTAACTCTCAGGAGAAAAGGGGGCGTGGCAGCTCAAAATTTGTAATGGCATTGCATTAAGGGTGTCACTAGCAACCTGTTTACCAGAAATGGTGTTCCTAAGTGCCATAGTTACTGAGTAATTGGCCTAAAACTACATTTTTTTTCGAGGTGTGTCTGGTTTTTTGCTCATTGCGGGGGCGGTAAGGGGCGTGGCAACAATTTGAAATAAACTTGATCTGCTCGCGAAGATAACGGACTTTCATTCCAAATTTGGTGTCTCTAGCTTTTGTAGTTTAAAAGATCCAGGTGTTCATACGGACGGACGGACAGACAGACAGACAGACAGACGGACAGACGGACATTGCTATATCGACTCGGCTGTTGATGCTGATCTAGAATATATATACTTTATGGGGTCGGCCACGCCTCCTTCTGCCTGTTACGCACATTTCGCTTCTGACAAACCTAATAGACCCCTATACTCTTTTTTAGAGTACGGGGTCTAAAAAAAATTAAATTAACAATTCGCATTGCCGCAACTCTATCAGTTGCACCACGCGCCACTTTCAAGAATTCTCCGATAATCAGCATTTACATTTTATTCATACAAACACACATTCGTTTGTAATTATATGTATGCATGTATGTATGTATGTGTGTATTCGGCGCGGCCAGCGTCTGCCGGCAGCGCTGTCGCCACAGCGTCTGACGGCAGCGCTGTCGCCACACAAGCATCGAAAACGTTCGAACATGTGTTTGTATGTTTCTGTCTCGCTGTCGCGCGTAAGTGATATTGCTGTTAAATAACAAACTTTGTAACGCAGTAACCCTTTTGTTAAAAGTAGTATGATGATGGCACTTTCAGAATAAGTTGATTTTATATGTCTCTATACTTATGTTGAATTACAACACCCTACTATATGAATAAATGCCTTAAACATGGCATTAAAGTGAAAACGTTTGGTTAACTCTCAGGAGAAAAGGGGGCGTGGCAGCTCAAAATTTTTAATGGCATTGCATTAAGGATGTCTCTAGCAACCTGTTTACCAGAAATGGTGTTCCTAAGTGCCATAGTTACTGAGTTATTGGCCTAAAACTACATTTTTTTTTTTCGAGGTGTGTCTGGTTTTTTGCTCATTGCGGGGGCGGTAAGGGGCGTGGCAACAATTTGAAATAAACTTGATCTGCTCGCGAATATAACGGACTTTCATTCCAAATTTGGTGGCTCTAGCTATTGTAGTTTAAAAGATCCATGTGTTCATACGGACGGACGGACAGACGGACAGACAGACGGACATTGCTATATCGACTCGGCTGTTGATGCTGATCAAGAATATATATACTTTATGGGGTCGGCCACGCCTCCTTCTGCCTGTTACGCACATTTCGCTTCTGACAAACCTAATAGACCCCTCTACTCTTTTTTAGAGTACGGGGTCTAATGAGTACGGGGTCTTTTACTGTCGGCTCGCTCGACTGAAGCCTTTCCTACTTGTTTGTGATTGTTAATGGCCCGTTACTTGTGTGAATGAGACATTCAGTATCATAAACATTTAGATTGAAAACATTGGATGTCATCATATTTACTGTTGAACCGGTATCTATAAGGCATTTTAAAACTTTTCCTTTATGGGTAAGTTTTATGAATTGTTGGTTTCCGAAGCTGGTAGCGGAAAATTTTCGGCTTGATCGAGCTCTATCTCATTACACTGTTCAGTTTCTTTTTCGGCTACTGGTGTCGAAGTTTCGGCATAGTCAAAGCTTTGAGGATATCCGTAATCTTGATAGGATTGTGGATACGAAAGCTAATTGATTGTAATATTCTTGTTGTAAATACTCTTGATAATTCAATTCTTCTTGATACCTAGCTTCTTAATCTATGCTCATTTTACTCTGTCCACTTTCTGCTGGTCTAGAGCGTTTCATTGGTGGACGTGGAACACCAGGTGTATTATTAACCGGAGCCTTTTGTAAAGTGGCACTCCGAATTTGTCCAGAACGGTTTTGGTCAAATAAATTTTGACGAAAATTTTGTCGAGGTGGAAATTGTACTGGTCTTGTCGGATTTGGTACGGGTGGTAATGGTCAAGGTAAGTAGTTGTTAGTATGAGGCATATTGTAATGTTGTTGTAATGGATGAAATGGTTGTTGATAATATGGTGGATGATTTGGATATGAAACATATGGTGTATTGTTTGGTTGAAGAAATGTTGGAAATTTATGAAAATTGGAATTGGTTGGGAGTGGCTTTAATTCTTTTTCTTGTTTTGTTTTATTGGAATTAAAATTTTGGCAAGGTTGATCATAAAGATCTTTTTCTTGCAATAAATTTATAAGCGATCTTAAATCGGGAATTTCGCAATTTATAATTCTAATGCAGATGTTAGTAGGTAACTTTTGGATCAAATCGTCAATACTAGTTTTAATTAACCGCGAGTACAGTGTTTTTTCATCGATATTATTCTCTAGTTCTAGCTTACTCATTAAAGAACCCATGCATTGTTCAGCTTCCTCCAGAAATTCGCGAACGTTCCCCTTAAAAGGTGTGTTCCTGAAGTCCTCCAGAAGGATGTTATTGTTCGTCTGGGTTTTATAGTTGAGTACCAATTGCTTCCGAAGATCTGTCCAGGTGTTGAGATTATTTATGCCAAGGGATATCATAACATCAGCACTGATGCAATGTTCTACAAGGCCAAATATTATCGATTATTGACGTATATCGTTGGTGTTGTATAATGCCAGGATGTAATCAATTCGCTTGACAAACGTGTAGAGAGTGTTTTTGACTCCCTTGAATTTTTTAACATCTTTTAGTCGTGCCATGCTGGCGTCGGAAAGGGTTTGATACGGCTGCTGCTGCTCCTTCCATTTTGATTTTATTGTTGAAATTTGTTTAATTTTATATTTTTTCACTTTATTTTTAGACCCCGTACTCTAAAAAAGAGTATAGGGGTCTATTAGGTTTGTCAGAAGCGAAATGTGCGTAACAGGCAGAAGGAGGCGTGGCCGACCCCATAAAGTATATATATTCTAGATCAGCATCAACAGCCGAGTCGATATAGCAATGTCCGTCTGTCCGTCTGTGTGTCTGTCCGTCTGTGTGTCTGTCCGTCTGTCTGTCCGTCCGTCCGTCCGTATGAACACCTATATCTTTTAAACTACAAGAGCTAGAGCCACCAAATTTGGAATGAAAGTCCGTCTATATTGCAGGCAGGTTAAGTTTATTTCAAATTTTTGCCACGCCCCCTACCGCCCCCGAAAATTGTAAAAAACAGTTTTGATTGCACTACAACTTTGAAACTATGAAAGCTATCGTAACCAAATTTACACAGTAGGTGTATGGTACAACTATAACTATCCTCACCATCATCAAGATCGGACAACTATAGCTTATAGCTCCCATAGGACAAATCGGTCAAAAACAAAAAATTTGTATGAAGACATGTAGTATTTGCTAAGTGATCGCAACCAAACTCACACAGAATGTGTACATATTTATTAAAAGTAACTAAAAAGTAACGGACAACTACAACATGTGAAACAAATTGGTCAAAAATGTTAAAAATTGTAATTTATGTACGTGTTTGAAGAAAAGTGGTAAATCAATGTTTATCTACTTTAGCCGTCCTGATTGTCAACAGTGCTGTGGTCCAAGTGATGTGACATGCATTAGAGGAACATGAGGTCTGCGTTTCGAACCCCAGCGCAGACAGGCATTTGTTTTCTTTTTCTATAACAAAACATTATTATATATAAATGCAGATAATCAGCAGTACCTGCAAATTGAGGTGTGGTGCATATGGTAGAGTGGCGACATGTGAGAATCCTGTGTCTGATACCGCGGGTTCGATTGCAGCTAGCGCATAACTTTTTTTTACTTTTTTAAATTTTAATTTAAACTATTATCTTTTTTAGACCCCGTACTCTAAAAAAGAGTATAGGGGTCTATTAGGTCTATTAGGAGGCGTGGCCGACCCCATAAAGTATATATATTCTAGATCAGCATCAGCAGCATCTTTTTTTAAATTTTTATTTTAAAATCTGAATCAGTCTACTGCTTCTTCTTTTAAGTTTGTAAGTATTTTTGTATGCGCACTACAAGGAGTACGGGGTCTTATACAGTCGGCACGTCGACTGTAGCCTTTCTTACTTGTTTAAATTTGTATTTTAAAATCTGAATCAGTCTACTGCTTCTTCTTTTAAGTTTGTAAGTATTTTTGTATGCGCACTACAAGGAGTACGGGGTCTTATACAGTCGGCACGTCGACTGTAGCCTTTCTTACTTGTTTTATTTAAGTTTTATGTTTCTAATTGTTAAAATATTTTCCTTAATCGTTTAATTTTCACTAATGTTATTTTATGCTCACTTAGTTTATAACTTAGCTATCTAGTTTGTTTAATTTGTTTGCACAGATAGCACTTTCGAATGTTATTGAGATAACCAGGTAAAATTGTATTTATTTTCTCTCCGAATTCTATTGCGTCTTCTTGAATTATTTTCAAGTTTGTTGTTTAACTACCGTGGCTTTGGCAATACGCGAATTTTTGGTGTACACGTCACTGTCGAGGTTTTATTAAAACTTGACGCGATATTAACCGTCGCTGGGGTTGCTTTTGCGTTAGTCCTTTTTATCGGATAACAGTAAAAGAGATAAGAATTAATAACTTAGTTATTGCATCAGAATCCACAATTAAGTGTTATCCTACCGGCTGCGCCAATTAAATATTTAATGTGTTAATCGAATCGAATAAATGTCGCGACACACTCCAACGACAACGTTGATGTAAAAAAAAGACGAAGCGAGATTTTAGATTCACGACTTGTTTTATTCATCATCAACTTAAGACTAACAGATATTGGTTTAATAAATGATAAAAAAAGCTCTGCTGAATGTTTACATTATGGAGGGCACCGCTGGTTGCTGGGAACCAAGCTTTGCTCGTTATCTCGGCTTAAGCTGGGAACAACCATATGGTTGGCACTGCAAAAGTTGCATTTGGGTTCCACTTCTTTCTCGACATTCGTGCATGCAAATGACGATACTTTTTGCATGTTCCTTGTCGGATTTCTGCTTCATCCTGGACTTTGAACTTTCTTCAGCAGATAAGTGCTGGTTTCGCCTGTTCAAATCCACAACGCACTCAATCTGCTCATTTCGGCAATGTATTATAGTCAAGTTGCTCCTCATACTTCGATTTCGTATAAGGATTTACCTTCGACATAACTATGCGCACTTAGGGCAGACATGTATGAAGACCGTGCCAAAATACATGTTTCCTCAAGCATTGAACGGCTAAAATTGTCAGGATCTATTGAATCGATCTCTGACTGCAGATCCATAGCTTTGGAAATGTCTGAATTTAGTATATCTAGCCGGTACTGAATCTCAAATTTACTTGGAGTCACCATTTTATCAATGAGTGAACTCCTTTGGCTTTCTATGTCGCTGTCTACTTTTTCCAATTTAACAAATAATTGACTTAAACGAGCACTAAGGCAAGTTTCGGCGTCAACCAGAGCGGTATCATTAGGGTCTGTTTTGTGTGGCATATTGACTAATTAAAATTTGACTCTATTCGAATGTACGTAAGTGTACTATGCCCAACAATAATCAGCCGATCAACAAACTTGGCCGACGAAAATAATCAAATGTTTGAAGCTAATCAGTTGATTAACAAGAAAATCAAAAGAGTAAAGATAATAAGCTGGCTAACTAAAATTCTCGCATGTAAAAGAAATAACTGCAACTAACAAACGCAAGCGCCGACAGTTGTCAACAACAACAAAATACCAATCTACGCAAACGCACCAGCGCAACAATAATCATCTGATTAGCGATATTCGAATTATTGGACAGTAAAAAAGGAACAACAACGCATGCGCAAGCTGACTACCAAACGTGGATTGCGCTTTGCATATGTGAAAATGATGTGCAAAGAACAAAGGTCAAAAAACCCACCACTGAACATATGTAGATATTGGCGAATAGTGAAATTAAAGAGGAACGGATAACGTTGATGTGCACAACAAATATGTTTATTTGCACAAGTTAGGTGTTTAGCTTTATTTATGTATGTGGGTCCCGATAATCCGCAGTGATGTGATAACTATCAGTAACCACTATAGTTTATATTATTATATGTAGTTTATTGGTATTATATTTTAACTTTAAATAATTAACAGAGTTTTAGCTTATGTGTGTAAGTTTTCACGACTTGCTTCTGCGTGTGTCTTCAACAAGATCTTGGCATCGACTACTTCGTTCATTCATTTTGTTCATCTGCCTCAACTTAATAACTAGTTCTTTTTAGTGTTCAATAACGGAGACCACTACGTGTCTCTCGTGAGTTCTCTAACACTTGCTCTTCTGGTTCAGATTCAAATCCTACATTCGGCCCTCCTGACGTAGGATTCGACCCGAATTCTTTCATAAACTCTGCCACCGTGGACGTCTTATATGGACCTTCTCCTTCTCCCACTTTCTCTACATTATAACGTCCGTGTTTAAGAACTTTGGTAACTTTATAAGGTCCCAGATACTTTCCTTTTTAGTTTTAATCCCACCCCGTACTGAGTACGCTTAATAGCTACTAAATCATTAACTTTATACTCCTTTTCTATCTTTCTTTTCTTATTGAATGAAGGCTGGTTTTCTTCTTGCAGTGCTCTAATATTCTTACGAGCTTCTGAACGTAATATATCTCGTTCATCATTTAAATCGTCTAGCAGTGATTGCTGCACCAAGTCTTTGAGTTTATATGAGTTTATATATATAATCCGGTTAATATTTTAAATGGAGCTACCTTTGTACTCCTCGGTTCAATATTATTTTTCGCTTGTTGCACGATGCCTACATTTTTATACCACATCCCTGGATTCTCAATGCTAAGTTTCGACAACATCGGTACAACAATTCTATGCATTCGCTCCACCTGTCCGTTGCCGCATGGCACACTTGTCGTTATCAAACAATGCTGTATCTTCCGTTGTTCACAGTATTCTTTAAACAAGTTTGCTGTAAACGCAGTACCTCTATCTGACACAATCCTGCAAGGGTTTCCAAAATTAACAGCCTGTCTCTCCAAACAACTAATCACTTCTTCCACTCCTGTACTACGAGTTGGATAAAGCCAAACATATTTTGAAAAAGCATCAACGATTACTAAGAGGTGATTATATCGTTTCTTCGTGATCTCCATTGGTCCAACATGATCGATGTGATACGTGGTGAGCGGCTTATCACCTTTATCTATTGGCGATAAATAACCTTCCTGCCTTCCCATCTTTGCATTTACTAAAATGCACTCGACACAGTTACTCACAACTTTCACCACCTTTTCTGCCAGCTTTGGTATGAAATAAGACTTCTCCACCAAATCTTGAGTCTTCTTTGCTGAAAAATGTCCCTGCCTGTGCGCAATCTTGATGATTTCTGTTTCCATTAGAGACGGCACCACTATCAGTTCTCGAGCAGGGTCTTTGAATAGAATCTCATTTGATATATAAAAATCTTCATATATACCACTCTCAACTATTTTCTTTACTGCTTTTGTCCAATCATCGGACATCTGGGCTTCTCTCAATCTCTGTACCATTCTGTCCGTTATCAAGTAACATGCAACTCTGCTTAACGCATCTACGTGTCTCATTTTTGTGCCAGACCTGTGCTCTATTTCATAATCAAAATCCTGAAGATACATGGCCCATCTAGCAACTCTTAATGGCACTTCCTTCTTCTTCATGGTCATAGCAAAGGCGTTACAATCTGTGATGATCTTGAACTTTATTCCCAAGACATATATTCGCCACTTTGTTAATGCTCCTATCACTGCTAATACTTCCAGTTCGTATGAGTGGTACTTCTCCTCACATGGCTTTGTTTTCTTACTCATGTACATTACAGGGTGTAACATCCCATCAACTGAATCTTTTTGCAGCAAAACAGCTCCAAATCCATACTTTGACGCATCCGTATGAATTTCTGTCTCAGCCTGTGGATTATAAAGATGCAACACTGGTTTCTTCATCAACTCTGCTTTCAACTGGTTGAACGCCACCTCTTGCAACTCTTTGAATTCGAACTCAGAATCTTTTCGTAACAAATCAGACAATGGTTTGGCGACTACTGCATATCCGTCAATGAATCTTCTGAAATACGATGTCAACCCGAGAAAACGTTGAACTGCTTTCTTATCCTTAGGTGTCGGAAAATTGGCTACCGCTGCACTTTTATTTTCGCTAGGTCTAATCGTACCATTTTCCACAATGTACCCCAAAAATTCAACTTTTTTCTGTAAAACCTGGCATTTACTCCAATTAATTCTTAGGCCATTTCTCTCTGCAACCTCCAATACTCTCTCTAATTTGCCGAATACCTCTTCAACATCAATGCTTGGGATTATTATGTCATCCATGTACACTACAGCATCACCTTTCTGTATCAACTCACGCATGACAGACATTATAAAACGCATAAATACAGCCGGCGAGTTATATATACCAAATGGTACAAATCTAAACTCATACTGTCCATTCTGCGTTACAAATGCTGTATACTTTTGTGACTTTTCTGCAACAGGTACATGAAAGTAACCATTAGTCAAATCCAAAGTAGTGAACACCATTGCTCCTTGCAACTTTTCGATCACGCTGTCCATCTGTACCATTGGAAAATTATCCCTTACTATCTTTTCGTTTAACTTTCGATAGTCACAGAATAACCGTTTGGTACCATTTTTCTTCGTCACCAACACTATTGGCGAAGCATATTCAGAGGTACTTGGTTTTATGATTCCTTCAGCTATCCACTCTTGGATCTGAGAATCTACCACACTCTGCTCACTATAAGACAATCGTCGCGGATGTTGAAAAACTGGCAAGTCATCTTTCACCACAATCGTCATTTCTACTTTGCTGTTCACATTTCGTTGTGGCTTGTACAAATCTATCAAAGTTTTTGTTTTGATTGACTCTTCTTTACTCAAGTGTGACAAATCTACAATAACTTCTTTCCCTTCAGTACTCATCATGCACAAGTTTCCAAATTCTTCAAACAATTCTGTCAACTGCTCTTGACTTTTCAATGTATCAGAGCTACTACTCTCTTGTACATCTGGAAGCTTGCGAGTAAACTCTGTGCCAACTTCAGTAACTCTCAAATTAACGTCTTTTAAAATAGTCCTGCCCAAAATTGCTTCAAATGCGATGTCTTCATCAGAGACGATATGAAACTCAATCAACAGGTTGATTTCGTCGATCTGCACAGGAACTGTTACACTGCCAAAAGTTACAATCTGACTTTCACCAATACCTGTCAAACATTTTTCGACACCTGTTAGTTTGTTAATGCCTAACCTTTTGAAAATACTTCTGCGCATCAAACAAAGATCTGATCCCGTGTCAACAAGTCCTTTGAAATAAACTTTAGCGTGCTTAACAACCTTCAACTCTAATTCAGAATTGATGACTTTACTTGATGGTTTTGTTACCACATCCTGAACTACGTTTGTCAGCTTTTCTTGCTTGACTTGAACTTCAACTCTGCACTGATTAGCTCTATGTCCTGGTTGATTACACTTAAAACATACAAACTCCTTTTTCGGACAATCCTTTTGAATGTGATTCTCATTTCCACACTTATAGCATTTTTTATTTCTTCCCGATGTCTTATTGTTGTCATTCTCATCTACGTTTGACTGTGAACCTATCTTATTGAACGGCTTTATCGGTCCTCTCATCTTCTGGTATGCCTCCATCTTTATCTTAAGCTGACTTATTGTCCTGGCTTGATAAAGTAGTGCTTTATTCGATCTAGAATCTGGTACACCATTCACAAAATATTCTAGTAGACTCTCATCTTCCAAGTCTATTGGTTTTGCAATCTCCATTAGAGCGTACAAATATTCCTGCAATGTTTCATTTTTGTTCTGGTGACGCCTACCAAGTCTACGATGTATTTCCGCTGACGATACTTTGACACCAAACTCATTGACTAGTGCAACTTTCAATGCACTCCAATCACGAATATTACGCTGGCTGCGTACAAATAATTTTGCTGCACCCTTCAGCAACTGCTTTGCATACACGAATATCTGTAACTGAGTCCATTCTACTGTCAACGCGCATTCCTCAAGTTCTTCTATCCAATAATTAACATCCAACGCATTTGAACCATCAAACTGCGAAACACTACCTTCTACATCTTTTAATGTAAACCATGATTTAACGAACGTCGGATTTTCCATCTGTCTACTACCGAATTGTTGTTGTCTGCTTTGAGCTTCATTCTCCCCATGTTCTCTAGTATCATTCTCACCTGATGTATTTTCTGAAACTGATACAACAGTTACTTCATTTTCCTCATGAACACTGTCCTGATCATTTTCCCCTTCGTTTTCCAAACCATAGTGAGCAAGCAATCGATTTTGTAACTCCACTTTTCTTCCGCTTGATTGAATTCCAAGTTCCATTAATTTTTCCCGCAAATCGGTCACTATCAATGCCAAAATCTCGTTTCTATTCATCTTTACAATTTTCCTGTTTAAATGTATCAAAACTTTTAAAATTAAATATGTAAATTTAAATATATACAAAGATTTTACAAATCGTTAGTGTAATTTCGCTTTTGCAACAAATTCAATCTTAAACAGTGACTCTCAAACTTTACGTTACGATTTTCAAACTGTAAACAGTCACTTCAATGTTATTCATACAAAATTTTTCTTTTACAACGATTACTCAGCTTCTTTTGATTCTCTGCAACTCACACATCCCCATCCAGAAATAATTTTCGTCGTCGCACCGAACTTGTCTCACAAACTCGCCACCAGCTATTTGCCTCTCTCGTCGTTGCTTTACTCGGCTTTCAGCTCTCGTTCACTCGTTGGGTTTTTTTTTTTTTCCCCGTGCCTCTCTTGTTGCACGCACGTCACTATTCTCTGCTTCTGCTTTTCTCGTCTTCCTCTTCTTCGACGCTAAACTCTAGCCGCTATGAGTTTCTGCCTTTCTCGTTTTCGTCGTGCCTTTCTGCTGCGTACAATCTGCAACCACCGTTACTTCTCGGCATTCGTCTGGCGCCTTGCAAGTTTCTGTTCTTAGGCTCTTTAATTGCCGACAACACACACAACACGACAACAAGCAATTCGTACATTTACACACACACCAATTGTTCTTTTTATTCAATGTTCTTTTATTTAAGGCCGAATTTCCAAAATTGTGAAATTCAATCCCGGTTGAGCCCCCAAAATTGTGGGTCCCGATAATCCGCAGTGATGTGATAACTATCAGTAACCACTATAGTTTATATTATTATATGTAGTTTATTGGTATTATATTTTAACTTTAAATAATTAACAGAGTTTTAGCTTATGTGTGTAAGTTTTCACGACTTGCTTCTGCGTGTGTCTTCCACAAGATCTTGGCATCGACTACTTCGTTCATTCATTTTGTTCATCTGCCTCAACTTAATAACTAGTTCTTTTTAGTGTTCAATAACGGAGACCACTACGTGTCTCTCGTGAGTTCTCTAACACTTGCTCTTCTGGTTCAGATTCAAATCCTACATAAATTTTGACGAAAATTTTGTCGAGGTGGAAATTGTACTGGTCTTGTCGGATTTGGTACGGGTGGTAATGGTCAAGGTAAGTAGTTGTTAGTATGAGGCATATTGTAATGTTGTTGTAATGGATGAAATGATTGTTGATAATATGGTGGATGATTTGGATATAAAACATATGGTGTATTGTTTGGTGGAGAAATGTTGGAAATTTATGAAAAATGGAATTGGTTGGGAGTGGCTTTAATTATTTTTCTTGTTTTGTTTTAGTGGAATTAAAATTTTGGCAAGGTTGATCACAAAGATTTTTTTCTTGCAATAAATTTATAAGCAATCTTAAATCGGGAATTTCGCAATTTATAATTCTAATGCAGATGTTAGTAGGTAACTTTTGGATCAAATCGTCAATACTAGATTTAATTAACCACGAGTACACTGTTTTTTCATCGATATTATTCTCTTGTTCTAGCTTACTCATTAAAGTACGCCTGCGCTGCTCAGTTTCCTCCAGAAATTCGCGAACGTTCCCCTTAAAAGGTGTGTTCCTGCAGTCCTCTAGAAGGATGTGATTGTTCGTCTGGGTTTTATAGTTGAGTACCAATTGCATCCGAAGATCTGTCCAGGTGTTGGGATTATTTATGCCAAGGGATAGCATAACATCAGCACTGATGCAACATTTCACAAGTCCAAAAATAATCGATTGTTGCCGTATATCATTGGTCGTGTACAGGGCCAATATGTAGTCGATACGGTTAACAAAAGTGTACAGAGTATTTTTGTCTACATTGAATTTCTCGACGTCTTTCAATTGATTGATTACTTGTGACATGCTGGCGTCAGAAAGGGTTGTTGCTGCGGCTGCTCCTCCTTCCATTTTGATTTTATTGTTGAAATTTGTTTAATTTTATATTTTTTCACTTTATTTTTAGACCCCGTACTCTAAAAAAGAGTATAGGGGTCTATTAGGTTTGTCAGAAGCGAAATGTGCGTAACAGGCAGAAGGAGGCGTGGCCGACCCCATAAAGTATATATATTCTAGATCAGCATCAACAGCATCTTTTTTTAAATTTTTATTTTAAAATCTGAATCAGTCTACTGCTTCTTCTTTTAAGTTTGTAAGTATTTTTGTATGCGCACTACAAGGAGTACGGGGTCTTATACAGTCGGCACGTCGACTGTAGCCTTTCTTACTTGTTTAAATTTGTATTTTAAAATCTGAATCAGTCTACTGCTTCTTCTTTTAAGTTTGTAAGTATTTTTGTATGCGCACTACAAGGAGTACGGGGTCTTATACAGTCGGCACGTCGACTGTAGCCTTTCTTACTTGTTTTATTTAAGTTTTATGTTTCTAATTGTTAAAATATTTTCCTTAATCGTTTAATTTTCACTTAATGTTATTTTATGCTCACTTAGTTTATAACTTAGCTATCTAGTTTGTTTAATTTGTTTGCACAGATAGCACTTTCGAATGTTATTGAGATAACCAGGTAAAATTGTATTTATTTTCTCTCCGAATTCTATTGCGTCTTCTTGAATTATTTTCAAGTTTGTTGTTTAACTACCGTGGCTTTGGCAATACGCGAATTTTTGGTGTACACGTCACTGTCGAGGTTTTATTAAAACTTGACGCGATATTAACCGTCGCTGGGGTTGCTTTTGCGTTAGTCCTTTTTATCGGATAATAGTAAAAGAGATAAGAATTAATAACTTAGTTATTGCATCAGAATCCACAATTAAGTGTTATCCTACCGGCTGCGCCAATTAAATATTTAATGTGTTAATCGAATCGAATAAATGTCGCGACACACTCCAACGACAACGTTGATGTAAAAAAAAGACGAAGCGAGATTTTAGATTCACGACTTGTTTTATTCATCATCAACTTAAGACTAACAGATATTGGTTTAATAAATGATAAAAAAAGCTCTGCTGAATGTTTACATTATGGAGGGCACCGCTGGTTGCTGGGAACCAAGCTTTGCACGTTATCTCGGCTTAAGCTGGGAACAAAAAATATGCTGACTATGTGATTTGCAATCGATGCTGATCGATTGGGGGAGATGCGCCGGCTAGACAGCTCTTTGCTTACAATTGTTGAATTTATTCTCAAGTGAAGCTTGGAAATGTTTATAATTGGGGGTTGGATTCATTCTCAAGTGAAGCTTGGGAATGTTTATAATTGGAGATATGGAACTCTGTAGACATAATCGGAATGAATATGTCACTATATAGCCATATCCGTCTGTCCGTATGAACACCTGGATCGTTTAAACTACAAAAACTAGAACCACCAAATTTAGAATGAAAGTCCGTTATTATGTCAGGCAGATAAAGTTTATTTCAAATTGTTGCCACGCCGCTTACCGCCCTCGCAATGAGCAAAAAACCAGACACACCTCGAAAAAAAAATGTAGATTTAGGCCAATAACTCAGTAATTATGGCACTAAGGAACACTGGTATGCAGGTTCCTAGAGACAGCCTTAATGCAATGCCATTAAAAATGTTGAGCGACGACGCCCTCTTGGTTAAGTATAAGAGATTTTATGATCTTGACGACAAATCGGGTGGATTTGATGATGTTGGTCCATGTCTCTAAGCTACATTATTGGCCATCTCTTGGAGGTTTGAAACTCGATTGGCTAGAAATGTTGCAAGTAATGAAGTATCAATACAATGTAGTGCGGTTTCCGAACCATTCCAGTAACTCGCACTCTCGATTCGACTTCGGTCCAACTCGTACATCTGGGCTAACATATACGCTAAAGATTCTAACATTGTTTTTCGCTTGGTGGAACTTAATTTGGTGAAACTACCAAGTAAGTGATACCGAACAGTATCCAACCTTGGTGTCCACCTCATGCCAAGCGATCTTGTCGGTTTGAAAAACATCGGCAAACGATGTGCCGAAGCACTTTTCTCCGGGACAGCTTCAACCTCACAGTGTCAATCTACACTATCTTCTAAACAAACGACTTTTCTTTGTTACATCACTGAGTAAAATATTGGGCTATTGTCAACCATTTTTTTGCACCGCCCTGATGACACCCAACCAAACATCGTCCTTTGTAGCAACGGACCACTCTTCTCCAATCTAATCTTCCCAGTACAAAGCATGTCGAAGATGGAGAAGCATATATATTTGCTGGGGTTTGTGGAAATTTAGGTCAGCCAGTTCGACATTTTCTGGAATCTTCCACCTGTTGATTTCAGCACCCAAATCTCGGCACTAAACTGATGTCTCGCTACACAAGACGTATCTGCGTTGAAGCCGCAAGGCCTGAGCCAGACTTTCCGTCATAGAGTTCACTTGAGAACATGAATCTAATAACGCTCTAGCGCTCTGATTCTGACCGAATCTGTCTTTGATTGTCACAAGCGCAGTTGCCAAGAGCACCTGCTCGACTTCGGTAGCCACATGATTGATGAGCGGACACTTGCTGTTCTGCGGCTGCGTACCTATGGAGGACAGTATTGTGTGGGCAAGAACATACTCTACACTTTGACGCAGTGCAGTTGGACACTCTATGTCCCGAATGTAAACAATTTATACAAAGTTGACTAGATTTCACGAAATTGAATCTTTCGTCAACTGGCAGTGCTGCGAACCCTTGGCAGTTGCCAACCATATGGTTGGCACTGCAAAAGTTGCATTTGGGTTCCACTTCTTTCTCGACATTCGTGCATGCAAATGACGATACTTTTTGCATGTTCCTTGTCGGATTTCTGCTTCATCCTGGACTTTGAACTTTCTTCAGCAGATAAGTGCTGGTTTCGCCTGTTCAAATCCACAACGCACTCAATCTGCCCATTTCGGCAATGTATTATAGTCAAGTTGCTCCTCATACTTCGATTTCGTATAAGGATTTACCTTCGACATAACTATGCGCACTTAGGGCAGACATGTATGAAGACCGTGCCAAAATACATGTTTCCTCAAGCATTGAACGGCTAAAATTGTCAGGATCTATTGAATCGATCTCTGACTGCAGATCCATAGCTTTGGAAATGTATGAATTTAGTATATCTAGCCGGTACTGAATCTCAAATTTACTTGGAGTCACCATTTTATTAATGAGTGAACTCCCTTGGCTTTCTATGTCGCTGTCTACTTTTTCCAATTTAACAAATAATTGACTTAAACGAGCACTAAGGCAAGTTTCGGCGTCAACCAGAGCGGTATCATTAGGGTCTGTTTTGTGTGGCATATTGACTAATTAAAATTTGACTCTATTCGAATGTACGTAAGTGTACTATGCCCAACAATAATCAGCCGATCAACAAACTTGGCCGACGAAAATAATCAAATGTTTGAAGCTAATCAGTTGATTAACAAGAAAATCAAAAGAGTAAAGATAATAAGCTGGCTAACTAAAATTCTCGCATGTAAAAGAAATAACTGCAACTAACAAACGCAAGCGCCGACAGTTGTCAACAACAACAAAATACCAATCTACGCAAACGCACCAGCGCAACAATAATCATCTGATTAGCGATATTCGAATTATTGGACAGTAAAAAAAGAACAACAACGCATGCGCAAGCTGACTACCAAACGTGGATTGCGCTTTGCATATGTGAAAATGATGTGCAAAGAACAAAGGTCAAAAAACCCACCACTGAACATATGTAGATATTGGCGAATAGTGAAATTAAAGAGGAACGGATAACGTTGATGTGCACAACAAATATGTTTATTTGCACAAGTTAGGTGTTTAGCTTTATTTATGTATGTGGGTCCCGATAATCCGCAGTGATGTGATAACTATCAGTAACCACTATAGTTTATATTATTATATGTAGTTTATTGGTATTATATTTTAACTTTAAATAATTAACAGAGTTTTAGCTTATGTGTGTAAGTTTTCACGACTTGCTTCTGCGTGTGTCTTCAACGAGATCTTGGCATCGACTGCTTCGTTCATTCATTTTGTTCATCTGCCTCAACTTAATAACTAGTTCTTTTTAGTGTTCAATAACGGAGACCACTACGTGTCTCTCGTGAGTTCTCTAACACTTGCTCTTCTGGTTCAGATTCAAACCATACATGTATGTTTATTTAATTTGATTTGTGTGTTTTGCGTCAAATAGCTTTTCAATAAATCACATACATATCAGTGCCGAAACGCAATGTCTCTAATGTGCAATAAGTTGAGCAGTACTTTTCTATGTACTCTTTAATGTGTAATGTGCCGCTTATATGCTTGCACTTTCTATATTCTCCTGCACTGACTCGTTTGGGCACTGTTACCTCATCAACAGAAGAGTCGCTCTTGGGCTCAATTCTGGGTATTATCTTCACTCCTGGCTGTTCAACTCCAGAATTCCAATACGTTCAACAGCTCCAGGAAAGTCCAACAACAATGATCGAAACCGACACACACAACAACCAAAGCCTTGAAATGTCTTATAGACCAACGAACGCGATTGAAAGTCCCTGCTCGGGCGCCAATGAAAAATCGAAAACTAATTAAATTAAAACAAATTTCAACTTCTTAAACTTTAAAATTTAATTGTTGGACTTAACAATCGCGGAAAGGCTTGGCAGGGTGTGTGTGGCTAATGCGAAACGAAAATCCGAACTGATTGCCCGCTCATGACCGCTGCACTGCCGAATACAAATCAACTTACATGCTAGCTTAAGTATAACAGATTTTATGCTTACATTATAGGCTACTACATTAGGTACAATTCATTAATTAGGCTAACACTTCAATTTCTTTTGCTTATGCCAACTACTTATATTCACGATCCAACAGACTTTTTAAAGAAACATACTACTTTCCTGACTAATAAACTCATTCAGAATATTATTAATGAATGTGAAGTTTGTAAAGTCGCCGAAACAGAACATTGACCAACTAAAATTCTTTTTGAACTCACAGCAATTGACGACGAACAATATTTGGCATGCATCGACATCTACTCCAAGTTTGCATCGCTCATTAAAGTTACTTGACTGTTTGGAACCGAAACGTGCCCGAATCTTTAACGATATGTGAAGCAGATAAAGACTCAGCTTTCGTAGCAATTTACTCAAACTATGGTTAAACTGAGAAGATGTAGAAATTGACATAACCATCAATAAAACTGGCATTTCAGACGTAGAACGCCTTTATAATGCAATTAATGAAAAAATCTGGATAATAAATACTGATGATAACATCGAAAATAAACAGACTAAAATTTAAACAATTCTATACACTACCAGCCACAAGACTAAACATGATACAACAGGACAGATACCAGCAATTATATTGCTTTATTAACAAGAAATTCAGACAGTCACCCTTAACACGATCGATGTCAAAAACCCTTTATGAAAAATTGGATAAATCGAAAAATTGGACAAAAAATTTAACGATGTTTAATTATTTACAAAGTAGCAATCTGGCATCATAGTTTCATCACATCTTGTAATGTTGCCAGACGAAATAGTTCTTAAGACAATAAGTCAGTCGCTTATCAATTCGATATGATTTCACTAAAGAATAATGAATAAAGAAATGTCTAAGCTTTAATTTTCAAGAACAAACAATTGTATATGATTGACTTGTAACATTGCATCTGTTCGTTGTAGTTGAAATTCCAACATAAATAGCGGACAGAATGCTGTAGATAACAAAAGTAAATTTAAATGAAAAATAATTAGTAACGACTGTAAATATTTGCATCAAGCTGACTCATCGCACTAATCGGACACACAATAATAGATATTATGTCGTTACCCACAAGGACAAAAGCAAGACTAATAAAATACATTGTTGGATTATAAGGAGCTTACTGTTTACAGGGATCAATTTAATGATGTGTAATGTCCGGAAATATGTCCTTTATGTACAGATGTCTAAAATAGTATAACTGATCTATTTATTAGGAGATAACTATTTGGTGTATTGCAAGTTTTTTGCTCTATTCTTAGTCCACGATTGATAATTTGGTTATTAAATCTTCACACACACGTTGATTCTTTTGCGGATTTCAGAAAATAATTTTTTTCAAAAATTGTATTGTTCTGAACTGTATTCTTATCTGCGGCAAGTTCGTGTGCTCAATCCTAGAAAGTCACTTGGTCGCGCCAGGATATCTATTAGCAGATTGAAAAAGGGAATATTACTGTAACGACAATATTTATTAATGATATCCCAACGTCTGCGCCAATAACGTAGTTCTGAAAGTGATTATTCAAAAAAATATAACTTTATTTAGCAACACGATACTACGGAGAAGAGATATAAACCTAGTATATCTTATGCTATATTCAGGAGACGTTTAACAAACTTCGGATTTGAGGATTTATTAATTTGACTTTAGACTTATGGAGCTTTTGGCTCTTATGTAACTAAAGGGATCTCGATCTTGAAGAGACTTTGTGCAACGTCAGCAGTTTTAACCGCACTGATGGGAATAACGATTTTGACGAATTTCTTATAATATTTGAAAAGTTCGTGGTAAGCCAGAATAGTTATTGTTACCATTTTATTATCTTATAATGTTAACGTTAATTTTGTGGGAAAGGAATGTGTTTTACATTCATAAATGATGTATAAAATGTATGTATCTTCATGTGTCACTACATGTATGTCGGATTAGTTTTTTCGTTGTTGTATTTCATTGTTGTATTTCATTGTTGTTAATAGCATTAGTTTTAGACGGAGACAGGTATACCTTGAAATCTTTAAAATGTAATAGATCTTACAAGTATGGGTATAACAAGTAAGAAAGGATACAGTCGATCGAGCCGACTGTAAAAGACCCCGTACTCCCATAGAAGTGCGCAATTGTATTCAATTTAAATTCAAATTTTCGAATGAAATTTAAAAATTTTAATTTGATATGTACATTTTGAATTGAAATTTAAAAAAAAATTAAATTAACAATTCGCATTGCCTCAACTCTATCAGTTGCACCACGCGCCACTTTCAAGAATTCTCCGATAATCAGCATTTACATATTATTCATACAAACACACATTTGTTTGAAATTATATGTATGCATGTATGTATGTATGTGTGTATTCGGCGCGGCCCGCGTCTGCCGGCAGCGCTGTCGCCACACAAGCATCGAGAACGTTCGAACATGTGTTTGTATGTATCTGTCTCGCTCTCGCGTGTAAGTGATATTGCAGTTAAAAAACAAAACTTTTAACGTGATGTCTTAAAAACGGTATTGGAATTTAAAAGTTTGGTTAGCTCTTATGAGAAAAGGGGGTGTGGCAGCTCAAAATTTTTAATGGCAATGCATTAAGGCTGTCTCTAGGAACCCGCATACCATAAATGGTGTTCCTAAGTGCATTAGTTACTGAGTTTTTTTTTTTTTTGAGTTGTGTCTGGTTTTTTGCTCACTGCTTGGGCGGTAAGGGGCGTGACAACAACAACATAATAACGGACTTTCATTATAAATTTAGTGGTTCTAGCTTTTGTAGTTTAAAAGATCCAGGTGTTCATACGAACAGACGGACATGTCTATATCGATTCGTCTTTCGATGCTGATCAATAATATATATACTTTATGGGGTCTGCGAAGCCTCCTTCTGCCGGTTACGCACATTTTGCTTCAGACAAACTTAATAGACCCCTCTACTTTTTTTAGAGTACGGGGTCTAACGACTAACACGACAATAATAAAAAAAAATATTTATAGTTTAGAAATGTTATCCGTTCAGTACCAAAGTAACCTTCAATCGATCGCTTAAACCCCAAAATGGGCGCCAAGACCCTCGGTTTCACACTGCTGACTGAATGAAATGCAGATTTCTCCTTCCCACTATCCTCATCTTGAGCTTACCTTACCTTACCCATTCTAAGTGACCTTCAGTTAGAGCCTCAGTTATAGGATAAGTGATATCGGCATAATATTTAATAAAATATGTGTACCAACCGCATATAACACAAAAATGAATAACCTGTTTACGATTCTTTGGCGGGGGACAGGTTTCAATACATTCAATCTTAGCTGGATCCGTACGTATTCTACCACTTCATATAATATGACACAATTAACTAACGATCTTCACACAGTAATGACTCCTTTTAATATTCAGTGTAAGATTTGCTTTTCGAAATTGTTCGGCAAGACGTACTAACACAGCTAAATGAGTAGAAAAGCTCTCAGAAACTATACACACATCATCCAAGTATCCAAACACACAATATCGAAGGTATTTTTTCTGGATTATTATTTCGTCCATAAGACGACACATCGTGGCTGTGGCATTGCAATACCAAAAGGCATTACTTTAAACTGGTAAAGGTGTCGACGAGGAATGGTAAAAGCCGCTAAGGTCCTTGCCTCTTTGATTAGTTCAATTTTTCCAAAAGTTTTCTTTAAATCTAGTTTGGTAATGTTTGCTTTTGGCATACGTGAAAAGATTTCTTCAATACCTGGTAAAGGATAAGCATCCTTTTCCGTTGCTAGAACATCTAAACATAACATTATTTTATTCGGATTGACCACAATAGACTGACAATTTGAAAATAAGGATATCACGGCATCTAAATGTAGACGCTGTACCTCTGTCAAGTGAAAATAATTATCTTCTCGTACTTGACTATTTTTTTTTATATGGACGTTGATGTACTAACGGGACAGTACATTCAAGTGGCCCAGCAACACCAAGCAACGTTCTTGTTAGCGCGCGGAACCCTGCAAATAATGCAGCCACCTCCCGCCCAACCGACCGAGGGGCACACCGCATAACGTACGGCTAGCGATAAACGCGAATCGAATTTATAAGTTAGAACATAAAATAACTAAAAACGAAATACAATACATTTTAAATTATTAAGCTCAGATAATTAAGATCTAGACAGGTGACAGAGAAGAGAAGTTCTAATTAAGGGGGTCGAAGTAGAACTACCTACAACTCGAGAAAGTTTGTTGTAGTTACTACATAGGACTCGGAAAGGATTATGGATAGCAAAGTTGGTAGAACAAGTTTGAAGAGAGAGCGGAAGAAAGTTTCTAGTTGGTCTAATCGGAACAGCAAAACTAATCTGGCTGAGTAATTCTGCGGAATCAATTTCACCATTGATTAGTTTGTGTAGAAAAATTACACCGAGCACTGTTCTACGAACAGACAAAGGAGGAAGATTAATTAGTAAAAGTCTACTACGATAGGAAGGTAAGCGTATGTTAGTATTCCAGTTGAGAGACCTTAGTGCAAAAAGAAGAAATTGTTTTTGTACAGATTCTATTCTATCCTGATGAATCCTGTATTGGGGTGACCAAATACATGATCCATATTCAAGAATAGGCCGTACCAAGGCAGTAAAAAGTGTTTTCGTTAAATAGGGATCGTTAAATTCTTTCGACCAGCGCTTTATGAAGCCCAGGACACTAAAAGCACGATTACTAATTGACAATACATGCCTATCGAACTTGAGCTTAGGATCCATAAGGATACCCAAATCAGTGACCGACTTAATTCTTTTAAGAGAGTTGCCATTCAGAATGTAAACGTTTTGGAAAGGGAGGCGCCTACTGAAGGACATTACGTTACACTTACTAAAGTTAAGGTTTAATAAATTAGCTTGGCACCGGATTTGAAAACTACATAGATCAGATTGTAACCTGGTCCCAAGAACAGACTCAGCAGCCGAAACACAGAGTTTAACGTCGTCGGCATACATAAGCACACGAAGTAACTGATCGCTGATGGAAGATCATTTATGAATAATATGAATAACAAGGGACCGAGATGGCTTCCTTGTGGAACACCCGAAGTTACTTGAACAGATTTGGACAAAGTGTCTTTAAAATAAACATGTTGTGTTCTAGAACTCAAGTAATTAAAAATCCAAATAGTAAAGTTATAGGAAAGACCCAAAAGATTGAGCTTATGTATTAATAGGCTGTGATTAACGGAGTCGAAAGCCTTACTGAAATCTGTGTAAATGACGTCAGTTTGCAATTTTCTCTCAAAGCACTTCAATGCAAATGATGTAAATTCTAACAGGTTAGTGGTAGTGGATCTATATTTCACAAACCCATGCTGGCAGGGTGAAATCATGGATCTACAGAAATGTTGCAGTTGAGAAGTTATTAATTTCTCAAAAGCCATGGGAATAGCAGACAACTTGGAAATACCCCTATAGTTGCAAACATCGGATTTATTTCCTTTTTTGTAAAGAGGAATAATGTAAGATGATTTCCAAACATCAGGGAAACAGCATGTTTCAACAGACAATGTAAATAGTTTATACAAGGGCTTTAAAAGGCCGTCTGCACAGTTTTTAAGTACACAGACAGGGACTCCGTCTGGACAAGGTGAAAAAACAGATTTAGTAGCCTTTAAATTACATAAGAGAGAGCTTTCGGTGATGACTGGGTAAAATTACAGTTGAAGGAATTTAAATGATAGGATGATGAGTCACAGTTATACTCGTGCTTACTATAAGTTGTTTGAAAAAAATCGGCAAATAGGTCGGCGATAGCCTTATCCGAATTAGCAGGTTCTCTTTCAAAGAACACACTAGATGGAAGCGTTGATGATATATGCTTCGAATTAACGAACTTATAAAACCCACAATTAGTAAGTTATTCCTTATAACGACGGTCATTCAAAACATAGAAATCAGATCGAGCAATCAGATATCGCGAGAGATACAAGGAAGGGCCAGTTTCCCAATCTCTTATAGAATTTCGACTATCTATTTTTGAGCAATGTTAACTCACGGGTAAACCAAATAGGCTTGTTAAACCTGGTTGGAACGCAGAGCGGAACACAGACATCAATTAAGGAATTCAAGGTATCATAAAAGGTTGTGATTGCACTATCCATACATATCATATCTACAAATGAACAGTCGGGACCAGTCAGTCTGGTATAGCAGTACATTTAACTTATTAAATTTGGCTTTCCGAAACTGACGAGACCGTTTAGTAGATATACTACTAGTACGGGTCACCCGGTCAGGTAAATCAATCAATCCAAGGTCGGGTGATAAGGATCTTCAGGATTCGATAAGGGTTTTATGTGGGAAACAGAAACACAGGAAGGGTCCAAAACAAAAACAAGAAAAAACGGTTATCTTCGGCTCGCCGAAGATTAAATACCCTTGCAGTCATGAATATTGCATTAATTTGGTTTTAATAACCGATTGTTCCTATGGAAGCTATATGATATAATAGTCCGATTTGGATGAAATTTGGTAAACATATGAGACACAATGAGAAATACATCCTGCGCGAATTTCGCTGAAATCGGTCAATACACACCAAAAATGTTCATACTAAGCATTTTCAGCCGATTGTTCCTATGGGAGCTATATGATTATAGTAGCCCGATCTGGCCGATTTTAACATATGAACTGCGTGCAGAGAGAATACAGGTCGTCTGTACCAAATTTCATCGAGATAGCTTTAAAACTGAGAGACTAGTTCGCCTAGAAACAGACGGGCAGACAGACGTGCAGACGGACATGGCTATATCGACTCGGCTTTTGATACTGATCAAGAATATATATACTTTATGTGGTCGGAAACGCCTTCTTCAATGTGTTAAAAACTTCGTGGCAAAAACAATATACCCTCTGCAAGGGTATACAAATCAGATCGAGCATTATATTTAAAGAGTTTGGAATAGCATTGATTTGAAGCAATGAAATTCCAAACAGCTCATCAAGAAAATCGTGCTGAGTCGTGCGGGTCAACACGGCAGAGTCGGGACACGAAATCCATGTAGTACCAGCAATATTAAAATATGTGTAATAAATAAAGAGAAGAGTCAGATTAAGGAGGAATATAGGAGCAGGTAATGAAAACGTTATTTAGGCATAACTTAATAGCAGCAAATTCGATATCCACAGAGCCATCGATTGTTACTTCTTCCGAGGATAAGTTAACATCGACGGCAATAAGCACACCACCACCTCGGCGGGATGTACGATCTTTTCTATAGATAGCGAATTTATTGAAAAGGATTTCTGAATTAAGCGAACTTGTCTTCAGCTCATCAACAGGGGCTTTACAGATCTAATCATATGAGCAGCTAGCATAAATAGGCACCATTCATAAGGGGCATCCTGTTGTTGTTGGATACACCTTTTTAACGGTTTTCCCACATACACTTTATACAACTCTTGCACTGAGGCTTGTATACATTTAGAGCACCTCAACCTTGTCATTGGTTCCAGCAAACAAATTTTCGTACAAGTGAACCAACTTTCGCAACTGACCTACCGAATTCACAGGTTGAAAGAACTGCTGACGTGTTTCCGGGAAAAGATTATTTTTAAGAATTTCAACTAATTCCCCTTCTTCTATTCTGACAGATGACATTTCGATGAGAGACACTAAGCCCTCATAGAAATTCGTAAAGGATTCACCCTTTTTCTGCTTTCAAGACCGTATATCCTCTTTAGCGAATTCTGAACGATAATCAGCATACTGTTGGCGTAAGGAGAAACAAAATTCGGGCCACGTAACACGCTCTACCTTCTTGTGGTATCTCCAATACCTTCGGTGCAGTATTGATCAATGTAAACAATATAACCAATGATCATCTTGCATCGAGGAGATTTTATATCGGGAATGAAAACCAATGTTTTCTATTTCATTGAAATCATCTAACACTCCAAACATGCACTATCCTACTTCGGCTGGATATTCAATCTCAGCTAAATACTCAAGATTCTAGATTTAGAAGCGCATTATTTGAAATGTCACATACGTTTCGATAAAACAAAAATAAACAATCAGGCTATCGAAGACAAATGAGCAACAATTGTGAGTGTGGATCGGTATTCCGATTATTATTGTACAGTTGAAAATTTTTATCTCAATTAGTAGACATATGATTCATAATTTGCATGTTAAATGGAAAAATCAAAATTTTTTTTGAAAATTTGAAAAAAAAACAAGTAAGAAAGGCTACAGTCGACGTGCCGACTATATAAGACCCCGTACTCCTTGTAGTGCGCATACAAAAATACTTACAAACTTAAAAGAAGAAGCAGTAGACTGATTCATGTTTTAAAAAACAAATTTAAAAAAAGATAATAGTTTAAATTAAAATTTAAAAAAGTAAAAAAAATTACGCGCTAGCTGCAATCGAACCCGCGGTATCAGACTCAGGATTCTCACATGTCGCCATTCTACCATATGCACCACACCTCAATAATAATGTTTTGTTATAGAAAAAGAAAACGAAAACAAATGCCTGTCTGTGCTGGGGTTCGATCCGCAGACCTCATGTTTCTCTAATACATGTCACATCACTTGGGCCACAGCACTGTTGACAATCAGGACGGCTAAAGTAGATAAACATTGATTTACCACTTTTCTTCAAACACGTACATAAATTACAATTTGTAACATTTTTGAACAATTTGTTTCACATGTTGTTGTTTTCCGATTTGGACCAAATTTGGTGAAGTTACTTTTAATAATTATGTACACATTCTGTGTGAGTTTGGTTGCGATCACTTAGCAAATTCTACATGTTTTCATATAAATTTTTGTTTTTGACCGATTTGTCCTATGGGAGCTATAAGCTATAGATATCCGATCTTGATGAAACTTGGTGAGCATTATTATAGTTATACCATACACCTACTCTGTAAATTTGGTTACGAAAGCTTTTATAGTTTCAAAGTTGTAGTGCAATGAAAACTGTTTTTTACAATTTTCGGGGGCGGTAGTGGGCGTGACAAAAATTTGAAATAAACTTAACGTGCCTGACATGTAGACGGACTTTCATTCCAAATTTGGTGGCTCTAGCTCTTGTAGTTTAAAAGATCCAGGTGTTCATACGGACGGACGGACAGGCAGACAGACAGACAGACAGACGGACAGACGGACATTGCTATATCGACTTGGCTGTTGATGCTGATCTAGAATATATATACTTTATGGGGTCGGCCACGCCCCCTTCTGCCTGTTACGCACATTTCGCTTCTGACAAACCTAATAGACCCCTCTACTCTTTTTGTAGAGTACGGGTTCTTACAATCAGGTTATCGAAGACAAATGAGCAAAAATTGTGAGTGTGGATCTGTATTCCGATTATTATTGTACTGTTGACAAATTTTATCTCACTTGCTAGGCTACACCTTGAGAGGTGTGGCTACAAAGTTATTGACAAAGGATATATCATAGCAGTCCCCATATGATTTATAATTTGCATGCTAAATGGAGAACTCATAATTTTTTTTGAAAATTAAAAAAAAAACAAGTAAGAAAGGCTACAGTCGATCGAGCCGACTGTAAAAGACCCCGTACTCCCATAGAAGTGCGCAATTGTATTCAATTTAAATTCAAATTTTCGAATGAAATTTAAAAATTTTAATTTTATATGTACATTTTGAATTGAATTTAAAAAAAAAATTAAATTAACAATTCGCATTGCCGCAACTCTATCAGTTGCACCACGCGCCACTTTCAAGAATTCTCCGATAATCAGCATTTACATTTTATTCATACAAACACACATTCGTTTGAAATTATATGTATGCATGTATGTATGTATGTGTGTATTCGGCGCGGCCAGCGTCTGCCGGCAGCGCTGTCGCCACAGCGTCTGCCGGCAGCGCTGTCGCCACACAAGCATCGAAAACGTTCGAACATGTGTTTGTATGTTTCTGTCTCGCTCTCGCGCGTAAGTGATATTGCAGTTAAATAACAAACTTTGTAACGCAGTAACTCTTTTTGTTAAAAGTAGTATGATGATGGCACTTTCAGAATAAGTTGATTTTATATGTCTCTATACTTATGTTGAATTACAACACCCTACTATATGAATAAATGCCTTAAACATGACATTAAAGTGAAAACGCTTGGTTAACTCTCAGGAGAAAAGGGGGGCGTGGCAGCTCAAAATTTTTAATGGCATTGCATTAAGGATGTCTCTAGCAACCTGTTTACCAGAAATGGTGTTCCTAAGTGCCATAGTTATTGAGTTATTGGCCTAAAAGTAAATTTTTTTCGAGGTGTGTCTGGTTTTTTGCTCATTGCGGGGGCGGTAAGGGGCGTGGCAACAATTTGAAATAAACTTGATCTGCTCGCGAAGATAACGGACTTTCATTCCAAATTTGGTGTCTCTAGCTTTTGTAGTTTAAAAGATCCAGGTGTTCATACGGACGGACGGACAGACGGACAGACAGACAGACGGACAGACGGACAGACGGACAGACGGACATTGCTATATCGACTCGGCTGTTGATGCTGATCTAGAATATATATACTTTATGGGGTCGGCCACGCCTCCTTCTGCCTGTTACGCACATTTCGCTTCTGACAAACCTAATAGACCCCTATACTCTTTTTTAGAGTACGGGGTCTAAATATAGTGCAACTTTAAAATAAAATCCTTTTATTTGCATTTATATTTAATGCAAATTAAAATAATATTATATATTCTCTACTTATGCCCTAAACAGACTAAAATATATTGAAATATAAAAAAAAAACATTACTAAATGCAAAAATCATAAATTTTTTGAAAATTTAAAAAAAAAATATTGCAACTTTAAAATAAATTATTCTTTTATTTGCATTTATATTTAATGCAAATTAAAATAAAACTATATTACCTCTACTTATGTCCAATATACACTAAAATATATTGGAATACAACGAAAACATTGTTTTCAATACAAATTTTTTCTATTTAAAAAAAAAAAAAAGTTTAAATTAATTTTATTTAAAAAAAATTTTCTTTCTTTATTTTGTAGTTTTTTTCTTTTATATATTTTCTTCAAAATTTTCTATAATATTTTCTTTAAAATTTAATTTTTTTTAAAATTGAAAAATTGTTTTTATCATGTATAATTATACCCGTTACTCGTAGAGTAAAAGGGTATATTGTAATCGTTGGAATGTATGTCCGTCTGTCCGTCCGTCCGTCCGTCTGTATGAACAAAAGGATTTCAGAGACTATAAGAGCTAGAAAAATGATAGTGGTCGCAAATGAAAGGTACAATACCCAAGCAGTACAAGTTTGTTTTTGTTTTTTGACACGCCCACTTTAGGGCGTTTTATTTGCATATAAAGGTAAATGTAAAGGTAAACGTAGAAAGTTTTAGTATAGAAAACTTTTTTGTTAGCTATGCTATCTGAACCACATTTACACGGAATGTACATATCTAGGAAGTACATGGGTTGACCAAGTTTGATCGGACAACTATATCGTATAGCTCCCATAGGGCCGATCGGTGAAAAATACGCTCTAAATATGAGTTAGTATGGAAAACTTTTGCGTTAACTAAGCTATATTAATCACACTGACACAGAATACATCTGACAATAATATATATATACTGACCAAGTTTGATCCAAATCGGACAACTATATCGTATAGCTCCCATAGGGCCGATCGGTCGAAAATATGCTCTAAACATGAATTTCTATGAAAATGTTCTGTGTTTGCCAAGCTTTTATATCACCATTGTTAATAACAAATTGAAACTGAGTAACTGGTATTCTAAAGTCGCGAGGCGACTATAGCATTCTTTCTTGTTTTTAGACCCCGTACTCTAAAAAAGAGTATAGGGGTCTATTAGGTTTGTCAGAAGCGAAATGTGCGTAACAGGCAGAAGGAGGCGTGGCCGACCCCATAAAGTATATATATTCTAGATCAGCATCAACAGCCGAGTCGATATAGCAATGTCCGTCTGTCCGTCTGTCCGTCTGTCTGTCTGTCTGTCTGTCCGTCCGTCCGTATGAACACCTGGATCTTTTAAACTACAAAAGCTAGAGACACCAAATTTGGAATGAAAGTCCGTTATCTTCGCGAGCAGATCAAGTTTATTTCAAATTGTTGCCACGCCCCTTACCGCCCCCGCAATGAGCAAAAAACCAGACACACCTCGAAAAAAATTTACTTTTAGGCCAATAACTCAGTAACTATGGCACTTAGGAACACCATTTCTGGTAAACAGGTTGCTAGTGACACCCTTAATGCAATGCCATTAAAAATTTTGAGCTGCCACGCCCCCTTTTCTCCTGAGAGTTAACCAAACGTTTTCACTTTAATGCCATGTTTAAGGCATTTATTTATATAGTAGAGTGTTGTAATTCAACATTCGTATAGAGACATATAAAATCAAACTATTCTGAAAGGGGCATCAACACACTACCTTTAACAAAAGAGCTACTGCGTTACAAAGTTTGTTATTTAACTGCAATATCACTTACGCGCGAGAGCGAGACAGAAACATACAAACACATGTTCGAACGTTTTCGATGCTTGTGTGGCGACAGCGCTGCCGGCAGACGCTGGCAGCGCCGAATACACACATACATGCATACATATAATTTTGAAACGAATGTGTGTTTGTATGAATAATATGTAAATGCTATCGGAGAATTCTTGAAAGTGGCGCGTGGTGCAACTGATAGAGTTGCGGCAATGCGAATTGTTAATTTAAATTTCATTCAAAAATTTAAATTTAAATTGAATACAATTGCGCACTTCTATGGGAGTACGGGGTCTTTTACAGTCGGCTCGATCGACTGTAGCCTTTCTTACTTGTTTATTTTTTCGATTGTTTTAAATTTTTTCAAATTTTTTTAACTTTAACATTAAATTTTAAATTGCGTAAAAAATTTTAAATTTTTTAAAAGAAATTTATTTTAGACATCCTAAATCGCAAACACAATTTAAAATAATATATAATCTTTTACATGTCTTTATCCCGCGCGGGAAAGCTTTCCATCGTGGGTTGTGTAGTGTAGAGTATTGCATGTGCAAAGTACCAAAGGTTATGTATTTTTATATATATTTATATATTTTGGTTGTCGATTTAATTTAAGTTATTCTTTAGGTATAAGTTAAATTTTTATGTCTTTTAAATTTTTTCCATTTTAGTTAAAGTGAAACAAGCAAAGCAAAATTAAAACAAGTAAGAAAGGCTACAGTCGACGTGCCGACTGTATAAGACCCCGTACTCCTTGTAGTGCGCATAAAAAAATACTTACAAACTTAAAAGAAGAAGCAGTAGACTGATTCATATTTTAAAATACAAATTTAAAAAAAGATAATAGTTTAAATTAAAATTTAAAAAAGTAAATAAAAAGTTATGCGCTAGCTGCAATCGAACCCGCGGTATCAGACACAGGATTCTCACATGTCGCCACTCTACCATACGCACCACACCTCAATTTGAAGGCACTGCTGATTATCTGCATTTACATATAATATTGTTTTGTTATAGAAAAAGAAAAAAAATGCCTGTCTGTGCCGGGGCTCGAACCGCAGACCTCATGTTTCTCTAATGCATGTCACATCACTTGGACCACAGCACTGTTGACAATGAGTACAGCTAAAGTAGATAAACATTGATTTACCACTTTTCTTCAAACACGTACATAAATTACAATTTTTAACATTTTTGACCAATTTGTTTCACATGTTGTAGTTGTCCGATTTGAACCAAATTTGGTGAAGTTACTTTTAATAATTATGTACACATTCTGTGTGAGTTTGGTTGCGATCACTTAGCAAATACTACATGTCTTCATACAAATTTTTTGTTTTTGACCGATTTGTCCTATGGGAGCTGGTGAGGATAGTTATAGTTGTACCATACACCTACTGTGTAAATTTGGTCACGATAGCTTTCATAGTTTCAAAGCTGTAGTGCAATGAAAACTGTTTTTTACAATTTGCGGGGGCGGTAGGGGGCGTGGCAAAAATTTGAAATAAACTTAACCTGCCTGCAATATAGACGGACTTTCATTCCAAATTTGGTGGCTCTAGCTCTTGTAGTTTAAAAGATCCAGGTGTTCATACGGACGGACGGACGGACAGACAGACGGACAGACACACAGACGGACAGACGGACAGACGGACAGACGGACATTGCTATATCGACTCGGCTGTTGATGCTGATCTAGAATATATATACTTTATGGGGTCGGCCACGCCTCCTTCTGCCTGTTACGCACATTTCGCTTCTGACAAACCTAATAGACCCCTATACTCTTTTTTAGAGTACGGGGTCTAACAAGAAAGAAAAGTACAGTCGAGGGCGCCCGACCGTATAATACTCTCTGCATTTGTCCCGATTAAATTATTAAAATCGGTATCCAGATATTACAATGTGAATTAGTTTTGTACTCCGTAGTTTCGAGTTTATTCAATAAAGTTTATATTTTTTTTGATAAGCTAAGTGTCGAAACATCTTATTGCCGCAGCCGGTAGGATATTGATAATAAATATCCTCGTAATAAGTAATCGTCCTTTTTTCAATCCATTGAAAAGAAATCCTTGTACGACCAAGGAATTTCTAGGATTCGAGCACGCGAATTTTCCGCGGCAAGGAAACGGTTAAAACATTACAATTTTGGAAAAAATCTTGATATCCGCCAAAGAACCTAAGCGTGTGTGACTCAAAACCCAATTATCAGTCGTGGCCCATATTTAAATGTGCGACCGCCACCAAAGATAATTGCTATTACAAAGAAAAACCGCGCAAAACACCAAACAGTGTTCAACCAAAAAATAGATCCTCTGGACTATTTGAACAACTGTAAATAAAGAGCTTATTTCTAGGCTTTACACATCAATTAATTGATCCCTGTAAACGTAAGTCTCTTATAATTCAACAAAAGTGGCAATTAAAACAAAAAGTGACAATTAAAACAAAAACCTGAAGTGACAATTGCCAACAAAATAAATAAAATCTACAACAACACCATGGCAACCAACCCACCAATGGAACTATCGGAAATACATCAGAAACAAGCGCTTGGACAAATTCGACAAGTGCCAGTGTTCGACGGAAAAACCGTGGAACTAACTGCATTCATAAGGAGGATTGATTTTATTATGCAGTTATATCCAACACAGGATGTGAGACAACATAGTGTCGTATTCGGAGCAATCGAGATGCAGACCACCGGATCCGCACAACGAGTGTCGCAGCTGACAGCAGCCACAACCTGGGGAGAGTTAAGGAGCGCCCTCATCGACGAATTTAAAACACAAACTCCGTATGAAGAGCTTCTACGACGTCTCTATAACACCAACTTTAATAATAGTATCCGTAAGTTTGTTGAAGATCTAGAGTATAAATCTTTTGTAATATCCAATAAGTTAATGTTAGAAAATCATGTCCAGAACACTATATTGTATACTAATGCAATGAATAATACTATTAAAGACTTTATTACAAAAAATTACCGGTCAGAATTTTTATGACATTAGCACACATGACAATTCCAAAACGAACAAAACCCAAAGCAATTCAAGCAATGAAAACCGTGGAAAGGGAAGTAACCAGAATTATTACACTACTCCAAATTACTCAAATAACGCTAACCCAAATCATAAACCAAAAGAAAATGCTGAAGCATTACAAAAGGAATTCAAACAAAATCTTGATCAAGCTAGATCACAAAACCCAATGAATTACCAAACTCAGAGTCAAAGACCTCCCAATCCCTCTCATAAAAGACAGAGAGAAACTAGTGGCCACTCTAAGATGGAAACATCAGAAAATTTTTATCAAGGAGCCTCGGACAACGAAGAACCAATCCCTTCATCAGATTAGTTATGAATGGACAAAATTTTAACTGTGTAATTGACACAGGTTCATCCATAAATCTAATGAAAGAAAACTTTATAAAATTCCCTATAAAACCTTGCCAATTGAACGTACAAACAATAAATGGTATTGTTCAATTAAAGAATTGTGTATCTTTTGCCCCTAGTAAACTATGCCCTACCCATCAAATATTTTACTTACACAACTTTTCTGACAAATACGATATCTTACTAGGTAGAGAATATCTAGAATCCTGTGAAGCAAAAATTGACTATGAACAAAAAACAGTTATTCTAAACGATCATCTATTTTCAATGAGATATGACCGTGAGAATTCTGTCAAGGACAAGACCGCATTTCAATGCCTTGATCCGCCCCAAACAAACGACATAGCAGTAAATTACGCTATCAATAATGAATTAAATGAAACAAATCAATTCCGATTAGAACATCTAAACGATGAAGAAAAATACAAACTGACCAATATTCTTTTCGAGTTTAGTGACATTCAGTACAAAGAAAGTGAAAATTTGACTTTTACCAGTACAATTAAGCATGTCATCCAAACTAAACACGAAGACCCAATCCAAAAGCGTCCATACAAGTATGCGCAAACATTCGACGAAGAAGTCGAAAAACAAATCAAAGAAATGATTGAACAAGGTATAATACGTAAATCAAAATCACCTTATTGCTTACCAATTGACTATTATTGACTATCGAAATTTAAATGAAATAACAATCGATGATAAATATCCTATCCCAGTCATGGATGATATACTACACAAACTTGGAAAATGTCAGTATTTCACTACAATTGACTTAGCGAAAGGATTTCATCAGATACAAATGGAGCCACAAAGTATACCAAAAACAGCTTTTTCAAATAAAAATGGACATTACGAATACACTCGAATGCCTTTTGGATTGAAAAACGCCCCAGCAACATTTCAACGTTGTATGAACAATCTATTAGAAGATCTAATTTACAAAGATTGTTTAGTATACATGGATGATATAATAGTGTATTCCACTTCATTGGAAGAACATTTATTATCATTAACAAGTAAGAAAGGCTACAGTCGATCGAGCCGACTGTAAAAGACCCCGTACTCCCATAGAAGTGCGCAATTGTATTCAATTTAAATTTAAATTTTTGAATGAAATTTAAAAATTTTAATTTTATATGTACATTTTGAATTGAAATTAAAAAAAATTAAATTAACAATTCGCATTGCCGCAACTCTATCAGTTGCACCACGCGCCACTTTCAAGAATTCTCCGATAATCAGCATTTACATATTATTCATACAAACACACATTCGTTTGAAATTATATGTATGCATGTATGTATGTATGTGTGTATTCGGCGCGGCCAGCAGCGCTGTCGCCACACAAACATCGAAAATGTTCGAACATGTGTTTGTATGTTTCTGTCTCGCTCTCGCGCGTAAGTGATATTGCAGTTAAATAACAAACTTTCTAACGCAGTAGCTCTTTTGTTAAAGGTAGTATGTTGATGCCACTTTCAGAATAGTTTGATTTTATATGTCTCTATACGAATGTTGAATTACAACACTCTACTATATGAATAAATGCCTTAAACATGGCATTAAAGTGAAAACGTTTGGTTAACTCTCAGGAGAAAAGGGGGGCGTGGCAGCTCAAAATTTGTAATGGCATTGCATTAAGGGTGTCACTAGCAACCTGTTTACCAGAAATGGTGTTCCTAAGTGCCATAGTTACTGAGTAATTGGCCTAAAACTACATTTTTTTTCGAGGTGTGTCTGGTTTTTTGCTCATTGCGGGGGCGGTAAGGGGGCGTGGCAACAATTTGAAATAAACTTGATCTGCTCGCGAAGATAACGGACTTTCATTCCAAATTTGGTGTCTCTAGCTTTTGTAGTTTAAAAGATCCAGGTGTTCATACGGACGGACGGACAGACAGACAGACAGACAGACGGACAGACGGACATTGCTATATCGACTCGGCTGTTGATGCTGATCTAGAATATATATACTTTATGGGGTCGGCCACGCCTCCTTCTGCCTGTTACGCACATTTCGCTTCTGACAAACCTAATAGACCCCTATACTCTTTTTTAGAGTACGGGGTCTAAAAAAAATTAAATTAACAATTCGCATTGCCGCAACTCTATCAGTTGCACCACGCGCCACTTTCAAGAATTCTCCGATAATCAGCATTTACATTTTATTCATACAAACACACATTCGTTTGTAATTATATGTATGCATGTATGTATGTATGTGTGTATTCGGCGCGGCCAGCGTCTGCCGGCAGCGCTGTCGCCACAGCGTCTGACGGCAGCGCTGTCGCCACACAAGCATCGAAAACGTTCGAACATGTGTTTGTATGTTTCTGTCTCGCTGTCGCGCGTAAGTGATATTGCTGTTAAATAACAAACTTTGTAACGCAGTAACTCTTTTGTTAAAAGTAGTATGATGATGGCACTTTCAGAATAAGTTGATTTTATATGTCTCTATACTTATGTTGAATTACAACACCCTACTATATGAATAAATGCCTTAAACATGGCATTAAAGTGAAAACGTTTGGTTAACTCTCAGGAGAAAAGGGGGCGTGGCAGCTCAAAATTTTTAATGTCATTGCATTAAGGATGTCTCTAGCAACCTGTTTACCAGAAATGGTGTTCCTAAGTGCCATAGTTACTGAGTTATTGGCCTAAAACTACATTTTTTTTCGAGGTGTGTCTGGTTTTTTGCTCATTGCGGGGGCGGTAAGGGGCGTGGCAACAATTTGAAATAAACTTGATCTGCTCGCGAATATAACGGACTTTCATTCCAAATTTGGTGGCTCTAGCTATTGTAGTTTAAAAGATCCATGTGTTCATACGGACGGACGGACAGACGGACAGACAGACAGACGGACAGACGGACATTGCTATATCGACTCGGCTGTTGATGCTGATCAAGAATATATATACTTTATGGGGTCGGCCACGCCTCCTTCTGCCTGTTACGCACATTTCGCTTCTGACAAACCTAATAGACCCCTCTACTCTTTTTTAGAGTACGGGGTCTAAAAATAATTTAATAATTCGCATTGCCAGCATTCGTACCTACAACCTCAGACAAACTCTATCAGTTGCACCACGCGCCACTTTCAAGAATTCTCCCCGAATATCAGCATTTACATATTATTCATACAAACACACATTCGTTTGAAATTATATGTATGCATATATGTGTGTATTCGGCGCGGCCAGCGTCTGCCGGCAGCGCTGTCGCCACAGCGTCTGCCGACAGCGCTGTCGCCACACAAGCATCGAAAACGTTCGAACATGTGTTTGTATGTTTCTGTCTCGCTCTCGCGCGTAAGTGATATTGCAGTTAAATAACAAACTTTGTAACGCAGTAACTCTTTTGTTAAATGTAGTATGATGATGGCACTTTCAGAATAAGTTGATTTTATATGTCTCTATACTTATGTTGAATTACAACACCCTACTATATGAATAAATGCCTTAAACATGGCATTAAAGTGAAAACGTTTGGTTAACTCTCAGGAGAAAAGGGGGCGTGGCAGCTCAAAATTTTTAATGGTATTGCATTAAGGATGTCTCTAGCAACCTGTTTACCAGAAATGGTGTTCCTAAGTGCCATAGTTACTGAGTTATTGGCCTAAAACTACATTTTTTTTCGAGGTGTGTCTGGTTTTTTGCTCATTGCGGGGGCGGTAAGGGGCGTGGCAACAATTTGAAATAAACTTGATCTGCTCGCGAAGATAACGGACTTTCATTCCAAATTTGGTGGCTCTAGCTATTGTAGTTTAAAAGATCCAGGTGTTCATACGGACGGACGGACAGACGGACAGACAGACAGACGGACAGACGGACATTGCTATATCGACTCGGCTGTTGATGCTGATCAAGAATATATATACTTTATGGGGTCGGCCACGCCTCCTTCTGCCTGTTACGCACATTTCGCTTCTGACAAACCTAATAGACCCCTCTACTCTTTTTTAGAGTACGGGGTCTAAAAAGGGTATTTACAAAACTGCGCGAAACCAATCTAAAATTGCAATTAGATAAATGCGAATTCATGAAAAAGGAAACTGAATTCCTAGGGCACATAATAACAACAGAAGGAATACAACCAAACCCAACTAAAATCTCTGCCATACAACATTTTCCAATACCAAAACACCCAAAAGAAATAAAATCGTTTTTAGGTCTTTGTGGTTATTACAGAAAATTCATTCCTAGTTTTGCACACGTTGTAAAGCCAATGACTTTAAAATTAAAGAAAGGTGCAACTATAAATATAAAAGAACCAAATTACATTTCTGCTTTTGAAAAATTAAAAGTATTTATAACATCCGATCCGAATTTCGAAAAACCATTTTGTCTTACAACTGATGCCAGTAACATAGCTATTGGAGCTGTTCTGTCTCAAAATCAAAAACCAATTTGTTTCGCAAGTAGAACCCTAAACGAGCATGAAATTAACTATGCAGCAATTGAAAAGGAACTTTTAGCCATCGTTTGGGCAACCAAATATTTCCGATCTTATCTCTACGGTAGAAAATTCGAGATTCTCAGTGACCACAAACCACTTGTTTGGCTTAATAATATTAAAGAGCCAAATATGAAATTACAACGCTGGAAAATAAAATTAAATGAATTTGATTATCACATTAAATATGTACCAGGTAAAGAAAACTATGTTGCAGATGCTTTGTCTACAATTAAAATTGAGGTAAACTTGTTAGGAGAAACTTCCGATGTAACAGTAGCAACAATCCACAGCGCTCAAGAAGATAACCAATATTACATTTCAATCACAGAAAGACCAATCAATTATTTTAAAAGACAAATATAATTTGTAAAAAGTAACTCAAATAACACAAACGTCATTAATTATTTTCATAAAACAACAAGTAAGAAAGGCTACAGTCGATCGAGCCGACTGTAAAAGACCCCGTACTCCCGAAGTGCGCAATTGTATTCAATTTAAATTCAAATTTTCGAATGAAATTTAAAAATTTTAATTTTATATGTACATTTTGAATTGAAATTTAAAAAAAATTAAATTAACAATTCGCATTGCCGCAACTCTATCAGTTGCACCACGCGCCACTTTCAAGAATTCTCCGATAATCAGCATTTAAATATTATTCATACAAACACACATTCGTTTGAAATTATATGTATGCATGTATGTATGTATGTGTGTATTCGGCGCGGCCAGCGTCTGCCGGCAGCGCTGTCGCCACACAAGCATTGAGAACGTTCGAACATGTGTTTGTATGTTTCTGTCTCGCTCTCGCGCGTAAGTGATATTGCACTTAAATAACAAACTTTCTAACGCTGTAGCTCTTTTGTTAAAGGTAGTATGTTGATGCCACGTTCAGAATAATTTGATTTTATATGTCTCTATACGAATGTTGAATTACAACACTCTATTATATGAATAAATGCCTTAAACATGGCATTAAAGTGAAACCGTTTGGTTAACTCTCAGGAGAAAAAGGGGCGTGGCAGCTCAAAATTTTTAATGGCATTGCATTAAGGGTGTCACTAGCAACCTGCTTACCAGAAATGGTGTTCCTAAGTGCCATAGTTACTGAGTTATTGGCCTAAAAGTAAATTTTTTTCGAGGTGTGTCTGGTTTTTTGCTCATTGCGTGGGCGGTAAGGGGCGTGGCAACAATTTGAAATAAACTTGATCTGCTCGCGAAGATAACGGACTTTCATTCCAAATTTGGTGTCTCTAGCTTTTGTAGTTTAAAAGATCCAGGTGTTCATACGGACGGACGGACAGACGGACAGACAGACAGACGGACAGACGGACATTGCTATATCGACTCGGCTGTTGATGCTGATCTAGAATATATATACTTTATGGGGTCGGCCACGCCTCCTTCTGCCTGTTACGCACATTTCTGACAAACCTAATAGACCCCTATACTCTTTTTTAGAGTACGGGGTCTAAAAATCTTAATAAATTATGTCGAAATGACACACAACAATGCAAAGGAATTAATTAAAGAATACTTATGTTTAAAGAAAAGTGTTATATACTTCAGCAACGAAGCCGATTTTCTTACATTTCAGAATGCTTTCGTTGAAATAATTAGTCCCAATAACATTACAAAAGTAATGAGATCCACTAAAAAACTAATAGACCTTCAGACAGAAAAGTTATTACATCCAGGAATAGAGAAAATGACACTATTATTTAAAGAAAAATATTATTACCCAGATTATCAAAACTTAATACAAAACATAATTAACGAATGCAAAGTTTGTAAAATAGCAAAAACAGAACACAGAAACACTAAGTTAACTTTCGAATTAACTCCAGAAATCCATAATACAAGAGAAAAATATGTCACTACTCAACTTTGTATGGCCAATAAAAGGTCAAAATTTGGAAATCAACCCAATTAACTCCAAAAACGGATATCTTATATTTCAAACAGGAACAATCAATTTACCTATAAAATACGAATAACACTATTTAACTATTAATATAACAAAAACTGAAGAAACTTATAATAATTTAATGAAACAAACAAAAGAATTTGAACCGTTAGTAAAAATACAGTACTTAACAGAAAAACTGGACAGAGAAATGAACGGCTTAAGACTAGTAAAACGAAATAAAAGAGGACTTGTAAATTTCATGGGCACATTTTATAAATACCTTTTCGGAGCTTTAGATCAAGAAGACAAAGAAGAATTACAATCAAAAATAGATAACCTTTCAGAAAATAGTGTTCAAGCCAATGAACTAAATGAAGTAATAAAAGCTGTTAACAAAGGAATAGAAGTAATTTTTCCTATCAAAAAATACCTCGAACACATGATGTGTGCAGCAGACTGGAGACGTACTCTGCCTACGGGGTCGACTAGAGCTCAGGGAAAGTGGGGTGGGTACTTTGCCTCCTAGTTAGCTGCTGTGTCACATAACTAAAATTGTAGACAGAGTTGGATTAGGACAAGGATGATAACCATAAGCGCACAGCACAACGGCCAGAATGACAATCTTTAAGGAAGGACTATGATGTTAAGGTCCTCCTTCTTTACCCTCCCAACCTGTAAAGACTTTTGAAGCCTCATGTCTTTACCCTAGTATCAATGCAACAACGTTTACTTTAGGTGCCCATTATAGCGGAGATTTTTAATTCATTATGATTCTTTAGATACAAACTAGAAAGATAACCACTCGCTGGTTTCAAAATTCATTTTCCTGGATAAGCTGTCTTTACAAAAAGGCTACTGAGATCAGCTTACCCGTGACAAAAGGGTTTCAAAAGCGAACATACATGTTTCAGGAATTTATAAATTTAAGCGAAGAGGCGCAGCAGTGTATGTTTGCTTTTAGATTTGTTTGGTTTGGTATGTATTATATATTACTTTTCAAAATTATTAATGTTGGATAGCTGCCATATATAATTTAGTGTTTTGTTTTAACTCACTCTGCTTTATGTTATTCTTACATACGTTGATACAGCTGACAATACTTTATGGTAGTCGACAGGCCTGAAGACGACGATATGCTGTGGGGGACTTCAAACGGATTAGAATATATAACAGCTAACATTGGATATTATTTTATACATACCATACCAAGAAAATTTACAAAAGTCTTACGTGAATAACGGAATTAAAAAATAAAGGCTGACTTTAAAAAGTCTTATTAATTATATAAAAATTAATTATCGCATCAAAAGGGTATGAGACTCCGAACGAAAGAAATTCTCCAGATATGCAATCTTGGACACAAGTTGCGTTTGCGGAATGACGTTTTTTAATTCATTCCCCTTTCTTTTTTTTTAGTTTTATTTTGTTATTTGATTTTATTTTTTTTTTTGTTTTCGAAGTGGTTTAGTAGATCATTATCTCCTGTCCCTTTTTGCTTTTCTTAAAACAAGGTGCGCAACTCAATTTAAAGCAACAAGGTTTTTGCGTAGAAATGGTCTCCCAGCAGTTTTATCGCGGCGTCGGCGACTATTCATTGGCTGTGCGCTTTTGAGCGGACAGCCGTGTCGCAAGCAAAATGGGTGCGCTTGAGCGGCCAGCCGTGTCGCAAACAAAATGTGTGCGCGCAACGTTCGTGGCCGACCCAAGAGTGCCACACGAAGCGCCGGTACTGCGACTTGCGCGGTATTGGCCAAAGCGTCTTTTAATTCGCAAGCACAGGCTTGGCCTCGTCGCCAGTGATTGTTTGGAGAGGCAAAATCTTCACTTCTACACCAAAAAAAAGGAACTTATGAGCCGCGAGTCTGACACTGGTTGATCAACATACCTTTAGTAGAAAAATATTTTTCTAAATTCCTTAAATATGTGTGCGGATGCACGTCAAACGGGTTTTCACGCACTTTCAGTACCACAAAATATTTATAAGTTGCAAGGCAACTTGGATGCGTCACGATTAATTTTTTAACACTTTCGTGACTCATTCATTCAATGGTCGAACAGGAAATAGGCCGATCGAGGAAGTCGACAACCTACTTGAAATATCGCATACCTAAAGGTGATCTGCAAGCATTATCGATTGATCACATGCATGGTTGAGTCCTGCCCTCAATCGATAGTTAACAGTGCGTTAACAGAACAGCTGTTGCTATCGTGAAACAGTTGCGCCCAAAATAATGCATACAAAAAAAATAAATGTTGTGTTGCATACGTTAGGGCGCACCCCTACACCACAGGTTTAATCTTAGTCTGGACGACAAAGATAAAAGCTGAAAAAGGGTGATACATGAATTACCAGAGGTCTTTAGCGTGAAATGTCCCTAATTCTTTACCTTCTAAGTCTTCCAAAAGATATAGTGAATTCCCTAACTTCTTTTTGATACGAACTTCTATACCAACAGGTGCTAACTTTGCATTAAAATTTGCTGCTGCGTTGCTTAAGGGAAAATTTCGTTTTATAACTTGTTGACCAATCTCAAATGAACGAGGTCTCGCTCGCAAATTATATGTTTGCTTATTTTTCTCAAATGCTTTAGTGAGGTGTTTTCCAATATTAGATCGTATCTTATGAAATTCGTCGGTCCTGTCCAATCGTTCAGTGCCATCACTGAGTATTTTAAGATTTCGCAGTAGTTTGTAATCATTACCGTGCGTTATCATATGTTGTCCAAACACTATAAAGTATGGCGACATTCCTACGGATTGATGAATAAAATTTCTCAGTGCCGAATTGATACTGGGTAAGTAAATATCCCATAAGCGTTGATCGCTGCGAACGTAGGCTCTTAAAGAAGCGTTTATGGAGCGATTAACTCTCTCTGCTGCATTGGCCTGAGGGGCATATGCACCGGTAAAAATGTGTTGAATCGCATGCTTGGAAATGAAATTAGCGAACTCATGGCTTTTAAATTGAGTGCCATTGTCACTAACAACGATTTCCGGTACCCCAAAACATGAAAATATTTCATCCCTTAAGTAATTTATTACTATCTGTGAGGTGAATTTCTTGACCGCTTTGAGAAAAGTAAACTTAGAAAAATGGTCGAGTACGATGAAAATTCCAACGTTGCCTTTCTTAGTTCGAGGAAAAGGACCAATGAAATCTACATATATTCTTTGAAACGGTCTTTCACTTGTTACTTGGCTTCCTATTAGGGGTTTTAACGCACATGTGGGATATTTTGTTGTCCTACAAGTATTACAAGAACTTATATAATTTCGCACATCGACAACCATTTTTGGCCAGAAGAACCTTCGTCTTATTCGCTCTAGGCATTTGGCGGTACCACAATGACTAGAGGTCGGCTGATCGTGAGCGGCTTTGATGACTGACATGCGTAGTTCGTCTGGAACTAACAACTTCCAACAGTCATCAGAGTCTGTTGTAAACATACAACGTCGATAGATAAATTTATCAATTACACGAAAATCAGGTAAATCCGCTGACTTATAACTCTCTCTAAGCTTACAATAATCAGTGGATTGAAACGCATCAGAATCTAAGTCAATTTCAGGAAACAATTCAACATCTAGTTCGGCAATTTCTTCTACGTCTTCGAACGACCTTGAAAGCGCGTCGGCAACGACGTTTTCACTTCCTTTTCGGTGCTCGATACTAAAGGAAAACCCTTGCAACTTAATTGCCCATCGTGCCAATCTTCCACTCAGGTCCGACTGATTCATTAACCAGCGCAAACTAGCATGATCAGTTACGACTTTAAAGGTCTGTCCTTCAATATACATTCTGAATTTCTTAATAGCTAGAACGACTGCTAAGCATTCGAGCTCAGTTACCGTGTAATTGCGTTGTGCTTTGTTTAGTTTTTTAGACATATACGCAATAGGCCTTTCCCATCCTGAATCATCAGCTTGAGCCAACACTGCTCCAACGCCACATAAGGAAGCATCGCACTGAATCACGAATGGCTTTTCATAATTGGGATGGATAAGAAAGGGAGCAGAGCATAACCTACGCTTAATTTCTTCAAAAGCAGATTGTGCCGAATCATTCCATTCAAACGATTTGCCTCGTAATAATTCTGTAAGAGGGAATATAACTGTAGAATACTGGGATATGAATCTTTGGTACCATCCCGTCATGCCTAAAAATCGTCTCAACTGCTTTCGCGTCTTTGGAACTGGAAAGTCATTCACAGCTTGAATTTTGTTAGCGTTGATTTGGAGAGTACCTTCTCCTACAATATATCCCAAATAATCGACTTTACTTAGCCCAAACTGACTTTTGCTTACATTAATTGTCAGTCCTGCTTTGTGTAATTGAGTAGAAACGGTTGCAAGGTGTTGTAAATGATCTTCAAAATTAGCCGACATTACCAATAGATCATCAAGATATACGAAAACGTGTGATTTTAGTTGATATGGAATGACCTGATCCATCAATCTACACATGGTCTGAGGCGCATTGGTCAAACCAAATGGCATTCGCCTAAATTGATATAATGGTCGGTTGGGAATTGTGAAAGCGGTTTTGTGACGTGATTCGGCATCTAACCTAATTTGCCAAAAGGCGTCTTTTAGATCAATTTTTGAAATGCAATGCACTGAGGGAAGACGACTTAACAAGCCATCCAATATTGGCATTGGATAAGCATCCTTAACTGTTGCAGCATTTAACTTACGAGCGTCCAAACACAACCTAACTTTTCCAGGTTTTACAACAAGAGTAACTGGAGATGACCATGGGGATGCAGAAGCTTCCTCAATTACGCCTAATTTTAGCATACGATCTACTTCTTCGCACAGTAATTTTTCTTTAGCAGGGGACAAAGCATAGAATCTTTGCTTAATTGGCTTGGCATCAGTTGTGTCGATATTATGTTCTACTAGGGAAGTTTCTCCTAGACCATTAATTTCGGAAGATGGAAAATACTCGATTACAGAGTTCAACCTCGCTCTTTGAGACGAAGTTAAACTGAGCTCATTAGAGTCAGGGCTTGCTTTTTCTAAAATTTCATTTATGAAATAAGGAGACTGAATACTAATACCAAAGGTCTTCCAAAAATCCATTCCACAAATCACATTTTGTTTAATGGTTGGAACTATCAAAAAGTCAAATTCTTTAGACTGCGAATTGAACTGAATGGGTACGCTTATAGTGCCTGCAATATTTTGTTGAAAACCGTCTGCAGTGTGCACAACACCTTTTACTTTTTTATACTTCATACTTTCTGAGATTATTCGTTCCGCCAGAGTTGATCCTATTACACTTTTATTTGCTCCACTATCTAAGAGGGCCAAGTGAGTTTCATTGAACATATTAATTTGTGTAAAGGGACGTATATCGTTTTGTTTCTGGACTAGAGACGATATGGTAAAACAATTTAAACGACGGATATTATTCCAATATTCTTTCATGCGCAAAGATGATCGGCGCTTTGGAACAATCAAGGAGTCAGCATTAAATATGGCCGCTCTGCGTATGTAATATTCACGTAGGCGTTCGTGATATGGTTTGAACGATCGAGGAGTTGGTAAGTCTGGTGAGGAAAGTGATAAGTCAGGTGAACGAAACGATATGTCTGGTGGTGAGGAAACTACTGAATGTAAACCCGAGGCTAACGTCGGACACCCACTTTCGATGCTCGGTGGATATCCTGAGCAGAGTTTTCCGCCGTTGGTTTGCATTTGGCACAATTGGGCTTATAGGTATCTACTAAACCACAACCGTAGCAGAAGACTCGACGAGCTTTCAAACAATCTTGGTACCTATGACCTTGTTCATCGCAATTCCAGCATTTTACTTTATTTGACATTTGCAAAGCACAAATCTCATCATTATTTTCCTCTATCTCAGATAGATTTTCAGATTCATCGTCAAATCGAATGGCATTGACAGCTCTTTTTGAAATGATCTTCGATCGAGAGTTTCGAAAGAATTCTTCGTGTCTATGACATTCCTTTCGTAATATCGCTAAACTTGATGTCTCTACATGCAGTAGTTCATGTTTTAGCTCTGGCTTCAAGTTGTGCCTAACTTCGGTGACCAAATCTTCTTCAGACATGGGTTCTCTGAGGGTGTCTGCGATGGCCAGCATGGCGTCAAGAAAATCATCAAAAGATTCATTACTTGCTTGTTTTCGATGTCGCATGGCCTGCTTGATATCACGGTCAGTTCGTTGATCTTGATATCGCTCCCGCAACTTGTTGCATAAATCAAACCAATTCAAATGTCCAACGGTTCTATGAACTCGCCAATAAAATGACAGAGCTGAACCAGAAAAGAGTAAATTTGCAAATTGGTATATCAAGTCGAAGTTATTATTGAAATATTGTGAAGTAAGACAGTTGATTCGATAAATGAAATCTTCTATGGGCAAGTCACTGGCGGAACCAGAAAATTTTACTTTCCAACTGGACATAATACTAGATATTCTATCAGGATGAGTGGTAGCATAATCATTAGTATTGACACTAGCTGACGGTCTACGGCGCTCGTTCTCATTGTTTGCTCGTGACTCCCTTAGTGGAATCTCGTTCTCCCATTCGAGTTGTGAATCGTCACGTGACTCTCTTCGTAAAGCAGACAAGCTTAAGTTGCGTAAAGCAGAACTGATCTGGTCAGAAACTGTTGCAGCAATTTCAGCTCTATGACTCGCTAACGAACTCGCTATAATTTGGTGAATACGATCATCATTGTTGGCGGACACACCTCTTCCGGACTCTGATCTTGGGGTTGCATTGTATGCTCGCGGCAAGTTTTGGATTTGTCGATTGTTTGACCTGGTTGTAGGTCGAGTTCTTGGGATAGTTCCTGTGGGATTAATGCCTGGGGCACCCCGGGGCTTACCTTTGGTAGCTCTAGGAACTGTGGTGTCTTCACTTGACCGTTTCTCTGAGCTCTGGGCAAGAGTACAGGGTTGTCTACAGATCGGACAAGTTGTATTATTTCTTAACCATTCCGGCAAACATGATTTGTGAAACTTATGTCTGCACGCGATTTCGGTGAAAACTGTATCTGATAAGGTATCATTGCAAATAGCACAAGAGATTGAATCTTGTGATGCGTTTACTAAGGCATTCAAATCTTCTGTACTGCGTAAAACTGCCATTTTGAAAATATTGAAAGGTATCTTATAATATCAGAATTGAAATTTTACATGTAGGTTATTATTTTAAATAAGGGAAACGATCAGTTTCGAAAAGATATACGATATTATTGAGTAGTTTGGGACTTATCCATCAATAAAATTATTGCATTGATAATTTAAAGATTGCCATTCTGGGTTGTGTGTTTAAACGGACTCTACCATAATGTTTAAAAAAAAAAATGAACTCGGAAAAGAGGAACTTGTCGGAACGATCCATCAAGAGCAATCTCATTTTCCTTTCTTGCTAAATAAGGTATTGACGAAAATTTAGGACTCTAACACCTGGTGTAGATTAACATTACGTCAATACTAAAAATCCAAAGCGAATAGAAATCCTAATAAAAATCTTTGAAACTAACTGGCAATAGCTAGTTAATAATTTAACAAACGGTATCATTATTGGTCAGAATCCGCGAAGACAAACAGAATTTCTGATATTCCTAATAATGATGCGTCTGTTCTGGATTACTAAAAATTTGGATGGTGGCTACGAAAGGAGAATGGGAGCGGGGAAAGGTAAAATGGGAAGCTTGGGCGAAACGAAAGTGAATGCTACTTTTCTGGGTTTTCGGACCCACGTCCTGAGATACTACATTTTCTTAGCTAAATAGAAAACTCTAGCTGTAACACTCTTTCGGGCCCCACGTTTTGGGCGCCATTTAATTATGTAACGAACACATGATGTGTGCAGCAGACTGGAGACGTACTCTGCCTACGGGGTCGACTAGAGCTCAGGGAAAGTGGGGTGGGTACTTTGCCTCCTAGTTAGCTGCTGTGTCACATAACTAAAATTGTAGACAGAGTTGGATTAGGACAAGGATGATAACCATAAGCGCACAGCACAACGGCCAGAATGACAATCTTTAAGGAAGGACTATGATGTTAAGGTCCTCCTTCTTTACCCTCCCAACCTGTAAAGACTTTTGAAGCCTCATGTCTTTACCCTAGTATCAATGCAACAACGTTTACTTTAGGTGCCCATTATAGCGGAGATTTTTAATTCATTATGATTCTTTAGATACAAACTAGAAAGATAACCACTCGCTGGTTTCAAAATTCATTTTCCTGGATAAGCTGTCTTTACAAAAAGGCTACTGAGATCAGCTTACCCGTGACAAAAGGGTTTCAAAAGCGAACATACATGTTTCAGGAATTTATAAATTTAAGCGAAGACGCAGCAGTGTATGTTTGCTTTTAGATTTGTTTGGTTTGGTATGTATTATATATTACTTTTCAAAATTATTAATGTTGGATAGCTGCCATATATAATTTAGTGTTTTGTTTTAACTCACTCTGCTTTATGTTATTCTTACATACGTTGATACAGCTGACAATACTTTATGGTAGTCGACAGGCCTGAAGACGACGATATGCTGTGGGGGACTTCAAACGGATTAGAATATATAACAGCTAACATTGGATATTATTTTATACATACCATACCAAGAAAATTTACAAAAGTCTTACGTGAATAACGGAATTAAAAAATAAAGGCTGACTTTAAAAAGTCTTATTAATTATATAAAAATTAATTATCGCATCAAAAGGGTATGAGACTCCGAACGAAAGAAATTCTCCAGATATGCAATCTTGGACACAAGTTGCGTTTGCGGAATGACGTTTTTTTAATTCATTCCCCTTTCTTTTTTTTGTTTTTTATTTTGTTATTTGATTTTATTTTTTTTTTTTTTTTTTTTCGAAGTGGTTTAGTAGATCATTATCTCCAGTCCCTTTTTGCTTTTCTTAAAACAAGGTGCGCCACTCAATTTAAAACAACAAGGTTTTTGCGTAGAAATGGTCTCCCAGCCGTTTTATCGCGGCGTCGGCGACTATTCATTGGCTGTGCGCTTTTGAGCGGACAGCCGTGTCGCAAGCAAAATGGGTGCGCTTGAGCGGCCAGCCGTGTCGCAAACAAAATGTGTGCGCGCAACGTTCGTGGCCGACCCAAGAGTGCCACACGAAGCGCCGGTACTGCGACTTGCGCGGTATTGGCCAAAGCGTCTTTTAATTCGCAAGCACAGGCTTGGCCTCGTCGCCAGTGATTGTTTGGAGAGGCAAAATCTTCACTTCTACACCAAAAAAAAGGAACTTATGAGCCGCGAGTCTGACACTGGTTGATCAACATACCTTTAGTAGAAAAATATTTTTCTAAATTCCTTAAATATGTGTGCGGATGCACGTCAAACGGGTTTTCACGCACTTTCAGTACCACAAAATATTTATAAGTTGCAAGGCAACTTGGATGCGTCACGATTAATTTTTTAACACTTTCGTGACTCATTCATTCAATGGTCGAACAGGAAATAGGCCGATCGAGGAAGTCGACAACCTACTTGAAATATCGCATACCTAAAGGTGATCTGCAAGCATTATCGATTGATCACATGCATGGTTGAGTCCTGCCCTCAATCGATAGTTAACAGTGCGTTAACAGAACAGCTGTTGCTATCGTGAAACAGTTGCGCCCAAAATAATGCATACAAAAAAAATAAATGTTGTGTTGCATACGTTAGGGCGCACCCCTACAACTTACAGAACAATAAAGCATTCACAGCAAAACCAAATAAAACAATAGTTATGAACTAAATGTATTACTAATCAAAGATGAAATCAAAATATGCAAGACCCAAACATTATGTAATTTTTTTTATTAAATTTTATTTTTTTTAATATTATATATTTTTATTTTTTTATTAAATTAAATGAAATTTAAATAATAATACTTTCTTATTAACACAAACAGTCTACATAAAAAATAATATAACCAAAATAGAACGTTGTGAAAAAAAAAAAACAAACCATTCATATGTCCAAACCAAAGAAATTATCCAACAACAAACAAAATTGTACAACACATTCCAAATTATAACTATAACAACTTTAACAATTATTTTATTTTAACTAGAACCATTGTCATATGTCCAAACCAAAGAAATTATCCAACAACAAACAAAATTGTACAACACATTCCAAATTATAACTATAACAACTTTAACAATTATTTTAATTATACTTATATTATACATTATCTTTAAATATAAAAATATTCCACGAAAAATTATTGTTAATTATAAGAACAAAAAAGAATTAACCCCAAACATACAATCAAATATTCAAAATGATACAGAAACATATCCAAATGTAATTGAAAACGATATCGAAGAAATTGTAATAGATCCAACACTATATCCAAAATTAACCGCCTGAGGACAGGCTCATTTCTTAAGGATGGGGAAGTGACATATGTAGATACATACGTACCTAAACCCATACACCACATACACCACATACACAACACTTATTATTTATGTCAAAGATTTCTTTCGCACAAAAGACTAATGTAAACACTATCAAAAAATCAAATGGTGACAATAACACCACAAAAACCTAATGTAAACACTATTGAAAAAATAAAATGGTGACAATAACAATTCTGGCATTAAATATCATAAACAATTCGCCAGAATCGTTATTCCCATCATTGGGGTTAAAACTGCTGACGTTAAACAAATCCTAGCCGAACACTCTCAATCTCTTCAAGATCGAGATCTCTCTCTATTTACATAAGAGCCAAAAGCTCAATGAGTCCAAAGTCCAATTGATAAAAGCTCAAAACCGAGGTTTGCTTAACGTCTCCATAACATAGCATAAGTTAGTCTAGATTTGTATCTCGTACTCCATAGCTTTGTAATTTTATAAAACAAAGTTTTAAATTTTTTTGATAAACAAAGTTGTGAACAACATTATTATATATATGTAACAATGAATGTTTATTCATTGTATATAAAGATAATGTGTTGAACATAATAATAATAATTAATTGAAATTAAGGATTGACTCTCACAACTTTAAAACGCGTTGGCTACTTTTCAACTTTTAGCCCTGCTGCGTACGTCTTGCTTCTTCGCTTATTATATTCAACTGCTCTTTTACTCTCTCTGGTGTAGCCACACCGCCCGCTTATTTCTTTAGGGATGCCACACTGTTTGGTGCATGCCACAGTGCCACTCTACATCTATATATGTATGTATTTTCTGTAAACACAAAAAATGTCTACGGCTCGCTGCGGAATTACGACCCAAAAGAATTTGCGTATATGAATGTATGTTTATGTGTGTGTATACATATATGCACTGCCACTGACACTTGTTAAAAGGAAGTACATGTACTGAACAAGTTTGATTCAAACCGATCGGTCAAAAATACGCTCCAAATATGAATTTATATGAAAAACTTTTGCGTTAACTAAGCTATATTAATCAAACTCACACAGAATACAGCTGCCATCAATATATACATACTAACCAAGTTTGATTAATAGTGGTCGCAAATGAAAGGTACAATAAGCAAGCAGTACAAGTTTATTTTTGTTTTTTGACACGCCCACTTTAGGGCGTTTTATTTGCATTTAAAGGTAAATGTACAGGTAAACGTAGAATGTTTTAGTATAGAAAACTTTTTTGTTAGCTATGCTATCTGAAATTTACAAATTTACACGAAAAGTACATATCTAGGAAGTACATGTACTGACCAAGTTTGATCCAAATCGGACAACTATATCGTATAGCTCCCATAGGGCCGATCGGTCAAAAATACGCTCTAAATATGAGTTAGTATGAAAAACTTTTGCGTTAACTAAGCTATATTATTCAAACTCACACAGAATACATCTGCCAATAATATATATATATACTGACTAAGTTTGTCCAAATCGGACAACTATATCATATAGCTCCCATAGGGCCGATCGGTCGAAAATATGCTCTAAACATGAATTTCTATGAAAATGTTCTGTGTTTGCCAAGCTATTATATCCATCATCATTGTTAATAACAAATTGAAACTGAGTAACGGGTATCCTAAAGTCGCTAGGCGACTGTACCCTTCTTTCTTGTTTTGTTTTTGTTGTCAGCGCTTATCTGCATACGCTTGCGTTTGATTAGTTGTTGTTAACTCTGCAATTCGAGAAGTGTAGTTAGCCAGCGGATTGTCATTACTCTTCGATTCGTTTTTACATTTTAAATTATATTGAACAGCTACTGTCTTTGTGACACTACACTTACGTGCATTTGAATAGAGTCGAACTTGAGTTTAATATGGCGCACAAGGTAGATCGGAACTGTTGTGGATGTCGACGAGAGCTGCCTTAGTGTGCGTTTAACCCAATTGTTCGCACAATTAGAGAGAGTTGAGGCTGACATTGAGCGTCAAAGAATGTCACTAGCCAATAAAATGGTGAATCCTAGTAAATTCGAGATACAGTGTCGACTCGATTTACTTAATACATACATTGCTAAGGCTATGGAGTTACAGTCGCAAATCGATGTGATAGACCCAGAAAATGATAGCCGCTCAATGCTTGAGGAAACTTGCATTCTTGCACGGTCATCATATATGGCTGCTCTTAACAAATTTGAAGTTGTTGACCGTGCCCCAGTGTCTCATCATTCGCACTTGCCCAAACTTAAGTTGCCTAAGTTCAGCGGTAAACATTCGGAGTATAAACAGTTTATTGGTCTGTTTGAAAGTTTGGTAGACTCTGATCGTTCGTTGATATCATGTCTATCAGACGAGGCTTTGAGAACAATAAAGGCTTATCAGGTATCTGATGCGAATTACCCGAAGGCATTAGAAAGTCTGAGTCGAGTTTACGATAACAAAAGCCGTATCTTTTTTGACACTCTTGCCCAGTTGTTTGACATTGAGCCGATGTCCAAGCCATCGGCAGTTGGAATTCGAACAATAGTTGACTCGGTATCGGCAATTTTTGGTTCGCTAATGTCCGTCGGAGATGAGCAAGATTTCGCAAATGCAATCTTGATTCATATAGTTATGTCGAAGGTAGATCCTCATACGAAGTCTAAGTATGAGGAACAGCTGGATTACAACACATTGCCGAAATGAGCCGACTGTGCTGCGGCTTTGAACAGGCGATATCAGCATTTTTCTGCTGAAGAAAGTTCAAAGTCTAGAATGAAGCAAACATTTGAAATGAAACACGCTAAAAAATCGTCGTTTGCGTGTACAAATGTTGAAAAGGAAGTGGAACCCACATGCTAGTTTTGCAGTGCAAACCATATGATTGAAAATTGTCAAGGGTTTGCACCACTGCCGGTTGACGATAGATTTAATTTCGTAAAATCTAGCCAACTCTGCATAAACTGCTTGCATTCAGAGCACAGAGTGTCCAACTGCACTGAGTCGAAGTGTAGAGTTTGTTCTCGTCCTCACAACACTCTCCTTCACAAATTCACACCGGTAGAAACATCACAGGCTTCTGCTCATCCTGCCCATGTTGATCATAGTGCTAGCGAAACCGATCAGGTAATCCTGCCAACGGCTGTTGTTAAAGTTCAAGACAGTTTCGGTAAGAATCGAAACGCTAGAGTCTTGTTGGATTCAGGGTCACAGGTGAACTTCATGACGGAAGACCTCGCTGAAGCCTTCAACGCAAAAACAAATGCTTAACCGTCAAGTCGGTTGGACAATCGAGATTAACTGCAAATGGCAAAGTCTCGACAATAGTTTCGTTTCGTGTATCGAGACATCAGTTCAGCGTCGAGTTTTGGGTGCTGAAATCGATTTGTAGCATGCAGCCAGATTGTAATCTTCCCATAAATAGGTGGAAGATCCCAGCAAATGTCGAACTGGCTGACCCTGAGTTCCACAATCCCCAGAAAATAGATATACTTCTGGGAGCCGACTCCTTTTTTGAAATGCTTCGTAACGGACAAATTCGATTGGCGAAGGGTGGTCCGTTACTACAAAGGACGTTGTTTGGTTGGGTGGCATCAGGGCGGTGCAAGAAAATGCTTACCAAAAGCCCAATATGTTGCTCAGTGATGCAACATAGAAAAGATGTTCGTTTTGAAGACAGTGTAGATCGACACTGTCAGGTCGAAGCTGTCCCGGAGAAAAGTGTTTCGGCAAATTATTCTGCGGAGCACATCGTTTGCAAACAAAGCTCTCGGGACAGCGCTCAAAAATTGACGACTGGACACTTTGGTGTCAATTTATCAGTCACGACTGATCCCAAAGTGCTGGGTTCGTCACAAATTATCAAAAGATAAGTTGTTCCCATGATCTGGGAACTCGAGGATGTACGAATGAACGTAAATCTTGACCTTGGTCGCATGTTGATAAATACAGAAGTTCCACCAGGACCACGTAACACTTTTTCACACCAGTGCGTCCTGAGACCTGAAAGCAATTCCACCAAACTAGGAGTAGTAGTGGACGTGTCGTGTAAGAAAACGTCGTCATACTCTCTCAAGGAATTACTGGTGGGACCTGCGATTCAGAGGGATCAAATTGGTTCATTTTGTAGGTTCCGTCTGAACCGAACTGCCCTCACGGCAGATATCAAAACGGGCAATTTTCCATTGGCAAAATGGTTTTTAAACCATTATAACGTATTAGAAGAAGGCGGAAATGAGAAACTTTGGATTTCCAATGATGCCGAATCGACAAAAACGCTTGGCTTAAGGTGGACACCAAGTGTGGTTACTTTTCGGTATCAATTGGTTGATAGCTTCGCCAAACTAAGTCCCACCAAGCGAAAAACATTCCTAAAGTTTTTCGCGTATATTTTAGCCCAAATATTCGCGTTGGACCGATGTCGAATCGAGAGTGCGAGTTTCTCGAATGATTCAGAAACCGCACTACATTGTACATATTCTTGCCCTTCATTACTTGCAACATTTGTAGCCAATGGAGTTGCAGGCCTCCAAGAGATGGCCAATAACGTATCTTTGGGACATGGACTGACATCATCAAATCCAGCCGATTTGTCGTCAAGAGGGTTTGGCGTTCAGAAACTCGATCAGTTCGTTCGGCTTCGTTGCATGGTAAAAAGACATTGGCCTCAAGGGTTTAAAGAATACTCAGTACTCGTTTGCCTATCTAGCTTAGTAAGATTGCAATCGCTGACTATATACAGTCAAAAGTCGGACGATTTTGAAAGACGAAGCTCTTTGATGCATCTAGGTATAGAGTTGTGCGGTGCCATAGATGTGCTGGTAAAGATAAGAGGACGAGCCCCGCCAAAAGTGTATACAGCGGTGTTCGTGTGTTTTGCATCAAATGCTGTTCATATTGAGTTTACAGCAAGATCCACTAAACCTCTCATTTTAACAGCGTACAGATTATTCGCTCGACGTGGCACGCCAGTCCGGCGATACTTGGAGAAGGAGCCACATTTTCGTGCGGAACCTGGTGAAGGAGTTCCAGGACTCATTTCGAAGGAAGCAAAGCAGCCTTCAGTTCTCCGCGGAAGGAAGATGGAGTGGAGGCTTATCTCAAAGCGGCCCTCTCGTCGGAGGACTGGACATGCGGCAGATCAGCCGGCGGCCGGCGCTAATGCTGCCAGGGCTACCAAGGGATTGAAGGCGATCCCTTCAAGGTGGCCGGAATGTTGGATCATGTTAATAGTTAGAACAAGGAGAAAAAATGAATTGTTAGGATAAGCTTTAATTACTGAGATTATTGAATTGTCCAGTAATATACGCATAAAAACTCTTATACTTAAGATAGCATGTAAGTTTGATTTGTATTCGGCAATGCAGCTGTCGCGAGCGGCGGGCAGTTGTTATCTTCGTCTCGCAATAGCCACACACACTCTGCCAAGTCTTTCCGCGGTTGCTAAGTCTAACAATAAATTGTAACGTTTAAGAACTTGCAATTTGTTATAATTTAATTAGTTTTCGATTTTTCAGTTGTTATAGTTATAATTTGGAATGTGCTGTACAATTTTGTTTGTTGTTGGATAATTTCTTTAGTTTGGACATATAACAATGGTTCTAGTTTGGTTATATTATTATGTATGTAGACTGTTTGTGTGTAATCTAGCATAGTATTAGTTATTTGAATTTCATCTAATTGGATTGAACAATTTATAGCTTTTATTATATTGTCCTTCGATAATAATTTCTCGGTTGATACAAATTTGGTTTAGTACAGTTTTCGGTAAGTTCCATGTTAACATAATGTTTGGTTCTACATACTTGGTTTCATAATTTTTATGGGATTTTGAATATCTACTGTAAGGAAGTTTCTAAGGCCGGGGTATGTCTCAGTCCGGCCAAGGGCTACTCACAGAAAATTTATTGATTTGGACTGGGAACGCCTGGTGAAATCGAGATGCAGCGACACGATGATGGGCTGGTCGCTACCTAACGGTGAAAGGGAGCCAGAGTTTTGGGGAACGGGCTAGTGACTAGCGCGTCCGGGCGACGAGTGATTCAGTGGGTTCTGTACGCGAGTTCTGTTCAATAGAGGAGTACAGGCTGCCACTATTGCACAGAGACCTGGACCATCAACACCAACCAACACCACCACGAGGACTACCAGACGAGGCCGTGGTAGTCGTCGGCGCGGAGTTGCTTGTGTATGCACTGTACAGAGAAATCACCAGAGATGAGCAACAGCGGGTGAATGCGATGCGCACGATTGATCACGGCTTTCATCCAATAGGAGAGTACAGGCTAATACTATTGGAGAGAATCCGGATCATCAACACCAGTCAACGCCACCACGAGAGCTACCAGACGAGGCCTTGGTAGTCGTCGACGCGGAGTTGCTTGTGTATGCACTGCACAGAGATATCAACAGAGATGAGCAACAGCGGGAAAATGCGATGCGCACGATTGATCGCAGCTTTCATCCAATAGGAGAGTACAGGCTACTACTATTGGAGAAAATCCGGATCACCAACACCAGTCAACACCACCACGAGAGCTACCAGACGAGGCCTTGGTAGTCGTCGACGCGGAGTTGCTTGTGTATGCACTGCACAGAGAAATCAACAGAGATGAGCAACAGCGGGAGAATGCGATGCGCACGATTGATCGCAGCTTTCATCCAATAGGAGAGTACAGGCTACTACTATTGGAGAAAATCCGGATCACCAACACTAGTCAACACCACCACGAGAGCTACCAGACGAGGCCTTGGTAGCCGTCGACGCGGAGTTGCTTGTGTATGCACTGCACAGAGATATCAACAGATATGAGCAACAGCGGGAGAATGCGATGCGCACGATTGATCGCAGCTTTCATCCAATAGGAGAGTACAGGCTACTACTATTGGAGAAAATCCGGATCACCAACACCAGTCAACACCACCACGAGAGCTACCAGACGAGGCCTTGGTAGTCGTCGACGCGGAGTTGCTTGTGTATGCACTGCGCTGGTCACTCGGCACACTGGGGAGGAATACACACTACCACTTATGTTTTCATTGTATTTTGTTTGCGTTTTATTGCTACTCTCTAGGGGTGCATGTATATGTGCATATATACATGTATATATATATAAAGAAGAAAACAAAGTATACTAGGCCGCCTATCCGCACGTGAGCTGTCACTATTTTCGATTAACCTTAAGGCTCACCACGTTTGTCCTAGCGTTGCGTACGTTGTTCCGTTGCGTGGTTCCGTTGCGTTGTGTCGTTGCGTTGTTCCGTTGCGTGGTTCCGTGGTGTTCCTATGCCTGGTCGTATGGGGGTATCCGTGGTCCTGTGTCGTTTCCTGGGTCTCTGATTCCGTCGCGAAAATACTTTTCATTAGCGTTGTGCGTCCACTCGATTTCAATTCCGAACTCTCACTGAACTCCGCGACAATTAATTGTCGCGTTGTTCGCCAAAATTTTCCCTCTGCCGGCGTCGTTTTTGTTGCTTTGCCCTTGGCACACATATTTTGGCCGCCGATGCAACGGGTCTTTTCCCGGCGTCGATCGATGGTGCCTGGTACGAAATTATACGCAGCGCTGCTTACGCCTCGGCTTCTTGTCTGTGGCGTACTTTTGTCGCGTGCCAACTCCCTCAAGTCGACGCAGGTGGCTTGCCGTCCCTTGCTCTCTGCCGCTATCGTCTCTGCTGCACTGCTCTGGCGTCGCGGCTTATGCTGTGTGCGTATTTTCCGTCTTGTTGCTTCGACGTCAGCAATGTACTTGTATGGGTGCGCTGTGTAGCGGCTGTTGTCTCTCGCTCTCTCTGCCTAGCCTCTGTCGATCCATGCATTGCACTGCGCATGTGTCGTCGCTCTTTGTTTTCGTCTCTCCGTGTCTGATCTCGCTGTGAGTACGAGTGCGACAAGTGTGTCTCGTTCTCTGTCTCGCTGCCGTTTGCTGGCTGCTTCCAGTGAGAACATTACTCGCCGTTTAGTTTTGTACACTGCCGGCTGGCAGTTATGGGACTGTGCTTGTCTAAATTCTTAACTGTGCGTACTGGCAGTTTTCGGCCAGTGCGCTAGATTGTGCGCTCATTTATGGGGCGTCACACCCCCCATTTTCTTCCGGGTGATGAGGAGTGATGGTGACCTGGGCCGAGCAATTGATGCTCACGTTGAACCACAGGTCCCCCACGGTCCGCCGGAAACGCACCCGCTTCCCTTGGTGGTTACGGAGTCTTGCCGTGAGCGCTTCCACCAAGTCCAATGGGAGGAGTCGGTCCCCCGTGAATACCCTCCAGTCTTCGGGCGCGACCACAAAGGGAATCAGCTCCCGGTCTAGCTCCATCGGCCCTGCAGCTGCCGTCTCGGTCGCTTGCTGCAGTTGGGCGTTGGCCGACGTGCTAGGCAGGTCATCTCCTAACAACCCTCTTCCTTCCGACGTGTTCATCGTCGATCGTGCGTGGCGCACTAGCTCCATCGACCCTGTGTCAATCGTAGCTACCAAGGCCTGGTCCTCAATCCGCACGGTAGCTACGATTCTCCCTCGCTCGAATCTCATTGCTGTTGTTAGTGGCGTGTGGGTTGCGCTGTCTCCAGCCGTTCGCCCGGCGGCTGGGAGCGCGCTTCGTTTCCCGATGCCTGACTTCGACAACAATCCACTGTCCGGACACCTCGTCGGCCACAATCCCAGCAAAAGTTCAGACGAGCATTTTGGCATTCTCGGCTAAAGTGTCCCACTTGGCCGCAGTTTCTACAAGCGCGACGGATGTCAATGCATTCCTCCGCTTCTTGTATCCGCTGATTGTTCGCCTCTGCACTGCTGCTTGGCTTTGTAGTGCTCTCCGAACGCCGATGCCCCATGCTGCTCTTAGAGCGCGCGGCTTCTCGTGCCTTCACGTCCTCGAAAGTCGTGATCAGCTTGGTCAACTGGGCCAACGTGGAGAACTCGTGTCGCCGCGTGTAGAGCTGGTACTCGGGAAGCAAGTTCTCGTAGATCCGACTTAGTTCCTGATCCTCTGTGTAGGCGGCACGACGCATCATGACCCGGATGCTGAGTAGATACGAGGTAAAATGCTCGCCAGGACGTTGCATCCTATCTCGTATTTCGTCCTCCAGCCTTTGGAAATAGCGCGGTGGCAAGAAGAATTCTAGGAAATCCCTTCTGAACTCGCGCCAAGTCCCCTCGTACATCCTGGTTACTCGGAACCAGTCGGCCGCTGCCCCCGTCAGCAATCCCGCGATTGCTGGCATCAATTGCTGCTGCGTATCAATTTGATAGATTGCTATCATATCCTCCAGATGTTCGATGAAACGCAAGGGGTCAGCAGCTCCTCCGTCAAAGAAGACGCCCCATTTCCGAAGTCGATCCACAAAACCGAGTTGCAGACTACGTTCGTTTTGTGGACCGGTGCTGCGAGAGTGATCTTCGCGAATCCTCGTTGAATCATTGCTGCTCAGTGTAGACACAGGGACCCGTAAAGTCGGCTGATGTGTAGGCCCTTGCACAATACTTGTGGTGGCAGCGTGGCTCGTCCCTGGTAAAACTAGTCCTTCTCCCGGTGCCGGGGATACTCCTCGGGACCTGGGTTTATTTTCCGGCGTTGGACTCGCTCCGAGGGTAAGCTCCAGCTCGGCGAGCCTCTGCACGGCTTCCTTGGGTAATTCCGGTTGACTTGCGAAAGCAGCGAGACGGCTCCGCAATTCTTCCACGGTGCCTTCTGGATCCCGGCCGAACTCCTTCAAGATCGATTGTAGCTCGCTCTTACGGCGGTAGGATATCCATTGCACACCCATGGTTTTTGTACTGCTTAGTTGTTAGTATTAGTCCTTGTTATACTCCTGGTACCAATCCCTGTGGTATCCTGTGTGATAGTCCCTTTGTAATAATCCGCGAAATGATCCTGATGATAATCCTTGCTGGTTGTGTTGTCGTTCTTGCTCTGCTGCTATTTGCTGATGTTGACTCCTCAAGTGCTTGCTAACGACTGTCCCCGTAGGACCCTGTCGTATCTCTTATGTAGGCGTCCGCTTAAGCTGCGTCGACGTCGGCAGCGACGCGACGCAGGGTACTCGTGGCCGTCGGGACACCTGCTCGTGGCTCGTATTTGCGTAGCCGTGGAACAAAGAAAGCTTCGGAGACATTAAATATACTGCGATGCGTGAAACTCTGATATTCCGCGAAATCAAACGCCCTATTTCCCTCTCTCTCCAACTTCGTCTCCCTAAGACAAACTGATGACGTTTTAAGTCATAAAAGATGGAATATCTCAAATTTTCTACTCAAGGTCCCTGCTCGGGCGCCATCTGTAAGGAAGTTTCTAAGGCCGGGGTATGTCTCAGTCCGGCCAAGGGCTACTCACAGAAAATTTATTGATTTGGACTGGGAACGCCTGGTGAAATCGAGATGCAGCGACACGATGATGGGCTGGTCGCTACCTAACGGTGAAAGGGAGCCAGAGTTTTGGGGAACGGGCTAGTGACTAGCGCGTCCGGGCGACGAGTGATTCAGTGGGTTCTGTACGCGAGTTCTGTTCAATAGAGGAGTACAGGCTGCCACTATTGCACAGAGACCTGGACCATCAACACCAACCAACACCACCACGAGGACTACCAGACGAGGCCGTGGTAGTCGTCGGCGCGGAGTTGCTTGTGTATGCACTGTACAGAGAAATCACCAGAGATGACCAACAGCGGGTGAATGCGATGCGCACGATTGATCACGGCTTTCATCCAATAGGAGAGTACAGGCTACTACTATTGGAGAAAATCCGGATCATCAACACCAGTCAACGCCACCACGAGAGCTACCAGACGAGGCCTTGGTAGTCGTCGACGCGGAGTTGCTTGTGTATGCACTGCACAGAGATATCAACAGAGATGAGCAACAGCGGGAAAATGCGATGCGCACGATTGATCGCAGCTTTCATCCAATAGGAGAGTACAGGCTACTACTATTGGAGAAAATCCGGATCACCAACACCAGTCAACACCACCACGAGAGCTACCAGACGAGGCCTTGGTAGTCGTCGACGCGGAGTTGCTTGTGTATGCACTGCACAGAGAAATCAACAGAGATGAGCAACAGCGGGAGAATGCGATGCGCACGATTGATCGCAGCTTTCATCCAATAGGAGAGTACAGGCTACTACTATTGGAGAAAATCCGGATCACCAACACTAGTCAACACCACCACGAGAGCTACCAGACGAGGCCTTGGTAGCCGTCGACGCGGAGTTGCTTGTGTATGCACTGCACAGAGATATCAACAGAGATGAGCAACAGCGGGAAAATGCGATGCGCACGATTGATCGCAGCTTTCATCCAATAGGAGAGTACAGGCTACTACTATTGGAGAAAATCCGGATCACCAACACCAGTCAACACCACCACGAGAGCTACCAGACGAGGCCTTGGTAGTCGTCGACGCGGAGTTGCTTGTGTATGCACTGCACAGAGAAATCAACAGAGATGAGCAACAGCGGGAGAATGCGATGCGCACGATTGATCGCAGCTTTCATCCAATAGGAGAGTACAGGCTACTACTATTGGAGAAAATCCGGATCACCAACACCAGTCAACACCACCACGAGAGCTACCAGACGAGGCCTTGGTAGTCGTCGACGCGGAGTTGCTTGTGTATGCATTGCGCTGGTCACTCGGCACACTGGGGAGGAATACACACTACCACTTATGTTTTCATTGTATTTTGTTTGCGTTTTATTGCTACTCTCTAGGGGTGCATGTATATGTGTATATATACATGTATATATATATAAAGAAGAAAACAAAGTATACTAGGCCGCCTATCCGCACGTGAGCTGTCACTATTTTCGATTAACCTTAAGGCTCACCGCGTGGGTCCTAGCGTTGCGTACGTTGTTCCGTTGCGTGGTTCCGTTGCGTTGTGTCGTTGCGTTGTTCCGTTGCGTGGTTCCGTGGTGTTCCTATGCCTGGTCGTATGGGGGTATCCGTGGTCCTGTGTCGTTTCCTGGGTCTCTGATTCCGTCGCGAAAATACTTTTCATTAGCGTTGTGCGTCCACTCGATTTCAATTCCGAACTCTCACTGAACTCCGCGACAATTAATTGTCGCGTTGTTCGCCAAAATTTTCCCTCTGCCGGCGTCGTTTTTGTTGCTTTGCCCTTGGCACACATATTTTGGCCGCCGATGCAACGGGTCTTTTCCCGGCGTCGATCGATGGTGCCTGGTACGAAATTATACGCAGCGCTGCTTACGCCTCGGCTTCTTGTCTGTGGCGTACTTTTGTCGCGTGCCAACTCCCTCAAGTCGACGCAGGTGGCTTGCCGTCCCTTGCTCTCTGCCGCTATCGTCTCTGCTGCACTGCTCTGGCGTCGCGGCTTATGCTGTGTGCGTATTTTCCGTCTTGTTGCTTCGACGTCAGCCATGTACTTGTATGGGTGCGCTGTGTAGCGGCTGTTGTCTCTCGCTCTCTCTGCCTAGCCCCTGTCGATCCATGCATTGCACTGCGCATGTGTCGTCGCTCTTTGTTTTCGTCTCTCCGTGTCTGATCTCGCTGTGAGTACGAGTGCGACAAGTGTGTCTCGTTCTCTGTCTCGCTGCCGTTTGCTGGCTGCTTCCAGTGAGAACATTACTCGCCGTTTAGTTTTGTACACTGCCGGCTGGCAGTTATGGGACTGTGCTTGTTTAAATTCTTAACTGTGCGTACTGGCAGTTTTCGGCCAGTGCGCTAGATTGTGCGCTCATTTATGGGGCGTCACACTACATTCTGTTTTATATTGCTTTAATATTCCAGTAATACATTTGTTCATAACTTTTTTTTATTTTTAGGCATTGAAATGCGGTCTTGTCCTTGACAGAATTCTCACGGTCATATCTCATTGAGAATAGATGATCGTTTAGAATAACTGTTTTTTGTTTATAGTCAATTTTTGCTTCACAAGATTCCAGATATTCTCTACCTAATAAGATATCGTATTTATCAGAAAAGTTGTGTAAGTAAAATATTTGATGGGTAGGGCAAAGTTTACTAGGGGCAAAAGATACACAATTTTTTAATTGAACAATACCATTTATTGTTTGTACGTTCAATTCACAAGTTTTTGTAGGGAATTTTAAAAAGTTTTCTTTAATTAGATTTATGGATGAACCTGTGTCAATTACACAGTTAAAATTTTGTCCACTCATAACTAATCTGATGAAGGGATTGGTTCTTCGTTGTCCGAGTCTTCTTGATGAAAATTTTCTGATGTGTCCATCTTAGAGTGGTCACTAGTTTCTCTCTGTCATTTATGAGAGGGATTGGGAGGTCTTTGACTCTGAGTTTGGTAATTCATTGGGTTTTGTGATCTAGCTTGATCGAGGTTTTGTTTGAATTCCTTATGTAATGCCTCAGCATTTTCTTTTGGTTTATGATTTGAGTTAGCGTTTTTTGAGTAATTTGGAGTAGGGTAATAATTCTGGTTACTTCCCTTTCCACGGTTTTCAGTGCTTGAATTGCTTTGTGTTTTATTTGTTTTGGAATTGTCATTGTTTTGGTTATTACGTTCGTTATAACCATTTTCGTACAATCCTTCGCGTTGAGCTACTTGTTTTAATTTTGAAACTGTTGTAATGTCATATCGTGCTAATGTCATAAAAATTCTGTCCGGTAATTTTTTTGTAATAACGTCTTTAAAAGTATTATTCATTGCATTAGTGTACAATAGAGTGTTCTGGACCTGATTTTCTAACATTAACTTATTGGATATTACAAAAGATTTATACTCTAGATCTTCAACAAACTTGCGGATACTATTATTAAAGTTGGTGTTATAGAGACGTCGTAGAAGCTCTTCATACGGAGTTTGTGTTTTAAATTCGTCGATGAGGGCGCTCCTTAACTCTCCCCAGGTTGTGGCTGCTGTCAGCTGCGACACTCGTTGTGCGGATCCGGTGGTCTGCATCTCGATTGCTCCGAATAGGACACTATGTTGTCTCACATCCTGTGTTGGATATAACTGCATAATAAAATCAATCCTCCTTATGAATGCAGTTAGTTCCACGGTTTTTCCGTCGAACACTGGCACTTGTCGAATTTGTCCAAGCGCTTGTTTCAGATGTATTCCTGATAGTTCCATTGGTGGGTTGGTTGCCATGGTGTTGTTGTAGATTTTATTTATTTTGTTGGCAATTGTCACTTCAGGTTTTAATTTTAATTTTAATTTTTGTTTTAATTGTCACTTTTGTTGAATTATAAGAGACTAAGCTCTTTATTTACAGTTGTTCAAATAGTCCAGAGGATCTATTTTTTGGTTGAACACTGTTTGGTGTTTTGCGCGGTTTTTCTTTGTAATAGCCATTATCTTTGGTGGCGGTCGCACATTTAAATATGGGCCACGACTGATAATTGGGTTATGAGTCACACACGCTTAGGATCTTTGGCGGATATTAGGATAATATTTTTTCCAAAATTGTAATGTTTTAACCGTTTCCTTGCCGCGGAAAATTCGCGTGCTCGAATCCTAGAAATTCCTTGGTCGTACAAGGATTTCTTTTCAATGGATTGAAAATAAAGGACGATTACTTATTACGAGGATATTTATTATCAATATCCTACCGGCTGCGCCAATAAGATGTTTCGACACTTAGCTTATCAAAAAAAATATAAACTTTATTGAATAAACTCGAAACTACGGAGTACAAAACTAGACTGCTTATCCTATGTTCTGATGACGTTAAGCAAACCTCGGTTTTGAGCTTTCATTAATTGGACTTTGGACTCATTGAGCTTTTAGCTCTTATGTAAATAGAGAAAGATCTCGATCTTGAAGAGATTGAGAGTGTTCGGCTAGGATTTGTTTAACGTCAGCAGTTTTAACCCCAATGATGGGAATAACGATTCTGGCGAATTGTTTATGATATTTAATGCATTCGTGGGAAGCCAGAATTGTTATTGTCACCATTTGATTTTCTGATAGTGTTTACATTAGTCTTTGGTGCGAAAGAAATCTTTGACATAAATAATAAGTGTTGTGTATGTGGTGTATGGGTACGTATGTATCTACATATGTCACTTCCCCATCCTTAAGAAATGAGCCTGTCCTCAGGCGGTTAATTTTGGATATAGTGTGGGATCTATTACAATTTCTTCGATATCGTTTTCAGTTACATTTGGATATAATTAGACCCCGTACTCTAAAAAAGAGTAGAGGGGTCTATTAGGTTTGTCAGAAGCGAAATGTGCGTAACAGGCAGAAGGAGGCGTGGCCGACCCCATAAAGTATATATATTCTTGATCAGCATCAACAGCCGAGTCGATATAGCAATGTCCGTCTGTCCGTCTGTCCGTCTGTCTGTCTGTCCGTCTGTCCGTCTGTCCGTCTGTCTGTCCGTCCGTATGAACACCTGGATCTTTTAAACTACAAAAGCTAGAGCCACCAAATTTATAATGAAAGTCCGTTATTAACCCAGGCAGGTTAAGTTTATTTCAAATTTTTGCCACGCCCCTTACCGCCCCCGCAATGAGCAAAAAACCAGACACACCTCGAAAAAAAATGTAGTTTTAGGCCAATAACTCAGTAACTATGGCACTTAGGAACACCATTTCTGGTAAACAGGTTGCTAGAGACATCCTTAATGCAATGCCATTAAAAATTTTGAGCTGCCACGCCCACTTTTCTCCTGAGAGTTAACCAAACGTTTTCACTTTAATGCCATGTTTAAGGCATTTATTCATATAGTAGGGTGTTGTAATTCAACATAAGTATAGAGACATATAAAATCAACTTATTCTGAAAGTGCCATAATCATACTACTTTTAACAAAAGAGTTACTGCGTTACAAAGTTTGTTATTTAACTGCAATATCACTTACGCGCGAGAGCGAGACAGAAACATACAAACACATGTTCGAACGTTTTCGATGCTTGTGTAGCGACAGCGCTGCCGGCAGACGCTGGCCGCGCCGAATACACACATAAATACATACACACATACATACATACATGCATACATATAATTTCAAACGAATGTGTGTTTGTGTGAATAATATGTAAATGCTGATATTCGGAGAATTCTTGAAAGTGGCGCGTGGTGCAACTGATAGAGTTTGTCTGAGGTTGTAGGTTCGAATGCTGGCAATGCGAATTATTAAATTATTTTTTTTAAATTTCAATTCAAATTGAATACAAATGTGCACTACTTTGAGAGTACGGGGTCTTTTATAGTCGGCTCGGTCGACTGTAGCCTTTCTTACTTGTTTTTATATAATATTTTTATATTTAAAGATAATGTATAATATAAGTATGATTAAAATAATTGTTAAAGTTGTTATAGTTATAATTTGGAACGTGTTGTACAATTTTGTTTGTTGTTGGATAATTTCTTTAGTTTGGACATATGACAATGGTTCTAGTTTGGTTATATTATTATTTATGTAGACTGTTTGTGTGTAATCTAGCATAGTATTAGTTATTTGAATTTCATCTAATTGGATTGAACAATTTATAGCTTTTATCATATTGTTTCCTTCGATAATAATTTCTCGGTTGATACAATTTTGGTTTAGTACAGTTTTCGGTAAGTTCCATGTTAACATAATGTTTGGTTCTACATACTTGGTTTCATAATTTTTATGGGATTTTGAATATCTACATTCTGTTTTATCTTGCTTTAATATTCCAGTAATACATTTGTTCATAACTTTTTTTTTTATTTTTATTGGTTGCTGTGAATGCTTTATTGTTCTGTAAGTAGTAAGTGTCATGTATAGTTTCGGTCAAAATGTCTTTGTTTTCGTCAGGGTATGGAATAATGTCGTATAGTACAGTATTTATAATTTCGGGTGGAATATGGGAAATAATTAAAATTTCGTTAGTAGTTGTTTTTAGCCAAGTTGATGTTTTAATATTTATTATTTTTTTAACGTTTAAATGTTTTAGTGAGTCATACTTTAGTAATTTAGGGTTGAATATACCAAGCTTGGTTAATTGCATACCTAACTCAATGTCTTCGACATATTCTGTGAATTCTTGTAGGTTAAAAATTAGTAATTCGAGTCGTTGCTGTGCCTCATGTGTGATACTTAGTCTGTTCATTACTTCTATTCCTTTGTTAACAGCTTTTATTACTTCATTTAGTTCATTGGCTTGAACACTATTTTCTGAAAGGTTATCTATTTTTGATTGTAATTCTTCTTTGTCTTCTTGATCTAAAGTTCCGAAAAGGTATTTATAAAATGTGTGCACTTAGGAACACCATTTCTGGTAAACAGGTTGCCAGAGACATCCTTAATGCAATGCCATTAAAAATTTTGAGCTGCCACGCCCCCTTTTCTCCTGAGAGTTAACCAAACGTTTTCACTTTAATGCTATGTTTAAGGCATTTATTCATATAGTAGGGTGTTGTAATTCAACATAAGTATAGAGACATATAAAATCAAGTTATTCTGAAAGTGCCATCATCATACTACTTTTAACAAAATAGCTACAGCGTTAGAAAGTTTGTTATTTAAGTGCAATATCACTTACGCGTGAGAGCGAGACATAAACATACAAACACATGTTCGAACGTTTTCGATGCTTGTGTGGCGACAGCGCTGTCGGCAGACGCTGTGGCGACAGCGCTGCCGGCAGACTCTGGCCGCGCCGAATACACACATACATACATACATGCATACATATAATTTCAAACGAATGTGTGTTTGTATGAATAAAATGTAAATGCTGATTATCGGAGAATTCTTGAAAGTGGCGCGTGGTGCAACTGATAGAGTTGCGGCAATGCGAATTGTTAATTTAATTTTTTTTAAATTTCAATTCAAAATGTACATATAAAATTAAAATTTTTAAATTTCATTCGAAAATTTGAATTTAAATTGAATACAATTGCGCACTTCTATGGGAGTACGGGGTCTTTTACAGTCGGCTCGATCGACTGTAGCCTTTCTTACTTGTTCTGTTAAGTACTGTATTTTTACTAATGGTTCAAATTCTTTTGTTTGTTTCATTAAATTATTATAAGTTTCTTCAGTTTTTGTTATAATAATAGTTAAATAGTGGTATTCGTATTTTATAGGTAAATTAATTGTTCCTGTTTTAAATAAAAGATATCCGTTTTTGGAGTTAATTGGGTTGATTTCCAAATTTTGACCTTTTATTGGCCATACAAAGTTGAGTAGCATGAGTGTTATAATTATAGTTGTTAAATTATGAGGAGTTATCATCTTGATTCGGGTTACTATTTGATTTGGAATTATCATATTTACTTTCATTAGTTACTTTCTTTCTTTTATATTTTGATTTATGGTGTGTTATTTTTAGACCCCGTACTCTAAAAAAGAGTATAGGGGTCTATTAGGTTTGTCAGAAGCGAAATGTGCGTAACAGGCAGAAGGAGGCGTGGCCGACCCCATAAAGTATATATATTCTAGATCAGCATCAACAGCCGAGTCGATATAGCAATGTCCGTCTGTCCGTCTGTCTGTCTGTCTGTCTGTCTGTCCGTCCGTCCGTATGAACACCTGGATCTTTTAAACTACAAAAGCTAGAGACACCAAATTTGGAATGAAAGTCCGTTATCTTCGCGAACAGACCAAGTTTATTTCAAATTGTTGCCACGCCCCCTTACCGCCCCCGCAATGAGCAAAAAACCAGACACACCTCGAAAAAAATTTACTTTTAGGCCAATAACTCAGTAACTATGGCACTTAGGAACACCATTTCTGGTAAACAGGTTGCTAGAGACATCCTTAATGCAATGCCATTAAAAATTTTGAGCTGCCACGCCCCCTTTTCTCCTGAGAGTTAACCAAACGTTTTCACTTTAATGCCATGTTTAAGGCATTTATTCATATAGTAGGGTGTTGTAATTCAACATTCGTATAGAGACATATAAAATCAAACTATTCTGAAAGTGGCATCAACATACTACCTTTAACAAAAGAGCTACTGCGTTAGAAAGTTTGTTATTTAACTGCAATATCACTTACGCGCGAGAGCGAGACAGAAACATACAAACACATGTTCGAACGTTTTCGATGCTTGTGTGGCGACAGCGCTGCCGGCAGACGCTGGCTGCGCCGAATACACACATACATGCATACATATTTGCATCATATACATATTGTCAAACGTATGTTTATTCGAATACAAACAAACAGATGTATGTTTGATTATGCTTAGATTGTTTTTGTTTCAACGTGTTTTAATGCAAGTAAAACACATAGTAATATGTGGATACCGATTTTAATAATTTAATCGGGACAAATGCAGAGAGTATTATACGGGCGCGCTCGACTGTACTTTTCTTTTTAATTTCAATTCAAAATGTACATATAAAATTAAAATTTTTAAATTTCATTCAAAAATTTAAATTTAAATTGAATACAATTGCTCACTTCTATGGGAGTACGGGGTCTTTTACAGTCGGCTCGATCGACTGTAGCCTTTCTTACTTGTTCTACCTCTGTTTACTTCTTCATAATGTTTTTCATCTATTTGTGTTACATTTCTTGTTTGTTTGTGTGGGTTTGTGGATTTAGATTTTACTAAAGGTGATTCCCTAGTATCTATTTCAAATTCGGTTCTTTTTTCATTAAGTCTTTCTATTTGTCTTTTCTTATTTAGCTGTATATCATACTCAGGTGTTCCTGCGTAAATGAAAATGTCTGCTGGTGTTCTACCAGTTGAATTATGTTTGGTTTTATGGTTATAAGTGTAAAGTATTACTTCAAATCTGGTTAATTTGTTTTCATGGTTAGTGTCAGAATTAACAATTCTTAATTTTTCATTTACTGTTTTATGGAATCTTTCTATGTCGGAAATACCGTTTTTGCTAGTTGTGATGGATATATTTACGTCTTCTGACTTTAACCACATTTGTAGTGCGGAGCACAAGAAAGCTGAGTCTTTATCTGCTTTTATTTCTATTGGTTTACCCATGTTATTAAATACTTTTAAAAGAGCTCTTTTGGCTTCTAAATAATCTCGACCATTTACTTCTATTAAAGTTGCGTATTTGGAATATAAGTCTATACAAGATAGAAATTTTTTATTGTCTACCATATAAAAATCAATGACATATTTTTCTCTTGGATTATGGATTTCTGGAGTTAATTCGAAAGCTAACTTAGTGTTTCTGTGTTCTGTTTTTGCTATATTACAAAATTTGCATTCGTTAATTATGTTTTGTATTAAGTTTTGATAATCTGGGTAAAAATATTTTTCTTTAAATAATAATGTCATTTTCTCTATTCCTGGATGTAATAACTTTTCGTGTGTATTAATAATAAATTCTTTGAATTCGGCATATGTCTGGAGGTCTATTAGTTTTTTGGTTGATCTCATTACTTTTGTAATGTTATTGGGACTAATTATTTCAACGAAAGCATTCTGAAGTGTAAGAAAATTGGCTTCGTTGCTGAAGTATATAAAACTTTTCTTTGAACATAAGTATTCTTTAATTAATTCTTTTGCATGGTTGTGTGTCATTTCGACATAATTTATTAAGATTTTTGTTTTATGAAAATAATTAATGACGTTTGCGTTATTTGAGTTACTTTTTACAAATTCTATTTGTCTTTTAAAATAATTGATTGGTCTTTCTGTGATTGAAATGTAATATTGGTTATCTTCTTGAGCGCTGTGGATTGTTGCTACTGTTACATCGGAAGTTTCTCCTAACAAGTTTTCTTTAATTTTAATTCTAGACAAAGCATCTGCAACATAGTTTTCTTTACCTGGTACATATTTAATGTGATAGTCAAATTCATTTAATTTTATTTTCCAGCGTTGTAATTTCATATTTGGTTCTTTAATATTATTAAGCCAAAAAGTGGTTTTTGGTCACTGAGAATCTCGAATTTTCTACCGTAGAGATAAGATCGGAAATATTTGGTTGCTCAAACGATGGCTAAAAGTTCCTTTTCAATTGCTGCATAGTTAATTTCATGTTCGTTTAGGGTTCTACTTGCGAAACAAATTGGTTTTTGATTTTGAGACAGAACAGCTCCAATAGCTATGTTACTGGCATCAGTTGTAAGACAAAATGGTTTTTCGAAATTCGGATAAACTAATGTTGGATCGGATGTTATAAGCACTTTTAATTTTTCATATCAGAGAATGATGACAGTCGTATTATCACGCATTGAGCCTACACAAGCTTTCCCTTAAATGGATAATTTAATCATTATTGCTAATTCTGAACAACATATGATTAAAAGTTTATCAGATGTATTTTTAAACATACATACATAGACACTTTTGTCGCTACGTTTATACAAACAATAGATAAGTGGCGTAATGCGATCCTCCACTTACAAGTAGACTGGCCTGCACCGTGAGATCTGCAATGTAAGCAATATGAAGTGATGGCCTTTGGTAGATTCCAACTTGTATGCCGTATGTATGTACATATTTATATGTACTTCCGTTCTACGGCTAAGATTTTTGATAAGAAATATATGGATTCACTATGAATCTAGCCAGTAAAAGACAAACAAGTGTTCGTTGTTTGATTACAATATTTATTTTATTTTTATTTTATTTATTTATTAACGCAGACTAAGATCAGTCGCGTGTATTAACCAAAAATATGTTTATATGTATTATTAAAATTAATATTAATAATTATTAAAAAGGGGATAAAAAGTATTGAAATTGATCGAACATTTGTTGGGAAAAACGCAAAAAAAAACCCAACCAGATCAATAAAAATGTGTGCCAAAACTAACACGAAAGATCTCTGATTTAAAGAGACGAATAAATGGAAGGGATTCCAAAGATACTGCCCATGGAAATGAGAGATTTAACGGAGTTGGCTGAAAAGTGAAGCTTTAAGTTGGAAAAGAGAGAGAGATGTATCAATTATTCTATAGTATTGATTATATTTAGCGCATAATACCCGAAAACGATTGTGCAAAGCGTAGTCAGTAGTGCATGTAGGAAGAAATAAAGGGATGTAGTACCTGGTTGCCCTGGCTGGAATGTTAAAATTAAGACGTTCTAAGAAGGATGGGGAGCAGATATCGCCAATTAAAAGTTTATGAAGAAAAATAACTCCAAGAACTCTCCTATGATTAACAAGGGACGGAAGATCGAGGAGTAAGAGCCTGTTGGTGAAGGAATGAAAGACGAAGGTTAGGGTCCCAATTGAGTCCGCGAAGTGCAAAGAGTAAAAGAGAAATTGAGGTGCAAGTAATTGGTTATGCACCAGTTATGCATTGTGTTTAAATCATCTTGTAATAACACATGATCCGAAGGGTTCTTATAAGATAATAATAATTTCACATCATCTGCATACATAAGTATGCGACAATGGGATAGCGAACAGGGAACGTCGCTTATGAAAAGATTAAAGTGTAAAGGTCCTAGGTGACTACCCTGGGGAACTCCAGAAGTAACAAAAACAGATTTAGAGATGGCTAATCTAAGCATAACCCTTTGGATCCTACCTGTTAGATATGAAGATATCCATAGAAGAATGGAAGGTGGGAAGCCTAAAATACTAAATTTGTGTAAAAGGACGTTATGATTCACAGAGTCAAATGCTTTACTAAAGTCAGTATAGATGACATCAGTTTGCATTCTATTAAGGAATGCCTCATTTATAAAAGAGGTAAATTCCAATAGATTGGTCGAGGTCGACCGACTCTTAACGAATCCGTGTTGTGCAGGGCAGATAATTGACTTGCAGAGATGTTGCAACGTCAAAGTAATTATCTTTTCGAAGAGCTTGGGGATTGCGGACAACTTCGCAATTCCCCTGTAGTTGGATATATCCGACTTACATCCTTTTTTATGCAGTGGGATAATGTAAGATTCTTAGATTAGGAAAAACAGACGATTCTAAAGAAAGCTTAAAAAGAATTAGGAGAGTTTTTAGTATGAAAAAACAGCACTCCTTGAGCACACAACTTGGAATGCTGTCAGGCCCAGGAGAGAAGGAAGATTTTAGGGTGTTAATTGAGGAATGCATGCAACTATCAGTAATGTGAGGTAAGAAAACAGAGTTAGTGGATGGGAGATTATAGGGGTAAGAGAAGTTAGTAGGCAAACTGTAGGTGTATGTTGATTGAAAAAAGGTAGCAAAGAGATCGGAAGCAGCCGAATCATCGATTACTTTACAAGAATTGAAAAATAAGGAATTGGGTAAGGTACTAGATTCACGTTTAAAATTAACAAAATAAAAGAATTGTTTAGGATCACGCGCAAATTGATTCATGCATCGAACGAGATAACTTTCATAGCATTCAGAATTGAGAAGCGTAAAGGCATCTTTTAATTTAGAATAATTAAAAATGTCTAAGATAGACCCTGTCTGCTTAAACTTTTTAAAATATTTAGATTTTTTGTTTTTTAAGTTGGATAGTCTTGGTGAAAACCAAGGTGAATTATGTGAAACGGACTTTACAACACAAAATGGAATGCAGACATCAAAGATTGAGTTTAAAATGTAAAAATACTCGACAGCTATGTTAATATCATTCGTGCTGTATAGTATAATATTTATTTCACTGTTTCATTGTTCAGTTAAGGGATGACAGCTGGCTGTGAAACGAGTATTTATGTGAGGCGTTTTAACATGAAAGCGTTGCTACTACGAAAGTATAAATGTGAAGCGTTCAACTGACTCTGTTGAACACATTTGTGAAGTGAATTTAAAGATGAGATCCAGCATTCTGTTTAGACGATTATATATATGATTGACTTTAAAAAGAGGAAGATCAATCAAACCATCTAAAAAGTCATTATTAGGTGTAGGAATGTAATTAAACTTGTCAAAACACGTCCAGGAAACGTTTGGCAAGTTAAAATCACCAAGTGTCACAAAGAAATCTTGATCACGAATGTGACTAAATATTTCTTTAATGAAATTTAAATGTTTCAAATAAATCGACATTTCAGACGATGGATGAATTTAGGAATAAGTTACATTAAGCCAAAATGACGAAAAAGTAACGTTAAAGGCAACAATTTCAATTTCATCCAGTGGTGAAACCGTTATTGCCGTTTGATCTGGTAAGGACACACATTCCGGCGATTTTGTAAAGTAGCACATTACTAGCGATTTCCACGTGGCGTAGTGGGCAGTGGCCCCACGATGTCAATGGCCAGCCGCTCGAAAGAAGCGCCGCAGTAGCATTGAGGCATGCAAGCGTACTTCGCGATGGTCCTTTCCTTGTACTGCAAGTCTGACATAATGCGCACCAGAGAGACACGTCTGCGCTTTGTCCAACCCAGTAGTAGCGTTGCTTAAGTATCCAAATAAAGGCTTTCGAACATGTGCCAGTAGACCTTCGTTTCAGAATAGAAGAAATAGAAGAAATAGTTTGTATACAGCTTCTATAATGTGCTGATGTATCATCTATTGCGGAGGCTATTGACACGATCCATATTCAACAATATGTCGTACAAATGATGTATAATGAGTTTTTGTTAGGTTGGAATCGTCAAATTCCTTAGACCACCGCTTTATGAAACCCAATACAGAGTTAAACTTTACTTTTGGATCGAAAAGGATTAAATCATTTAGGCGTTATATCCTTTGCAGGTGTTCGTCATTAATAGGTTAGTTATTATAGATAGGCGTTCTTCTACTAAAGGTCATTACGTTACATTTACACAAAGAAATCATGATCACGCATGTGACTAAATGTTTCTTTAATCAAATTGAAATGTTGCAAATAAATCGACATTTCAGACGATGGAGGAATATAGGAACAAGTTACATAAAGCGCAAATGACGAAAAAGAAACCTTAACGGCACAATTTCAATTTCATCTAGTGGTGAAACATCTATTATTTCAGCATTAAGGCTGGATTTCACTGAAATAAGGACTCCACCACCACGTCGATTAGGACGATCGCGTCTAAATATATTATATTTTGATGACATTATTTCATTATCAGCTATACTAGAGTTAAGCCAAGTCTCTGAAAATGCAACAATGTCAGAATCAAAAGAGAAACTATTCTTATGTAATTGTTTCAATTTAGACCCCAAACCCCTTACATTCTGATATAGAATGAAAAGTTTGTCAGAGTCTAGTTTTTTGAGACTGTTGCTGGGGCCGATTGAGATGGACCACTAGATGACAACGAGAAAAAAAAAGAGTACACAAAATACCTTAGATGTAAACAAATAAGCTCGAAAACAAAATTCGCAATGTTTGATAGCACAGATTTTAAATCATCGTGATCAAAGATTGTTGGGTTTATTATGTTGGCTTTTTCAAGAGTGCTCGTGAGCATTAAATTCTGGATTTCATTTATTAACATTCTATTTCTGGCCAATAATACCTCGTGAAATGTGGCGTGTCTATTAGATCATTTTTCTTTGCTTTAATTATCTTATTTACTGTATCGGTTAATTGATTTATCTGCTTCTGGGCTTCTGTGTTTATTACTACCTGTTTGTTGTTTGATTCGATTAATCTTCTTTCGGTCATTCTGATCTTTTCTAAATCTTTAGCGTCCGGTGTGCCGAACACTACCTTAAGTGCTGTCCCAAGAAAACCCAAGTTTCTGGCAATTCGGTGGTGCACCTCTAAAACGGACAAAAGACTTCTAGTATGGTTAACATATACCTCCAATAGTTTTCTCATATGAGACTGGGGAAAGTACTCGGACAATTTTTCTGTTTCTTCTATCATTCTATTAAAAATTCGGTCAAATTACTTGAGTGTCGTGCAAAGTCATGTTGTTCCCAAATCATTACATTTCCATCTACTATGGGTATGTATTTTGAATGAGAACAGTCGGTGATCCGAACGTTTATTATACTTATTAGGGATACAATCGACCAAATAAGCCTGCAAAAAAAAAATAAAATTGGATATAATCGCTAATCTAATTATTATTATACTCTCTGCAAGAGTATATTGGGTTTGTGCAAAAGTATGTAACAGGCAGAAGGAGGCGTGGCAGACCCCATAAAGTATATATATTCTTGATCAGCATCACAAGCCGAGTCGATATAGCCATGTCCGTCTGTCCGTCTGTCCGTCTGTCCGTCTGTCTGTCTGTCTGTCTGTCTGTCTGTCTGTCTGTCTGTCCGTATGAACAAACAGATTTCAGAGATGGTAAGAGCTACAAGTTCGAGCTTGGTGTCAAACGATCAGATATTTAGTCAGTCAATACAAGAATCTTTTTTTTTTTTCGATGCCACGCCCCATTCGCCCACAATGAGCAAAAAACTAGACACACCTCGGTAAAAATTGGTGTTTTCGGCAAATATCTCAGTAACTATGGCACCTAGGATCACCAATTTTGGAACGGGAGGTTCGTAGCGACGGCATAGTTGCATTGCCATTTAAAATTTTTGAGATAGAAACACACAAGCACATGTTCGAACGTTTTCGCTGCTTGTGTGTCGGCAGCGCTGCCCGCGGTCGCTGGCTGCGCCGAATACACACATACATACATATATGCAGCATATATTGTCAAACGTACATATGTATGTGTATTCGCATGCAAACAAACAGATGTGTGTTTGATTATGCTTAGATTGTTTTTGTTTCAACGTGTTTTAATGCAAGTAATTCACATTGTAATATCTCGATACCGATTTAAATAATTTAATCGGGACAAATGCAGAGAGTATTATACGGTCGGGCGCGCTCGACTGTACTTTTCTTTCTTGTTTTATATTGTCCTTGTGGACCACCCTCTTCTTAATGAGTACAGACGTTCCCAGGTCTGCTTGTATTACCGCTTCTGAGCACAAGTGGGTAAGCTTGTTTCCAAGTCTCTTATTGGATTTGATGAAGACTTTTTCTCCTATCTCAAATATCCTGTTTCGCCTGTGTGGATTTGGTGATAGACGGCCTTTAAATTTAATGTCGTAAAGTATTTGGCTTTAACCAAGTTCGCCAATATCATGGATATGTTGGGCATTGGATACTTATTTGCGATTGTCTTTTCATTTAGTTTCATTAAAGTCAATTACCAGTCGCTTATTCCTGCTTCCACTTTCGTCTATACCCTTTTTGTCAACGACCCATGTTGGGTTATTGTAGGGTGACCTTGAAGGCCTAATGATGCCATTCTGTAGCAAATCTTTAATTTCTTCTTTAACAAAGTCATCGTCTCGCATTAGCCACACATACGCTGCCAAGCCTTTCCGCGATTGTAAAGTCCAACAAATAATTGGTAATGTTTAAGAACTTGCAATTTGTTTTAATTTAATTAGTTTTCGGTTTTTCAAGTCCGTTATTAAATCAGGCAGGTTAAGTTTATTTCAAATTTTTCACGCCCCTTACCGCCCCCCGCAATAAGCAAAAACCCAGACACACCTCGAAAAAAAATGTAGTTTTAGGCCAATAGCTCAGTAACTATGGCAATTAGGAACACCATTTTTGGTAAGCATGTTTGCTAGAGACAGCCTTAATGCAATGTCATTAAAAATTTCGAGCTGCCACGCCCCCTTTTCTCATTAGAGTTAACCAAACTATTGCACTTAAATGCCGATTTTAAGGCATTTATTCATATAGTATAGTATGTATGTATGTAATTCAACATTCGTATAGAGACATATCAAATCAAACTATTCTGAAAGTGGCATTAAAATACTACCTTTAACAAAAGAGCTACTGCGTTGGAAAGTTTGTTATTTAATTGCAATATCACTTACGCGCTAGACAGAGAATGCATACATATAATTTCAAACGAATATGTGTTTGTATGAATAATATGTAAATGCTGATAATCGAAGAATTCTTGAAAGTGGCGCGTGGTGCAACTGATAGAGTTGTTGCGCGTTGGTCTGAGCTTGTTGTAGGTTCGAATGCTGGCAACGCGAATTGTTAATTTACTTTTATTTAAATTTCAATTCAAAATGTACGTATAAAATTAAAAATTTTAAATTCCATTTACTACACTACTATGGGAGTACGGGTCTTTTACAGTCGGCTCGATCGACTGTAGCCTTTCTTACTTGTTCTAGTTATATTTGCTTTTGCAATAGTGGTTGTGAGCATTAAATTTTGGATTTCATTTATTAACATTCTGTTTCTGGACAATAATGTCTCGGTTAATTGATTTATCTGCTTCTGAGTTTCCGTGTTTATACTATGTGTCTCATGTTCGATTCTATTAATCTTGTATCGGTCATTCTCATCTTTTCTAAATCTTTAACGTCCGATGTGACGGCCACTACCTTAAGTGCTGTCCCAAGGAAATCCAAGCTTCTGGCAATTCTGTGGTGCACCTCTAAAACGGACAAAAGGCTTCTAGTATGGTTAACATATACTTCGAACAGTTTTCTCATATGAGACTGCTGAAAGTACTTGGAAAATTTTTTTGTTTTTTCTATAATACTTAAAAATTCGGTCAAATTACTTGAGTGTCGTGCATAGTCATATTGTTCCCAAATTACATTTCCATCTACTATGGGAATGTAATTTGAATGAGAACAGTCGGTGATCCGAGCATTTATTATATTTATTAGGGATAAAATCGACCAAATAAGCCTGCAAGAAAAAAATAAAATTTGATTAACTCTACTGTGTTTCTTAGTTTTAATGCTAACTCGTAATTGTTAATCTACCTCCTATTTTATGTTGTCCTTGTGGACCACCCTTCCCTTAATGAGTACAGACGTTCTTAGGTCTGCTTGTATTACCCCTTCTGAGCACAAGGGGGTAAGCTTGTTTCCAAGTCTCTTGTTTAATTTGATGAAGTCTTTTTCTCCTACCTCAAATATTCTGTTTTGCCTTTGCGGATTGTTTCTGTCCAGTTGTACCTGTTGGGTTTTCTCAATCTTTGCTCTAATGGCTTCCCTAAATTCATCAGTCGATGAATGTATCACTTCTATCGGTTTCTTGCCTGTCATTGAATGCAGTGAACGGTTGTATTCTAGAGTTGCAAGTAGGATAACTTCGATCGTATCGTCGATCTTTCTTTCCAATTTAATGCATCTAGCAATTTCCGACAACGTGCTGTGGAATCGTTCCACTTGGCCATTAGAAGTACTATGTAATGGTGGCGCATTTATCCCAAAGTTATTCTTTAACAGTGACGTTATGGTTTCGTTTTGAAAATATACAAAAGTAACATACAAAATATGTTGTATCGAATTATCGATATATCGATAATTCAAAGTTGCCACATATAAGTGTGTGTACACACTAACGATCGTTTAAATATTCAATCCATTCTATTCTGGTGACGAGTGCGTGTGGTACAAAGAAAAGCTAAACAACGAAGTGTCATATTATTTATATTGGTTGGTCTGGAACATGCTTTATTGCATTTCTATATTATAATTTCAATAGGTTATAGTAAATAATTGGATTCTTTTGTTGTTAAAAAGTAAAAGTGCTGAAATTGGTGTTATAAACTTAGAAATTAATGAGTGTGCTCTTTTTCTTTACATTGTGAATGCTAAAAACTAAATTATACAAAAGACAAAGAAAATAAAGTATAAAAACACAAAGGTTTAAAGTTGCAAAGTTGTATTTGCAAACGCATACATTGCAACCAACAGACGACGCGCGCCTAACAGGCGCCAAGCTCACAATTTTCGCCACTCTCGTATGTATGAATGTACATATATCTGTTGATTCTTAGAATTTCACAATTCGGCGAAAAAAAAAAATTGTGTATATATTTTTGAATAAAATAGAAAGTAAGGTGAAGCGAAGAAATAGAAAATGGAAAAAGGAAAATGAAACATCAAACCATTCACTGGAGATAAATACTCTATATGGAAATTTCGAGTTAGGGCTTTATTAGAAGAGCTTGATTTATTAAAAGTGATAGATGAGCCACAATTAAGGGAGACTGATGAAACTAAGAAAGCAGAAAGAAATGCAAAGAACATTATTATTGAATACTTAAGTGATTCATTTTTAGGTTTTGCAAATTCTGAAAATTCGGCAAAACAAATTTTTGCAAACTTGGATGCTATTTATGAGCGAAAAAGATTAGCGTCGCAGCTATCACTTCGAAAGAGATTATTATCGTTAAAGTTAAAACCACTGCTAAATCATTTCAATATCTTTGATGATCTGATTACTGAACTCATTGCGTCAGGTGGCAAATTAGATGAAATGGATAAAATTTCTCATTTGCTTTTAAGTTTACCTTCAAATTATGATGGTGTTATTACCGCAATAGAGACTCTTTCAGAAGATAATCTTACATTAGCATTTGTCAAAACACGGCTTTTAGATCAGGAAATAAAATTAAGAGGTGTGAATAAAGACACAAGTGCCAAAGTATTGCAAGCTATTGGAAACAAGCAGGCAAAGGGTAATAAGTTACATATTAATCAAAAATCAAAAAATACCAATAAGCCATATAATAAAAATAAAAACTGGCCAAATGTTAAATGTTTTCATTGCGGAAAATTAGGTCATTTGAAAAAGGATTGCTATTTTTTGAAGAAGCAGACAGGTAACGAGAACATTAGTAAAAATATTGGCAAAGAAAAGCAGGCTCAAATAGCTACAACAACAGCACAGTCCGATCGTGGTTTCTCCTTTATGGTTAGAAATCAATATTATAGCACATGTTCAAATGAGGTAGAATTTATACTTGACTCCGGCGCTTCAGACCACCTAATTAAAGACATTGGATTGTTTGCGGAATACGAAAATTTGACATCAAAGATTTCAATAGAAGTCGCAAAACGGGGACAATGTATTCATGCTACGGCTAAAGGAGTAGTAAATCACAGTTGTTCTGGAAATGAAATATTGCTGAAGGACGTGCTGTACAGCAAGGAAATTCCACACAACTTGCTGTCTGTGAAGAAGATGCAGGATGCTGGACTGACGATTGAATTTAATCCTGGAGGCATAAAAGTCACTAAACTAAAGAAAACAGTGAGTAAAATGTACCAATCGTAAAATTTAATATGAGAGGTAAATTATATAATTTAAATAAATCAAAATGTGCAGAGTATCGCTTGTGGCATGAAAGATTGGGCCATATGAGTGCTGGAAGTTTTTAGAAATAATACGAAATAATTTATTTGAAGATATAAAGATTTTAAATTGCATTGAACTAAATAATGAATTATGTGAGGCTTGTATAAAAGGAAAGCAGTCAAGACTGAAATTTGAAAAATGTAAAAATAGACAACATGTCCAAAGCCCACTGTTTGTAGTTCATTCTGATGTTTGTGGGCCGATCACACCCACTACAATTGATAACAAAAATTATTATGTTGTTTTTATTGACCAGTTCACACATTATTGTGTGACATATTTAATAACATACAAGTCAGATGTATTTTTTTTTTCAAAGATTTCATAGCCAAAAGTGAGGCTCATTTCAACCTCAAAATAGTAAATTTATATTTTGGTAATGGTAGAGAATATCTTTCAAATGATATGCGTGAGTTTTGTGTCGAAAAAGACATCAGTTATTAAAATTAATATTAAAATTAAATTGTGTTTCAGAGCGGATGATTAGGACAATCACCGAAAAGGTTCGTTCAATGATAAATTGTGCGAGACTTAGCAAACAATTTTGTGGAGAAGCTGTTTTAACAGCAACTTATCTGATTAACAGATCTCCAAGGAGAACACTTAATGAAATAAGTAAAACTCCTTATAAGATGTGGCATGGCAGAAAGCCACTTTTAAAATATCTGAAAATATTTGGCTCGACAGTATATGCACTCAATTTAGTGCGGAAACGGAAATTTGACGAAAAGTCAATTAAAGCTATACTGGTTGGCTATGAGCCAAATTGGTATAAATTATGGAATATGGAGTCAAGGAAATTTATGATAGCAAGAGATGTTGTGGTGGATGAAGTAAGCATGTTTAAATGTAATACTGTACATAATCAAGATCTAATTGATCTTGATAATGTAAATCAAAATAATGAATCTTCAGTTATAGAAGATGTAGAGTTGGATGCTTCTTTAATGGAAGACGAAGGTGTTCCTTCAATATTTGATAATGGGAATCAAATTAAAGAATCTTCAAATTTAGAAGATGGAGAGTTGAATGCTTCTATAATGGATGATGAAGGTGTTCCTTCAAAATCAGAGATACAACCTCTTGAAAAATCCACAAATTTCGAGAATGCCGATCCACTTGAGAATGGTGATAAAATAAAAGAAGACACAGTTAAAAAGGAAATAAGACGCAGTGAAAGAATTAAAGATAAACCAAAATTATCATTCAGATTTTTAGAAAGATGTCTCATGAATACTCAAATATGTTTGAAAGATATACCAAATACTTATGATGAAATTGAATTTCGTGAAGATCGAATTAAATGGAAAAATGACATTGAAGATGAGCTTAAATCTCATTCTCAAAATAATACTTGGTGCATAGTTCCAAAACCTAAAAACAAAAACATTGTAGATTGTAAATGGGTTTTTAGTATCAAACAAGATGAGTTTGGCAACTTACTAAAATACAAAGCAAGACTTGTAGCAAGGGGCTTTACTCAAGAATATATGACCGATTACGAGGAGACGTTTGCACCAGTTGCACGAATCTCAAGCTTTAGGTTCCTCTTAGCACTTTCAATTCAATACGATTTACAAGTCCATCACATGGATGTCAAAACAGCATTTTTAAATGGAACTTTAAAAGATGAAATATACATGACTGTTCAAAAAGGTTTGAACCATGAAAATGAAAACAAAGTATGCAAGCTCAATAAAGCCATTTATGGTCTTAAGCAAGCTGCAAGATGTTGGTTCGAGGTTTTTGAAAATATGTTAAAAAAGGTTGGATTTGAAAATTTGGGAGTTGACCGTTGCATTTATATTTTGAATAAAGGACACATTTCTAAAAATATTTATGTATTACTGTATGTCGATGATGTAGTTATTGCTACTCATGAATCTGATACAATGTCTTATTTAAAATCCTACTTACTGAGTAAATTTCAAATGACAGACTTACAAGAAATACGTTTCTTTATTGGTTTAAAAATTATAGAAAAGAAGGTCTGATAAGTCTAAGCCAATCGGCATACATAAAAAATGTGTTACAAAAATTTAATATGGAAGATTGTAATGCTGTAAGTACGCCTCTTCCAAGTAAACTTAACTATGAGACTTTGCAATCGGAAGAATCATATGATGCACCTTGTAGAAACTTGATTGGATGTTTAATGTATATCATGCTGTGTACACGTCCCGACTTATGTACATCAATAAGCATTTTAAGTCGATATACAAATAACAACAACAAGGAATTATGGCAATGTCTTAAACGTTTTCTAAGATATCTTAAAAGTACTATAAATTTAAAATTGACATTTAAGAAAACTATAAATGTTGACAGTATTCTAAAGGTATTCTATGTTGATTCTGATTGGGCCGGAAATGAAACAGATAGAAGAAGTACAACAGGATTTGTATTTAAAATGTTTGAAAATTGTACTATTTCATGGAATACTATGAAACAAAAATCTGTTGCTGCTTCATCAACTGAAGCGGAGTACATGGCCTTATTTGAAGGTGTAAGAGAAGCGCTATGGCTAAAATCGTTGATTATTGAAATGAAATTAGAACTAAAAGGTCAAATTGATATTTATGAAGACAATCAAGGTTGTATTAGCATCGCTAATAATCCTACATGCCACAAGAGAACAAAGCACATTGATATTAAATACCATTTTACTAGGGTATATTCCACAGATCTCCAGTTGGCCGACAAATAGACAAAACCGTTGCGAGCAGTACGGTTCATATCCTTGAGAGAGCAGCTAGGACTCTCCGAACAATGATTTAATGGCAGCACAATGAATGCTGGACTAATTATTTTTATAGATATATAATTTAAAAAATAATCAATTTGAATTGAATTAGACTTGAAATATTTCCTTTAAATACTAATTTAAAATGAATTAAAATGAAAAATTATATATATTATTTAAAACGTAAACTTAAAAGTATAAGTAATTTGAAGTCAATTAAAATGAAAATGTTTATATTATTATTTGAAACATAAATGTAAAAGTTACATGTCAATTTAATGAATCTGAAAAGCAAGTGAATTGTTCAAGATACAAATTTATGAAAATAATTTTTTTGAATTGATCCGAATGAGGTTTTACTGGGTTTCCCGATTTCCTAGAGCGAATGCTGGATCAAATTATCCCCAGAAGTAATAAAGAAAATATAAGCAATAACTCGTTAATCAGAATATGTATTGTTAATGTTATTGATATTTATGAATGTAACTTTTGAAAGGGCGTGTTGAAAATATACAAAAGTAACATATAAAATATGTTGTATCGAATTATCGGTATATCGATAATTCAAAGTTGCCACATATAAGTGTGTGTACACACTAACGATCGTTTAAATATTCAATCCATTCTATTCTGGTGACGAGTGCGTGTGGTACAAAGAAAAGCTAAAGAACGAAGTGTCTTATTATTTATATTGGTTGGTCTGGAACATGCTTTATTGCATTTCTATATTATAATTTCAATATTTTGGAATTAAATGCTGCCTCATTATCACAATACACAACCTTGGTTTGGGAAAAAAGTTCATAATTTGGATCATAGGGCCTTTCACGTCTGTTATGGTACGTGATATTATTGGTTGCACTATTGCGAATATAGAAAACTTAATATGTCAGAAATTGTTTCTTATCGGTCGAGAAAATGTCAATGTGCAACCGCTCGCCTGGAAATGATGGTGTTGGTGTTTCTCCGAGAATTTGTTTTTTCGGGTGCCTGTCATATTTGGACTTAGTGAAGGTTCTGAAGGTTCCTTATGCCATTTTCGGAGAGTAATACTCTCCTAAAATTTGCTTAATGTTTTCCTGTGCGGCTCTGTGCACCCGATTGTGCTCTGCTATGACAATGTCACTTTGTTCGGTTTTGTCAACTATGTGGATTACCATATTTTTACAGTACTAAAACTTTGTTGACGGGAATGTTCTCACTAACTCATGCTGGATCAATGGCAGCGTCGGCAGTGTATAGCATTGACCACACTAGGATTAACTACTGCGTTAACTTCCTTTAGGATTTCATTTCTATCAGTAAAGTGAATTTTGTGGCGTGTTTTTTCGGCAAAGAATATGAAGTTTCGATTTAGAGAAAACCTTGATTCCTCTAAAACTATCTGGTTTCTGAAACAATTCAAAGGTTTCTCATTAGCTTCTATTGTATAAGTTACCGATAATTAACTATGAATTGTTGCTGCGTCGGATATTACTTCACTTTGCAGAGCATTCACGTTCTGTCGCGAGAGTGCGTGGTTTTCTTTACCCAGTTTGTAGTGCATCTTTGCGTTATGCTCGTCGATATACGCTTTCCATCTTTTTATCTTTGCATTAGGGTTTCTATCAGACACCGCAAACGTTAATGGCTGGTGGTCTGTGTATATGTTAATGTCCCTACCATATAGGTATTGTTGTAATTTTTCCAAGGCCCAAACTATAGCTAATAGTTCCCTCTCGTTGGTGGCATAATGTGACTCACTGTCTTTTAATGATCTCGAAATCATTGTTATGGGTCTGTTGTCCTGAGACAGTACTGAGCCATTATCATGGGCAGAGGCATCCGTCGTCAAATCGAATGGTTTCCTGAAATCTGGGTATCTGAGAGTAACGTCCTCTGAGGCTAGAACATTCCTTAATTTTTCGAACGCATCTCGCTCTGGAGTGCCAAAATCTATGGTTGTTTTCTCTGCCATGTGTTTACTGACGGACCCATTGTCTTCTTTTAACAAATTTGTCAATGGCCTTGAAATTGCTGAAAAGTCTTTAACAAAACATCTGTAGTAGCTGGCCAATCCTGGAAATGATCTAAGCTCATACAGGGATTTCGGTTCCGGATATTCCTTTATAGCCCTTATCTTTTCCGGGACTGTTTTAGCGCCACCCAGAGTTATGATGAACCCTAAGTATTCTACGCTCGTTTTGAAAAAATATGTTTTGTTGGCATCGCCTAGGCTCTTTAGAACCCAATCTATGTGCTTTACATGATCCTTTTCATTTTCAGAAAAAATTATCACGTCGTCTACGTAAACATAACAATATTTTCCAATTTGTTCACGCAACACGTCGTCTATCGCTCTTTGGAAGATGCTTCCCGCATTCTTCAATCCGAACGGTAGTCTGCAGAATTCATACTTTCCGCCGTTTACGGAGAAAGCTGTTTTCTCGCGATCTTTGTCTGCCAAGTAAACTTTAGATCTAATGTCGTAAAGTATTTGGCTTTACCCAAGTTCGACAATATCATGGATATGTTGGCCTTTGGATACATATATGCGATGGTCTTTTCATTTAGTTTCCTAAAGTCAATTACCAGTCGCTTATTCCTCCTCCCACTTTCGTCTATACCCTTTTTGTCAACGACCCATGTTGGGTTATTGTAGGGTGACCTTGAAGGCCTAATGATGCCATTCTGCAGGAAATCTTTAATTTATTTTTTTACAAAGTCATTGAACCCCATGGGATGCTGATATAGTTTCGAATATACTGGCTTATCGTCCTCTGTACGGATCGTAGCCTCAACAGATGTATTGAACGGCAACGACTGTTAGATGTCATGAATGGTCTAGCTCTGTTCAAAATCATATTCCAAAATTCAGCTTTTATGACTTGCGGTACGACAATATCATTCACGTTGGTGAAATTGACATTGTCACAATAATGATGCTGCAGCTTTTCAGATACAGATCCATGATTGATTGTACCATTCTCGGTATCTAGGGTTGCTCCTACTTGCGTTAGCAATTCGAAACTTATAATACCATTAAATGGTGTTAAGGAGTCTAATAAAAAAAAATTAGCTGATTTCCCGAAAATGTTCATTGAACACTTATGGGTTACTTTGTTAGAACCGTGTATGCAACAAACCGTGAAAGGGGAGCTGACCGGGACTACATTTTTTAGCTCCTTTACGGGCTTGATGTAGTTTTTGGCCGCTCCTGTGTCAATCAATATTTTTAGTTCGACGAACGACAAACGGGAGCGCTCACTAAAAAATTCACCAAGTCATTGTCACTTGCTGTTCCAGCTTCATCATGGGCTTCTGCGATTCTTGAATCCTTTGATTCTGTCCAAATGCTGTAGGTTGTCTAAACTTAGTCATGCCGGATCCCGTATCCATTGGTTCTGGTGCTGACCTTTTATCCTCTTTAGGATTCTGATTACTGTTGCTTTGCTGTTGCCTATTTGGTTTTTTAAAAAAATGTGGATTTCTATCTTGGCCATATTCGGCTCCATTGTTTTTCCCCTGTTTATCGTATGAGCGCGCCTGGTGTTTGCTATTTTCACCTGACTGAGCTCTGTCCTCCATAGCTTTTGCATACGTGGCTGAAAAAATGCTACGCTCTATACTCGCTTCTGCCTCTCTGGCGAAAGCTAATGAAGATGGCAAATCTCTGGGCTGGGCCGGGAATACCACTGCTTTCAGTGATTTCTTAAGGCCTGAAACAAAGGCATGCAAAGCATCAGATCTTACTTCATCGTTGAGGAGTCTGGCTTTATCCGCTTGATGCGTCATCACGATTTTATTCGCAACCAACGTCAATCTGCGTTCAACCTCATCGTAGTATTCCATGAGGCTGGAATTACCCTGCCTGACCATTTCAAGGTTCTGGCGCAAGAGCCTAAGTGACATCTTGTCTGCGTATGTGCAGTCCAACCTTGCTATTATGGCGTCAAAATTTAATACAGTGTTATGTGACACCAATAGTGCTCTTGCTGTACCTCTGATTTTGTTCCGAATAATAGTTACCGCTTGGTAATGCACGCTACTACCCACGAATGGCTGGAAAAGTTCATAGGCATTTGCGTCGGATTGTCTCCATGCCACATAATCATCCTGAGTTCCATTGAACTCGGGTACTGATTTTATAATGTCTAATTTTATATCTCACTGGATGTCTGGATTTACGATAATCCTCTGATATGCTTCGACCTGAGGTGCTTCTATGTTTACTTTTTGAATATCTTGTTTTAGTAAATTAAACTGCTCATTAAATCTGATTTCTTGCACCGCTAATGCCAGACTGACAGCATTCGCTACTAACGCTTGCACTTGGTTCATGTCCATGTTAACTGTCGGTTCAAAGCCTACCTTATCGTATTCCCACTCGTTTTTACCTTCACTATCACTTATTATTTCTTTCCTTACTTCCCTATACGGGCCAAAACTAGTCATTAGCTTTTTCGGAACCGATCTCTTTAGGGACACTTCACATTAAATCACGGCCGAGTAAGTATATTCGGCAATGGCATTACTTGAACAGAAATTTAATATATTTAAATTATAGAAAACGAATATTATATTCGGCTTGATTAACGATCACTTATTTTTTTTTATTTCATTCAATTTATTTAATTCAATTTTTAAATCTGTACTGATGAAACATTCCACTTACATGTTTTCTGAATTTATTTCTTATCTTCTACCCTGGGTGTTGGCTTCTTAAAAGTTGGGCGCCAATTAAATAGTTGCGTTGTCCCACGTTGCTGTCCAAAGCTGCAGCTGCTGATGTGGGAGTAAGGGTTCCGTAAGGTTCCGTTCTTTAGGATGATTATGGGAGAGAGATTACTTGTCTCTCATATCACTGGGCTTGTGCCACAGCAATACAGAAATAATTATTTCAAATTATTTTACGGCTAGTTGCCGGAACAGAGTTTATTGAACGAGCTTTTCGCTTTCGTTGTAAGAACATAACTGAATTTGGAACCACCAGCAAGCTGGGGCGTAAGCTAAACCAAAAGTACTTAGCTGCTAAGGAATACAAAGATACAAAATATACGTACTTAAAGCTACAAAACTACAGCCGGCGAGCCGACTAGGATAAGTGATAACGCTGATCTTGCAACATGTTTAAGATATCAGGTTACCATCGGTTGACCGTCGCATCTAGGGCGCTGAACTGAACTTTCGCTGAGACTGCAAACTTCAGCGTAACTGCTGGCTAACATTTTTGCATTTATTTATATTACACAACAATGTGAGAGGGCCACTCGTTAACTTACACTGTCCTTAAAACTTTGCTCACATGCAAGGTTTTCTGCAGAATATTCTGTCAACTCATGTGTCTCTGGTATGGCTTCCAGCTCCCAGAATCTATGTATTTACCAACGCTTCCAATCTATCATCTTTTGTTGGCTGCATCACTGCGCAACAGATAAGGTATGCATTTTCTTGCAACGCCCGGATGCGACTTAAACGAATAAAGTCTTTTGCAGCAATGGATCCGCCTCTGCCAATCTATCTGTCCAGTTCATAATAAGTCGAAATACGAATCGGCTCCCAGCAGCAGATCAATTCGGTCAGGCTTATGAAACTACAATTCTATGTTTGACGGAATCTTCCACCGACTAATGGCTGCCAGCTCGAAATCGACTTGAGCACCCAGAATTCGGCGATAAAATTATGTGTAGATACACGAGGAGATACAACTATCGTCACTTCGCTTTTCGCTACCAGACTAGATTGTTCAACCGATGTTACAGTTAGCGAGTTGGCCCTTCGTTGAAGCCGCAACGCTTGGGACAGGCCTTCAGTCATAAAGTTAACTGGAGAACCTGAATCTCATAAAGCTCTGGCGTTCCGATTCTGACCGAATCTGTCTTTCACTGTCACAAGTGCCGTTTTACAGGAGCACCTGATCGCTAGCTACATGATTCACTTGGCCAGGATGAGCGGATACTTGTTGTTCTGCGGCTGCGTAGCTATGCAGGAGAGTATTGTGTGGCCGCAGTGTAGTAGGACATGATAACAATTTATACAAAGTTGACTGAATTTCACGAAATTGAATCTTTCCTCAACTGGCAATGCTGCGAACCCTTGGCAGTTTCCAATCATATGGTTGGCACTGCCAAAATTGCATTTGGGTTCCACTTCTTTCTCGACATTCGTGCATACAAATGACGATTTCTTTGCTGATATCGCCAGTTCAAACCCACAACTCGATCGGCTCATTTCGGCAATTTGTTATAATATAGTTGGTCCTCATACTTCGATTTTCGTATGACTCTATAATGCCTGTGGGTAATTTGCATCAGATACCTGGAAGGCTCTGATGGTACATAATGCCTCATCCCACAAGCACGATATTAAATGGTTGAATTTCTCAATATTTGACAGCGAGCGATCCGAATAAACTAAACTACTAAAAAGACCGATGAATTATCTGAACTACAATACAATACAAGTTTCTTCAAATATTGCGCGGCTAGTATTGTCCGGATCTATTGCATCGATCTCCGACTGCAATCCATAGCTATTGAAATATATGTATTGAGTATATCTAGCCGGTATTGAATTTCGAATTTACTTGGAGTCACAATTTTGTTAATGAGTAAACTCCTTTGACGTTCTATCTCACTCTCTACTTTTTCTAATTTAACGAATAGTTGACTTAAGCGAACACTAAGACAAGTTTCTGCGTCAACTGTACTATTTTCATTGATATCCGTTTTGTGTGCTATATTAACTTTCTAAAAATTCGGTCCTATTTGACTGCACGATCGACAATTGGATGATTACAGATAGACAGAAGTGAGATAATCAGCTAACTACGCAAACCCGCCAACGAATTCGAGATAAGAACTGCTCCATAAAAGGCAAGCGCTTGCACAATAATTAACAGCTGATAACAGTAACAACACAAGATACCCTCAGACACGTAAGCTACTTTCCACTAGTAATCACATAATTAACGAGATATGTATGCATCAAAAACAGCACAAACGTATGTAGCTAACGAAGCGATAGACCAACAACACTTAAAGGGCTTGCAATTATTCAGCATACGTATGTAGGTATGTTGCTAGTGCTTATGTAGATATAAGCAAACAAAATGATGCGATCTACCAACCAGGGAAAAAACTAGCATGTACTCAGCGTACTTATTTATGTGCTAGCACTTAAACTGTATGTGTGCTTGTTTATGTATAATGTAAAGCTTTAATTATGTATTTGAAGAACCATCACCGAACAACCGTAGATCACAGCGAATAGCGGAACTAAGATGACAGCAAATATGTATGTAACATTGGGATGGAACGCAACGAGATGGCAACACCATATATGGAGGAAACGAAGGGAAGGAATGCAACAGGATGGAGGGAAAGAAAAATCAAGAAAGACGAACATTTTCTTGAATATTTGCTGAATATGAAAAAATTGCAGCACAAGGGATTGTGGATGAAGAGGGTGTTATAAACTATATTGTCGATGGTTTGAACACAAAATCGGAATATAAGTTTGGGTTATATGGATGTAAGACATACCAAGAGCTCAAAGAGAAAATTGACCTCTATGAGCGCAAGTGTAACATCGAAAATGAAAATAAGGCATACACTGGTGGCAAGAATAATAGGCCAACTACACGCTGTTTTAATTGTGGCTCAGCGTATCACATGAGAAAGGACTGTAAATCAGAAACAAAGTGCTTTAAATGCGAAGGTGTGGGACACATTTCCAAAAACAGTCCGCAAAATGTTCAAAATATTAACGTAGTCAAGGAAGACAAACGAAACAAAGAGATATCCTTGAATGGTGTTAAAGTTTTCTGTTTAGTCGACACTGGATCGGATGTCACACTAATTCGCCACTGTGTGTTCAAAAAGTTATCGGACGTTATTTTGGAGAAATGCTGTTCAGTTCTACGTGGCCTGGGAATTAGTAAGACTCAACCGCTAGGAATGTTCATTGGCGTTATAAGCGTAGATGATTGCGAAACAGAGCAGAAAATCGTCGTGGTTCCTGATAACAATATTGAGCATGACTGCCTACTTGGATACGATTTTGCGTCAAAGTTCTGCTTAATATTGAACAAAGGAGAGTTCAAGTTCACAAAGGTGGTAGCGCGACCAGACAGCGCTGAACCAACTGAGCTAAGTATTTATAACATTGTTGAAGACGAATGTAACATAAATGCTCCCCCGCAGTTTATGCCATTGATGGAATCGATAATTACGGGTTACACGGCATCGACTTCACCATTTGAGTGCCCCGTGCGAATGAAGATAGTGCCTGACGGGCAATTAAAGCTGTTCCGTCATCAACCAACTCGCCATACACCCGAGGAGTCGGAGGTGGTGAAACAACAGGTCGACGATTGGTTAAACAAGGGTAATGTGCGCAAGTCGACATCGAATGTTGCAAGCCGAGTTGTGATCGTCAAGCAAAAAGGACGGATCGAGCAGGGTATGCGTGGACTTTCGCCAACTAAATTCCATGGTGCTTAAAGATTGCTTCCCGGTACTGTTAATGGAGGACGTGTTGGAAAAACTGCAAGCAGCAAAGGTGTTTGTGGTTATGGATTTAGAAAACAGCTTCCTGCATGTACCTATTGAAGAAAGTAGCAGAAAATACACAGCGTTTGTCACTAAAGATGGATTGTATGAGTTTTGTCGTGCACCTTTCGGATTCTGCAACTCACCAGCTGTGTTTAATCGTTTCGTCAACTGTATTTTTTACGATTTAATTGTGCAATTATACATCGACGACATTATCATATACGCACAATCAAATCAAGAATGTATCAATAAGATGAAATCCGTACTTACTGAAGCTGCAAAGTACAACTTGCGTATTAAATGGAAAAAGTGTCACTTTCTTCAGAACAGGATAAGTTTTCTGGGACACACAGTTGAAGATGGGAGAATATGGCCTGGTCATGAGAAAACACAAGCTGTTCAAAAGTTTAACTTGCCAAAAAATATAAAAGGTATACAATCGTTTTTGGGGCTAACCGGATTCTTCCGAAAGCTCATAAAAGCTTATGCACAGATAGCACGTCCCTTAACAGACCTCTTAAAAAAGGATGCAGTTTTTAAGATTGAGACGAATGAACTAAAAGCCATAAGTACACTGAAAGACGCGCTTTCAAATGAACCGGTGTTACGGCTATATTGCAGAAATGCGAGCACAGAACTTCATACAGACGCGTCCAAAAGCGGATTTGGGGCAGTTTTGCTACAGGACTTCGAAGGAAAACAACACCCAGTGTTTTACTGAAGTAAGAAATCTTCACCGAGTGATGAAAAACGTCATAGTTATATACTCGAAGTTAAAGCTGCTTACCTTGCAATGGAAAAATTTCGGTACTATCTTCTTGGAATACGTTTTACGTTAGTTACCGACTGCGCTGCGTTTACACAAACAGTTAAGAAAAAAGATATACCACGTGAAGTCGCCCAGTGGATTTTGGCCATGCAAGATTTTAATTTCGATGTAAGTCACCGGCCGGGAGAAAAAATGCGTCATGTTGACTGTCTTAGTCGATATCCCCAAGATGTGCTTGTCATATCGTCAGAGATTTCACCACGTATCAAAGCCGCTCAACAGAAAGATGATTATATAAAGATGATTCTAGAAGTGCTTAAGTCTAACCCTTACGAAAACTTTAACCTTAAAGGCGGAGTTCTGTACAAACACGTAGGTGGAAATTAATTGCTGGTGGTACTGAAGAACATGGAACACGAAGTTATCCTTGAGGCACACAACAATGGTCATTTTGCGTCACAAAAAACAATGCATGCCGTACAACAACACTTTTGGATACCACACTGAGAAAGAAAAGTCGGCCAGGTAGTCAACACATGCATCAAGTGTATTCTGGTCAATAAGAAGTTGGGAAAACAAGAAGGCTATTTATACTGCATCAATAAAGGTGATCAGCCGTTACACACGCTGCATGTCGATCATCTAGGACCGATGGATAGCACAGCAAAGCAATATAAGTTTATTTTCGGAATGGTTGACGCATTTACAAAATTTGAAGTGAAGAAGTACTTAAGAAGCTAGAGGAGTGGTCAAAAATCTGCGGCCATCCATCACGAATAGTCAGCGACAGGGGTGTCGCTTTCACTTCAAACAACTTTTCGGATTATGTTAAAAGTAATGGAATTGAACATGTGTGGACAACTACAGGAGTTGCACGGGGCAACGGTCAAATCGAAAGGGTCAACAGGTGTATTTTGTTAATTATAAGCAAACTGTCTGTAGATGATACATCAAAATGGTATAAATTCGTACCAAAGGTACAGCGAGCCATTAATTCACATGTTCACGGGTCAACCAAGAAGACTCCGTTTCAGTTGATGTTTGGAGTTGAAATGCAATGTAAGCTCAGTGACAAACTAACAGCAATGTTGGATCAAGAGTGGATAAACGAGTTTGATAATGATAGACAGAAATTAAGGGAGGAGGCAAAGAACAGTATTGTGCAAGCTCAGAAGAAGTACAAGGAGAACTATGACAAAGCCCGAAAAGAAGAACACGGATACAAGGAAGGTGACTTGGTGGCAATACGACGCACCAAGTTTACGGCGGGCAAAAAACTTGCAAGCTCCTTTCTTGGCCCATATGAAATAATTAAGGTCAAGCGCAATGGCCGGTATGATGTCAAGAAAGCCGCAAATGTGGAAGGTCCATCCATAACTTCTACAAGCAACGACAATATGAAACTGTGGAAAATACGTAGTTGTGAACGAGGAGCTGTTGTCGTCCGGGTCAGAAGACAGTTATCAGGATGACCGAATGTAACATTGGGATGGACCGTAACGAGATGGCAACACCATATATGGAGGAAACGAATGAAAGGAATGCAACAGGATGGCAACTCCATACATGGAGGAGAGAAAGATAATAAGAAAAAGAGCAGTTGGTAAAAAGTGGTCGTCGAGCGTGGCGGTTGAAGATCTTAAGTCCCGAGTACATAAGTTGAAAGTTGTTCGTACGTTGTGGAAAGAGTCATCAAATTCGTATTGCGGCATTTTTTGAAGTTGGTCATTTATTTCTGTTCACTTGAACTTTGTAATACCTAATTTAACTATTCATTGAATTACTGATTAATAAACATTCTACATGTATATATATGTAAGTGCATGCATCCATTTACAACTGATTTAATGCTTTTTTTTTTATTTTATTTTATTCATTAAATGTTTTGCTTCGATTTGCTTATAAAATCACATTGATCAGTGGCGAAACGCAATGTCTATTATGTGCAGCAAGGTTATGTACATGCAATATGTGACACTTTCACCTATGCACTGACTCGTTTGGGCCCTGTTACCTGCTCATCAGAAGAGTCGCTTATTGGCTCAAAAAATTAGCAGCTTCAGGTGGACAGAGTTCTTCCAAGCTCCAGCTCCAGGGAAATCAGCTCCGACTAAATCCAACACAACAACCGAGAACCAGCATGTAAACAAACAATACCGACGAACCCAATTGAAAAATCCTTGCTCGGGCGCCAATGAAAACTTCTAAAATCGAATTAAATTAATTACAAATTGCAAGTTCTGGAAAACGTTACAATTTATTGAAACTTGTCAACGCCGTAGAGGCTGGCAATTCGTGCAAGGTAAGTTATACCTTATCCATGGAGCTGTTCTGAGTCATACCTTTGAAAGCCACTGTTGTGCTGTACTTATTAGCTACATCAGGTGACAATCCATTATTGATATAAGCACCTTCTAGAGACTATGTCAATTTTTCTACCGTTGACTCTCCTTTTACAGTCTTTTGAACTTCCGCAATAATGGCAAAAATTGTCTGCTCATTGCTAATTAAGTTTCGAGCATGACCTTTTAATTTTGTCTTGATTAGACTTATTGCGGTTTGTTTATAAGTTCCTTTTAGTGAATCAACTAGAATTAGTGAATCAACAAAACTTTGCAAGATTTCACGCTTACCATCAAAATCTGTAACCAATAATGTGGCTGTTAAAAAATTTTTCTATCGTTTGAGCCATGAGTCAATTGACTCTTTATCATTAGTATCTGATTCGCTGTCTTGGCAGTTTTCATTAAAACTTACATCAAAACTATCTGGTGTGTTAAGTAAATTCGGGAGGAATATTTTTAAATTGTGTCTCTACGAAATATAGTTAAGTTTTTCCCTTAACCTACTTAGCACACCGCTTGCCTGAGTTAAATTTAACTATTGAAAATCTTGTTGCATTGTTGTTTACAATGTTTTATCGAATTCAGCACGGTGTTTATAAAAGTTTGTTACTATTTCTGCCCTTTGCATTTATGAAATAATGGAACAAAAGCTTAGCGGTCATTAGAAACGAATTTTGTTCGTTTATTTAATTTACCACAACTTAATGTTTGGAGCACAAAACATTTTTCTGTTTTGTTTCAGTGTATTAGAGGGCTCATTGTCATCTTAAAAAGTCTATGTATTCATATTCGAACTCATGTACTTTGATGAATTCTTTAAATTTACTTAGAACTTGAAAGGCGTCGGGTTTTCCCCATAAACTTGATTAATTACCGCTTGCATTTTCTTATCTACTTGTGCTCATGATATGGTTATAGCAACAATAACAGCAATAGCATGCACAGCAACCATAACCACGTTAATAACACTAGTAATAATGCTAATAATAAAAGCCACAATAGCATCTTAAAAGTCTATAAATTAGTAGAAACTCCGGTCGGCCAGCACCAAGTTCGCAAACATACTTCACACCGCTTTGGACAGTTCGCGGGTGGGTGTGCACACTCGCAGATCGACCTCCTCCTTGAGCACTACGGTCCTCCAGAAGGCTGAATCACACCTGGATTTGATGAAGGTATGAGCATGCTTGGTCGGATCCAACCCTCGTCACGGCCACGCCGAGGGACTTGGCGAACGAGCCGTTGATACGGCTCTCCGGGGCGCAGGTTTTGACCCGTTGCCAATCCGGACTACTGCGGTCGGCATCAGTGTGGTGGTACGGGATTGTAGGCGGGACGTGAGTGTGGGGCCTGAGTATCAATCGGGCCAGTCGGTTCATTCTTCCAATCGCCGACTCGGAGAGCTGGTTCTGGGTTGGTCGCTGAGTCGAGTTGGCGACCGTCGTCGTGGGGGTTGATCCGCCATGTGGAGGAGGGTGTGATGCGGTTGCCCATACATTCTTCTTCGTTCCGACATGCCCTCGTGAAGTGCTCATGAGCCAGACAGTTGGGGCAGTACCTGTTGACCAGAACCGCGCGTAGCCTCTTCTCGCCGCGCAGTTTCTGGAACCGCCTGCACTGGCAGATCTCGTGCACGCCGCGGCACACTCGGCACCGGTACGATTCGACCCCTCGGATGCGGTGCCTCTCCTGCCTTGCGAGCCTGGACTGCGTCGGAGGCATTCTGTATGTAATTTAAAGGGCTCGAACAAAAAGCCGAAATCATTAGTAGGACCGGAAAAAATGGATTAGAGGATACTCAAGCGCGGACTTGTAGAACATATGTCACAAGAAGGGAGTTACTGGGTCGCCGAGACGGGATCGTTCTCATCCTGCAACAGGATGAGCTTGGCGACGGGCAGAGTCGGATTGATCTACACAAAGTCCGAACGTCGAATACCCGTACCAAACCGTCAGCGCCAGAGTGGACGTGGTCACTCGTCCGGGAGCCAAGAGATCTGACGGGTCCTCACTCATAGGGAAGATGGGCCGAGAGTTGCTGGTATGCGTGAACGGCCTAGAAAATGTTATGCGTTCTCGCCAAAGGTCTCCCATGAACTGTCTCTGCTGACGACGTCGATAAATGACACAAGTCTTTTGGGGATCCAAAACCGCACAATCAGCTGGCTGCCACCGTGCAGTGTAATCCGATGTGCGAACTTGACAAGGATGCCCATGGGTTTGATTGGGCAGAACGGCAGCTGGATGAGATTGAAGACACTCTCTGTCAAGAAGGTCGAATCGGCACCGGAATCGATCAGAGAACACATATGAAACTCCTCACCGAGATGGTTGCAGGTACCAATGGCGGTGGTGAGGAGGCCTCGGCCTGGAGTGGACGCAAAAAAGCTGTGCACATTCGATGGCTGATGGTTGGGACCGGTGCGTTCTTAAGAGTTAGAATAAAGTTGGGACATGGATAAATTAGCTGTAGGTAGGTTGCTGGAATGCAACAGTACATGATGCCTCTCCTTGCATATATGGCAATTATGGGCACTGGAACAGTCCCGAACTTGATGGGCCCTAGCGAAGCAATTCAAACACAGACTCTGTTTCTTAATCACATAAACTTTTTTCGCAGCTCGCGCAAGGCTTTGGCGGCCTTGAATTCAAATTAAATACAAATGTGCACTACTATGGGAGTAGCCTTTCTTACTTGTTTTAATATCAGCTGTGAAAATGCCAAAATCAGCAACTCTGGGTTGGTTTAAAATCTCTTAAAGCGAATCAGCTGGTTTAAAAGCTTTATGCCGATGATCTTGATCAAACTTAACGAAACTTGTTACTATATATTCAAACAATTATTCAAAAAACCACAACTACCTATTTTTAAGGTAATTTGTAATTAATTAAAATTGTAACGATGTATATTAGTAACACATGCGATAAATATATCGTTACCCAAAATTGCGAGAACAAATAACGTTGGTTAATAAAAAAAATATTTTCTTCGACCATTACACTTACGCCTATATAATAAATATGTCTACATTGGCTAAATTGCAATTTACGAAGAGTCATACGCCAGGAGTCTTTTGTCATAACTCTTTGTATTATTATACAAGTAATAGTAAAATGCATACCAAAAGTGGCGGCAAAGTTGTATCCACATTCTCCAAGATGGGTTCATATGCCAGCTTCAAAAACTCGCATAAAAAACTTTCTCCACCGGTAACATCATATCAGTGTCTCTATAATTTAGAAATAGCTGATGGTGTTTTGGAAAACAAAATCGAATATTTAAATTTATTGACCAGTGAGTTCCAAGAAAAAGATAGTGGATGGGCTATCCAATCATTTAACTATTGTGATTTAAAAATAGTTAAAATGGAACATATTCCTTCTGGAGGATACTGTGAAATGCCCGAAACGATTAGAAAAAGGAATGCAACCGTCAATATTAAAAACAACGATGTTTTTTGTTTTAAATGATGCATACTGGTATCAGTAGAATACGATTTCATTGAAAATGCCACCTACAATGACAACGACAAAAAAAATTAAGGGAGGAATCTCAAAAACACTTCTTGCTATAACATAAGCTACATCGCTGCTCCTTTTATTACTTATAGGGGCAGCGACTTAACTTCTCGGATATAGAATTGCCAGTCAACTCAAAAGGGGTTAAGCTTTTTGAAAAACTAAATCCCCAATTTAGTATTGGACCCACAATTCGAGCACACAGTCTACGGGAAAAACATATAAGTCTCCTGGGTATATACAATGAGGCTGAAATGATAATGCATTACGCCTACATAACAGATATGTCTACATTGCACTATGGGCGATTAGTTGATTTTGGCGGCATAAAGTCCACACATAGAGCTAGGAGCTTAATTTTCTTTTTTTCTTTTTTTTAAGTGTTACTAATATTTTAGTTTGATTTCGGATTTTTTTTTTAGTCAATTTGACCACGCCTTTATTTTCCGCCCCTTTATAACCGAGGCACTTGTAAAAAAATTTCAATTTTTATTATAAAGCAAAGCATTAAAAATAAAAAAAAATATTTTACCATGTTTTAACAATATTTCAAACTTAAAAAAACAAAAAGTTAATAATCTTCTTCATCCAAAACAAAAGAATTCTCATGTTTGTCATCGCTTTCGTTGTCTGATTCGGTGTCTTCATCATTTAAAAAATTGTATGAACTCAGCTCTGATGTTGTATTCTCTAAAAGGTTTATAACTTCTATTTTAAGCGGTTTCTTTTTCGAATTTTGCAGCCTCTTATTTATATAGTAGCTTGATATTAATGGATCAGATGAGTCCATGGCTTTATTAAGGCAGTAAGGCAGTAGAGCAATCATTTTGAACGGCAACTTCTGATGCTATTTGCCTTCGTAGTCTAGGCCCGGCTTCGGCATATCCTACTTTTGAACGACCCATCTTCGATGGTGATGGCTTAGCAGTGTCCTCCACATCAATTTTTATTTCCATACATTTTGCAAACCATTCTGTGTGAATTGACTTGAATCGCTCAAATTTCGATTGTATGTACGCTGTGACAGCATCAGCATTGCGATTGTTGTTGTTCTAAATATCAACAAGCGTGTTGTTGTTCAACGTAAAGGAAACTTCAAGTACAATTTTTTTTAAAAGGAACAAAAAGAAACATAAAAAAATGAATACTACAATAAACTAGGCACATTAGTTAGTAACTTGCCTCTTTTAGTTGCATGTTTTGATATGTACTTTTCAAGAAATATTCCACGGAACACAATTAAAATTGTTAGATTTTTGCTAAAAATTCAATCAACAATAACACTGGACATTAAAAACACCTCGAACATTTATAGACATTTATCATAAATAAAAGATTCTAAATACCTTGAGCTTTGCTATCCATATTACACTTATTAATTTAAACGAAACCAATAATAATTTAAGCACTTTCAACAGCATGAAATTTTTCGCGCCAATTTATATAATTGCGAGCTTCAACGGATCAACTTTGAAGGGCTGCCGCAAAAAGAGACTTGCCAACCGATAAAAACAAATTGTTTTTCAGCTAACTGAAGTGTTTACTATTAATAAAAAATAACATTCTCTTAATATTTCACCATAAATTTTATGCCGCCCATTATGATCGCAATTTACTAAGAGCCATACGCCAGGAGACTTTTGTCATAACTGTTTGCAATGGTATACTTGCAATAGTAAAATGCATACCAAAAGTTGCGGCAAAGTTGTATCTACTTTTCCTAAAGTGGGTTCATATACCAGCTTCAAAAACTGTCATAAAAAACTTTCTCCACCGGTAACCATCTACGCTGATATTGAAGCTGTCTTGGAAACGTGTCAGCGATCACAAAATGACACAAAGACGTCGTCAACTACGACGGCACTAAATTACAATAAATATTTATAACCGAGCTTGGTGGGGACTTAAGTATAATTCTTCACAATAATTAATTAAATATATCAATTACTAAAAAGTCTCAATAGATAAAAAATATTTATAAAAAATTCAGTTTTTTGACTATAATAGTTTTTTAATTCTAGTTTAGAAAAACTTTCTAGTTATCTTAGCGATGAAGACTTCAAGCCTTTAAGCAGAAAATTTGAAACTATTGAAACAAATGAGTCGCAATGAGTTGTATTTTATGAATATCTAGATAGTTTTTCTAAATTAGCCCCAAGACAACTGCCATCTAGAGAACTTTTTTATAACGCGGTAAACGATGAGGAGTGTAGCATAAAAAATTATGAGTTCGCATAACATGTATGGGTAAGTTTTAAGTGTTAAACATTGTCAAAACTGATATGAATATTCTTGCAGAATTTTAGATCAAGCTGTTATAAAATTTGTAAGTTAGACCAAAGTTAAACTCGAGCTTCTTAATTTGACACCTATAATTTTCATAAATTAGCTGTTCGTGGAGATTTGACACAATGTTGTCAACGTATTTCAATTGCTACTCACTATATATTTAGGACACAAACCATATCTCAGTTTCTCTAATCTCCGATAGATGTCGCTACCTATCAATTCTATTTTTGATCCAAAATGGATCCTCTAAATTTAGTTCAACAAAATTTAGATCCTCAAAATTTAGTTATGAAACCTGAAACCAATCCAATTTTAATTTTGGACACAAACTGTTCAAGCACGAACATATTATATTAACAGAAGTTAACAACGCAGCGATTATTTTAAGAAACGATGTAAACCCTAAATTTCTAATCTATGAATATACTTGTCTATCTATGCTTGCGACCCGTTCCCATGCTTGACGAAGCCTGAGATAAAAATACTTCTAAATATAAAACCACGCTCTATCCTGTGCGTGGGGTACAACACCAAATTCTTAGAGGAGAGCTGTACTCCGCTGTAATTTGTAGCTATATAAGGCCTAGGATTTAAGAAATAAAGGCAGTTCAATTTTTGTGCTCAACCAACCAAGTCTTGAAGTCCATTTATTCATTGGTCCTTCGAGCATTCTGTTGTTTTCCTCCACCAGTGGTAAGAGACACAGAATTTAAACCAGCACCTTATAGTGATGTACTTAAGGTTGCTAAATATTGGTCTGTTGCTATCATAAGAAGCGCAGTACTGATGGCTCTTGTTTTCCCTTTGAGGAGGCAGAGTGAGCGTTTTCGAGTCTGTGATCGAAACGCAGAACTGATGGCTCTTGTTCTCCCTTTGAGGAGGCAGAGTGAGCAATTTCGATTTTGAAGTCGAGAAAAATATAATAAAGTCTCGAAGTCCATTTATTCATTGGTCCTTCGAGCATTCTGTTGTTTTCCCCCACCAGTGGTAAGAGACACAGAATTTTAAACCAGCACCTTATAGTGATGTACTTAGGTGGCTAAATATTGGTCTGTTGCTATCATAAGAAGCGCAGTACTGATGGCTCTTGTTCTCCCTTTGAGGAGACAGAGTGAGCGTTTTCGAGTCTGTGATCGAAACGCAGAAATGATTGCTCTAGTACTCCATGTGAGACAGAGATAATAAATATCCGAAGAGGATTAACAAAAACTCTAGCGCTCTAAAAGAAAAGAGGCAGGGAATAAAAATTATATTATAGCGTTTCCGAGGCTTACATCGGAAAGTGAAAAAGAAAAGTACGAGGTCGATTCTAAAGCAATAGATTCGGAAATCGGAGTGGCTAGAGGATTTACAACCCCAAGAGCCAGAAACAACGTCCGCAAAGACAGCAGCGACTAAGGTCAGCGTCATCATCGTCAGAGGCATCAGCAGCAGCGTGAGCAGAGTCAATAGCAGCAGCATCAGCAGAGCAGCAGCATCAGCATCAGCAGCGGCATCAGCAGAGCAGCAGCATCAGCAGCAGAGTCAGCATCAGGACAGAAGCAGCGTCAACAGAAGCAGCGTCAACATTAACAGCGACAACAACAAAAATGTGGTAAACATGGTTTAAATGTAATTTAATTGAGTTACCGCCGTTTCTGTGGCCCTTGGCAGAATGTTCAAGCACGAACATATTATATTAACAGAAATTAACAACGCAGCGATTATTTTAAGAAACGATGTAAACCCTAAATTTCTAATCTATGAATATACTTGTCTATCTATGCTTGCGACCCGTTCCCATGCTTGGCAACGAAAGCCTGAGATAAAAATACTTCTAAATATAAAACCACGCTCTATCCTGTGTGTGGGGTACAACACCAAATTCTTAGAGGAGAGCTGTACTCCGCTGTAATTTGTAGCTATAAAGACCTAGGATTTTAAGAAATAAAGTTAGTTCAATTTTTGTGCTCAACCAACCAAGTCTTGATGTCCATTTATTCACAAACCATGGCGCTAATAAATTCCCAAAATTCCCTAATTTTCTACTCACTGCTAGATGGCGCTAACAAAGTTCGCTGATTTTCTAATCACCGCTAGGTGGCGCTTTACCGCCGGAGGGGGGAAATTCCCGGTTGCCTATATTCTAACTACTTGTTCTCCGTCTCTTTTTATCCTTTTTTCCTCTCTTTTTTGGGCTCCGCCCGAAAATTTTTTAACAAGCGAACAGAATTAACTCTACGAAAATGAATCTAATTTCACTCTGTACACGTGCAGTCCACCTGTATTAGGGTTGAGTTTTACAAGCAGCCATACAGCTCGAATATCTGAGGACAAAACAAGTGTGCCAGTACCGATCATTTTCAATTGAGTCCGCTGTCAATCGCTGTTCACATTTTATTGCCTTTCTTTACGAAGGTCAGTTGTGATCCTTTTGTATATCGGTCCCTTTTCTTTATCACTCATAAGTGTTCTAGGGTTAATGAGCATTTCCAAGTATCACATCGTGAAGTCTGGTGGTCTGTGGGTTTCTCTCATCAATGGTTACACCAAAGCCGGCGCTTACAGAAAAGAATTCCTGGTTGCCTATATTCTAACTACACTAAGGCATAAGCTGTGGCTAAGGCAATTAATTTTCGTTTGCTTAAATCTCTCTCTTAAAAACGGAATCTAAACATGTCTGAACATGTTGAATGTGTTACAGGTGTCTTCTGTTCAACTCCAAAATTAATTCTATATCCATGTCATTGGTTTTATGACTACTGTCACTTTTAACTTTAACTTTTTTAACACTGAATACTTATTACCTTTCTTTTGCTCAAATCAGTTTCTTTTATAAATCGGGTCTTAACATATTTGAACAGATTGAATGTCTTGCAGGTGTTCCCGATTCAACCCCAAATTTAGTTCTCGATCCACATGCTGAGTATGTCCCATGTGATTGATTTTATTACTACTGTCACATTTAACGTGTTTTCTATAATCTACAGAGAATACTAATCAAATTGATTTTGTAAAGATGCCCTCACCCCCATCCCTCTGCTGATGGGCACTTCTGAACATGTTGAAGAAAGAATTAGTTTAGTATGCTTTGTGTCTACTATCCTTTTAGCCCCCATCCCCCAAAAATTGGGTATCGATAGGCCCGACAGACACCCCTTGTCGGTGATTTAATTTCTCCGAACGTTTTCTCAAAGTTTCCTTTTTATACTCTCTGCAAGAGTATATTGGGTTTGTGCAAAAGTATGTAACAGGCAGAAGGAGGCGTGGCAGACCCCATAAAGTATATATATTCTTGATCAGCATCACAAGCCGAGTCGATATAGCCATGTCCGTCTGTCCGTCTGTCCGTCTGTCTGTCTGTCCGTCTGTCTGTCTGTCTGTCTGTCTGTCTGTCTGTCTGTCCGTATGAACAAACAGATTTCAAAGATGGTAAGAGCTACAAGTTCGAGCTTGGTGTCAAACGATCAGATATTTAGTCAGTCAATACAAGAATCTTTTTTTTTTTCGATGCCACGCCCCATTCGCCCACAATAAGCAAAAAACTGGACACACCTCGTGAAAAATTGGTGTTTTCGGCAAATATCTCAGTAACTATGGCACCTAGGATCACCAATTTTGGAACGGGTGTTCTTTGCGAGAGCATAGTTACATTGCCATTTAAAATTTTTGACTGCCACGCCCACTTTTCCCACAATTTATAAAATAGTTTTCAAGCTCCAATGCCGTTTTTTCCGTATCGTACAGTATTGTAGTTTATAAATGGTGTGGAGACTAACTATATTAAACTATCCTGAAAGGCGCATTAAAATCGGACAATAAACAAGAAAACTAGAAGCGTTACAATATTGATAATTGAACGCAATATCAACCCATAGGTGCAAGCGAGATAGAAACACACAAGCACATGTTCGAACGTTTTCGCTGCTTGTGTCTCGGCCGCGGTCGCTGGCTGCTCCGAATACACACATACATACATATTTGCATCATATACATATTGTCAAACGTATGTGTATTCGCATACAAGCAAACAAACAGATGATGTTTGATTATGCTTAGATTGTTTTTGTTTCAACGTGTTTTAATGCAAGTAAAACACATAGTAATATGTGGATACCGATTTTAATAATTTAATCGGGACAAATGCAGAGAGTATTATACGGTCGGGCGCGCTCGACTGTACCTTTCTTTCTTGTTTCCTTTAATGTATGTCACCTGCATAACAATTAAATACTAGGGTCAACCAATAATGATTTTCGGATACCTCTGAAAAACAACCCTGATTGAACTTGTTGACGAACCAATGGTACCCTCCAAAGAAATACTCAGTTTGCTTTTAGTTTTTTTCATTTATACTTTACTTTGCTTTCTTATTGTTAAAGTTATGTCCGTCTGTTTCTACGCGAACTAGTCTCTCAGTTTTAAAGCTATCTTGATGAAATTTGGAACAGATCTGTATTCTTTCTGCACGCAGTTCATATGTTAAAATCAGATCGCCAGATCGGACCACTATATCATGTAGCTCCCATCGGAACAATCGGTTGAAAATGCTTAGTATGAACATTTTCGGTGTCTATTGACCGATTTCAACGAAATTCACGCAGAATGAATTTCTAATTGTCTCCCATCTGTTGACCAATTTTCATCTACATCGGACTTATAAATCATATAACTACCATAGAAATAATTGGTAATTAAAACCAAATTAATGCAATATTCATGACTGCAAGTGTATTTAATCTTCGGCTCGCCGAAGATAACCGTTTTTTCTTGTTTTTTAATAGATATAAAAAATATTTGTTTTGAGGATAGTGTCCGTATGAATAAGAAAACTCTGCATTTGAACCAGGTTTGTCAGATGAGTCTGTATTCGCAATTATTATCCAAGGAATTGTACGTATTTTATTAGGTAATTTATATGATGGGAACACACCTTTAAATATATTTTTGGTGCAAATCGACCCTCAAAAATCGTGGCAAAAATTTGAAATAAACTTAACCTGCCTGCAATATAGACGGACTTTCATTCCAAATTTGGTGTCTCTAGCTTTTGTAGTTTAAAAGATCCAGGTGTTCATACGGACGGACGGACAGACAGACAGACAGACAGACAGACAGACAGACGGACAGACGGACATTGCTATATCGGACATTGCTATATCGAGAAATCAAAGTAAAGTATAAATGAAAATAACTAAAAGTAAACTGAGTATTTCTTTGGGGGGTACGCTGTATACCATTGGTTCGTCAACAAGATCAATCAGGGTTGTTTTTCAGAGGTATCCGAAAGTCATTTTTGGTTGACCCTAGTATTTAATTGTTATGCAGGTGACATACATTAAAGGAAACAAGTAAGAAAGGCTACAGTCGATCGAGCCGACTGTAAAAGACCCCGTACTCCCATAGAAGTGAGCAATTGTATTCAATTTAAGTTTAAATTTTTGAATGAAATTTAAAAATTTTAATTTTATATGTACATTTTGAATTGAAATTAAAAACAAGAAAGAAAAGTACAGTCGAGCGCGCCCGTATAATACTCTCTGCATTTGTCCCGATTAAATTATTAAAATCGGTATCCACATATTACTATGTGTTTTACTTGCATTAAAACACGTTGAAACAAAAACAATCTAAGCATAATCAAACATACGTCTGTTTGTTTGTATTCGTTTGACAATATGTATATGATGCAAATATGTATGCATGTATGTGTGTATTCGGCGCAGCCAGCGACCGCGGGCAGCGCTGCCCACACACAGGCAGCGAAAACGTTCGAACATGTGCTTGTGTGTTTCTATCTCGCTTGCACCTATGGGTTGATATTGCGTTCAATTATCAATATTGTAACGCTTCTAGTTTTCTTGTTTATAGTCCGATTTTAATGCGCCTTTCAGGATAGTTTAATATAGTTAGTCTCCACACCAGTTATAAACTACAATACTGTACGATACGGAAAAAACGGCATTGAAGCTTGAAAACTATTTTATAAATTGTGGGAAAAGTGGGCGTGGCAGTCAAAAATTTTAAATTGCAATGTAACTATGCTCTCGCAAAGAACACCCGTACCAGAATTGGTGATCCTAGGTGCCATAGTTACTTAGATATTTGCCGAAAACACCAATTTTTCACGAGGTGTGTCCAGTTTTTTGCTTATTGTGGGCGAATGGGGCGTGGCATCGAAAAAAAAAAAAGATTCTTGTATTGACTGACTAAATATCTGATCGTTTGACACCAAGCTCGAACTTGTAGCTCTTACCATCTCTGAAATCTGTTTGTTCATACGGACAGACAGACGGACAGACAGACAGACGGACAGACGGACATGGCTATATCGACTCGGCTTGTGATACTGATCAAGAATATATATACTTTATGGGGTCTGCCACGCCTCCTTCTGCCTGTTACATACTTTTGCACAAACCCAATATACTCTTGCAGAGAGTATAAAAATTAAATTAACAATTCGCATTGCCGCAACTCTATCAGTTGCACCACGCGCCACTTTCAAGAATTCTCCGATAATCAGCATTTACATATTATTCATACAAACACACATTCGTTTGAAATTATATGTATGCATGTATGTATGTATGTGTGTATTCGGCGCGGCCAGCGTCTGCCGGCACGCTGTCGCCACACAAGCATCGAAAACGTTCGAACATGTGTTTGTATGTTTCTGTCTCGCTCTCGCGTGTAAGTGATATTGCAGTTAAATAACAAACTTTCTAACGCAGTAGCTCTTTTGTTAAAGGTAGTATGTTGATGCCACTTTCAGAATAGTTTGATTTTATATGTCTCTATACGAATGTTGAATTACAACACTCTACTATATGAATAAATGCCTTAAAAACGGCATTAAAGCGTAAAAGTTTTTTAGCTGATGTGGGGAAAAGGGGCGTGGCAGCTCAAAATTTTTAATGGTATTGCATTAAGGGTGTCACTAGCAACCTGTTTACCAGAAATGGTGTTCCTAAGTGCCATATTTACTGAGTTATTGGCCTAAAATTAAATTTTTTTCGAGGTTTTTCTGGTTTTTTGCTCATTGCGGGGGCGGTAAGGGGCGTGGCAACAATTTGAAATAAACTTGATCTGCTCGCGAAGATAACGGACTTTCATTCCAAATTTGGTGTCTCTAGCTTTTGTAGTTTAAAAGATCCAGGTGTTCATACGGACGGACGGACAGACAGACAGACAGACAGACAGACAGACAGACAGACAGACAGACGGACAGACGGACAGACGGACATTGCTATATCGACTCGGCTGTTGATGCTGATCTAGAATATATATACTTTATGGGGTCGGGCACGCCTCCTTCTGCCTGTTACGCACATTTCGCTTCTGACAAACCTAATACGGGGTCTAAAAAGGAAACTTTGAGAAAATGTTCGTAGAAATTAAATCACCGACAAGGGGTGTCTGTCGGGCCTATCGATACCTAATTTTTGGGGGATGGGGGCTAAAAGGATAGTAGACACAAAGCATACTAAACTAATTCTTTCTTCAACATGTTCAGAAGTGCCCATCAGCAGAGGGATGGGGGTGAGGGGATCTTTACAAAATCAATTTGATTAGTATTCTCTGTAGATTATAGAAAACACATTAAATGTGACAGTAGTAATAAAATGAATCACATGGGACTCAGCATGTGGATTGAGAACTAAATTTGGGGTTGAATCGGGAACACCTGCAAGACATTCAACATGTGCAAACATGTTAAGACCCGATTAATACAAGAAACTCATTTGAACAAAAGAAAGGTAATTAGTATTCAGTGTTAAAAAAGTTAAAGTTAAAAGTGACAATAGTCATAAAATCAATGACATGGATACAGAATTACTTTTGGGGTTGAACAGAAGACACCTGTAACACATTCAACATGTTCAGATATATTTAGACTCCGTTTTTAAGAGAGAGATTTAAAAAACCCACAGACCACCAGACTTCACGACGTGATACTTGGAATTGCTCATTAACCCTAGAACACTTATGAGGGATAAAGAAAAGGGACCGATATACAAAAGGATCACAACTGATCTTCGTAAAGAAAGGCAATAAAATGTGTTAACAACGATTGACAGCGGACTCAATTGAAAATGATCCGTACTGGCACACTTGTTTTGTCCTCAGATATTCGAGCTGTATGGCTGCTTGTAAAACTCACCCCTAAAACAGGTGGGCTGCACGTATACAGTACCTGTTTACAGTAACTGGTTTACCCACCCTCCCGGTATGCGCAACAGGATTACGTTTATATTTATCAATAGAAAATAAATAACAGAGTGAAATTAGATTCACTTTATTAGAGTTAATTATTTTCGCTTGTTAAACAATTTTCTTGCGTGGCCCAAAAAATGAGAGAAAAAAAGGAAAAAAAGAGTGGGAGAACAACAAGTTAGAATATAGGCAACCGGGGTGAGACTCTGATATTAAACTGGCCAAACTGAATCACAGAATATTCCTCCTTTAAGATAAGTGTGTCCCCTGAATTGTTTTTGTCATATGTGCTGAAAAGTTTTGGCCTCCTCATATGATTGTAAACAGAAGATTAGAGCTCGTGCAACTCCAATCTCCCTTCCGACTAGTGGTCCGTTTCAAGCGACCCGAGAAATAGCCTCAAAAAACTAGACTGTGACCTTCTTTTCATTCTTTATCAGAATGTAAATGGTCTGGGGTCTAAGTTTTAACAGTTACATAAGAATAGTTTCTTTTGATTCTGACATTATTGCAAATTCAGAGACTTGGCTTAATTCTAGCATATCTGATAATGAAATATTGTCATAAAATTATAATATATTTATTCGCGATCATCCTAATCATCATGGTGGTGGAGTCCTTAATTCAGTAAAATCCTGCCTTAATGCTGAAATAATAGATATTCCACCACTGGACGAAATTGAAATTGTTGCTGTTAAGGGTATTTTTCATTATTTGCGCTTTATGTAACTTGTTCCTATATTCATCCAACGTCTGAAATGTCTATTTATTTGCAACATTTCAATTTCAATAAAGAAATTTGTTAATTCTAAACGTAAATCTAGTACCTTACCCAATTCCTTCTTTTTCAATTCCTGTAAAGTAACCGATCAATCAACTTACACCTCTAGTTTGCCTACTAACTTCTCTTACCCCTATAATCTCCCATCCTCTAATTCTGTTTTCTTACCTCACATTACTGATAGTTGCATGCTTTCCTCAATTAACACCCTAAAGTCTTCCTTCTCTCCTGGGCCTGACAGCATTCCAAGTTGTGTGCTCAAGGAGTGCTGTTTTTCCATAATAAAACCTCTCCTAATTCTTTTTAAACTTTCTTTAGAATCCTCTGTTTTTCCTAATTTATGGAAAGAATCTTACAATATCCCACTGCATAAAAAAGGATGTAAGTGGGATATATCCAACGAAGTTAGCCGCAATCCCTAAGCTCTTCGAAAAGATAATTACTTCGACTTTGCAACATCTCTGCAAGTCAATTATCTCCCCTGCCCAATACGGATTCGTTAAGAGTCTGTCGACTTCGACCAATCTATTGGAATTTACCACTTTTATGAATGAGGCATTTCTTAATAGAATGCAAACTGATGTCATTTATACTGACTTTAGCAAAGCATTTGACTCTGTGAATCATAACGTCCTTCTACACAAACTTAGTATTTTAGGCTTCCCACCTTCTATTCTTCTATGGATTTCTTTATATCTAACAGGTAGGACCCATAGGGTTATGCTTTGATCAGCCATCTCTAAATCTATTTTTTTTACTTCTGGAGTTCCCCAGGGTAGTCACCTTGAACCTTTACTCTTTAATCTTTTTATAAACGACCTACCCTGTTCGCTATCCCATTGCGCACTTATTATATCAACAATGTACCCTTAAAACGCATACTCTTAGTTAAAGATCTTGGTGTTCTCTTTGATAATAAATTAAGTTTCACACATCATATCTCCACAATTATTAATAAAGCCAAAGGCATTCTTGGATTTATTAAACGCTGGTCTAAGGAATTTAATGATAACTTCGCCACTAAATTTCTTTATACATCCCTTGAATATTGTTCATGTGTCTGGTCTCCTCAACATGCCCATACTCAAGATTTAATTGAGTCGGTGCAGAAGCAGTTTTTACTCTTCGCACTTCGTGGACTTAATTGGGACCCTAACCCTCGTCTTCCATCCTACACCAACAGGCTCTTACTCCTCGATCTTCCGTCACTTATTAATCTTAGGAGAGTTCTTGGAGTTATTTTTCTTCATAAACTTCCCCACATCCCTCTTAGAACGCCTTAATTTTAACATTCCAACCAGGGCAACCACGTATTACATCCCTTTATTTCTTCCTATATGCACTACTGACTACGCTTTCCACAATCGTTTTCGGGAAAACGCTAATTATAATCAATACTATAGAATAATTGATACATCTCTCTCTCTTTTCCAACTTAAAACTTCACTTTTCAGCCAACTCCGTTAAATCTCTGATTTCCATGCGCAGTATATTTGGAATCTCTGCCATTCATGCGTCCCTTTAAATCAAAGATCTTTCGTGGTAGTTTTGGCACACATTTTTATTGATCTGGTTGGGTTTTTCATTACTTTTTATCCCCAGATTAACTATTAATTAATTTATCAACCTAATTAAGTAAATTTTTTAAGCCTTTTCAGTTAAACTATATTTTTTTTTTTAAATTTTCTCCTTGTAATAATAAATAATATTAATTTTAATTATATATATAAACTTATTTTTGGTTAATACTCGCGCCTGATCTTAGTCTTCGTTAATAAATAAATAAACAAGTAAGAAAGGCTACAGTCGATCGAGCCGACTGTAAAAGACCCCGTACTCCCATAGAAGTGAGCAATTGTATTCAATTTAAGTTTAAATTTTTGAATGAAATTTAAAAATTTTAATTTTATATGTACATTTTGAATTGAAATTAAAAACAAGAAAGAAAAGTACAGTCGAGCGCGCCCGTATAATACTCTCTGCATTTGTCCCGATTAAATTATTAAAATCGGTATCCACATATTACTATGTGTTTTACTTGCATTAAAACACGTTGAAACAAAAACAATCTAAGCATAATCAAACATACGTCTGTTTGTTTGTATTCGTTTGACAATATGTATATGATGCAAATATGTATGCATGTATGTGTGTATTCGGCGCAGCCAGCGACCGCGGGCAGCGCTGCCCACACACAGGCAGCGAAAACGTTCGAACATGTGCTTGTGTGTTTCTATCTCGCTTGCACCTATGGGTTGATATTGCGTTCAATTATCAATATTGTAACGCTTCTAGTTTTCTTGTTTATAGTCCGATTTTAATGCGCCTTTCAGGATAGTTTAATATAGTTAGTCTCCACACCAGTTATAAACTACAATACTGTACGATACGGAAAAAAACGGCATTGAAGCTTGAAAACTATTTTATAAATTGTGGGAAAAGTGGGCGTGGCAGTCAAAAATTTTAAATTGCAATGTAACTATGCTCTCGCAAAGAACACCCGTACCAGAATTGGTGATCCTAGGTGCCATAGTTACTTAGATATTTGCCGAAAACACCAATTTTTCACGAGGTGTGTCCAGTTTTTTGCTTATTGTGGGCGAATGGGGCGTGGCATCGAAAAAAAAAAGATTCTTGTATTGACTGACTAAATATCTGATCGTTTGACACCAAGCTCGAACTTGTAGCTCTTACCATCTCTGAAATCTGTTTGTTCATACGGACAGACAGACGGACAGACAGACAGACGGACAGACGGACATGGCTATATCGACTCGGCTTGTGATACTGATCAAGAATATATATACTTTATGGGGTCTGCCACGCCTCCTTCTGCCTGTTACATACTTTTGCACAAACCCAATATACTCTTGCAGAGAGTATAAAAATTAAATTAACAATTCGCATTGCCGCAACTCTATCAGTTGCACCACGCGCCACTTTCAAGAATTCTCCGATAATCAGCATTTACATATTATTCATACAAACACACATTCGTTTGAAATTATATGTATGCATGTATGTATGTATGTGTGTATTCGGCGCGGCCAGCGTCTGCCGGCACGCTGTCGCCACACAAGCATCGAAAACGTTCGAACATGTGTTTGTATGTTTCTGTCTCGCTCTCGCGTGTAAGTGATATTGCAGTTAAATAACAAACTTTCTAACGCAGTAGCTCTTTTGTTAAAGGTAGTATGTTGATGCCACTTTCAGAATAGTTTGATTTTATATGTCTCTATACGAATGTTGAATTACAACACTCTACTATATGAATAAATGCCTTAAAAACGGCATTAAAGCGTAAAAGTTTTTTAGCTGATGTGGGGAAAAGGGGCGTGGCAGCTCAAAATTTTTAATGGTATTGCATTAAGGGTGTCACTAGCAACCTGTTTACCAGAAATGGTGTTCCTAAGTGCCATATTTACTGAGTTATTGGCCTAAAATTAAATTTTTTTCGAGGTTTTTCTGGTTTTTTGCTCATTGCGGGGGCGGTAAGGGGCGTGGCAACAATTTGAAATAAACTTGATCTGCTCGCGAAGATAACGGACTTTCATTCCAAATTTGGTGTCTCTAGCTTTTGTAGTTTAAAAGATCCAGGTGTTCATACGGACGGACGGACAGACAGACAGACAGACAGACAGACAGACAGACAGACAGACGGACAGACGGACATTGCTATATCGACTCGGCTGTTGATGCTGATCTAGAATATATATACTTTATGGGGTCGGGCACGCCTCCTTCTGCCTGTTACGCACATTTCGCTTCTGACAAACCTAATAGACCCCTATACTCTTTTTTAGAGTACGGGGTCTAAAAAGAGATTTTTTTTTAATTTACAAACTTTATCATTACCATATGATAAGCCTTGAGAGACACTTACAGCCTGTACAACTTTGGTACTAGTATCATTCATATAATTTTTCAATTTAATTTCACGGTCAAGAAGTCGATTTTTCACAAAGGACAAATTTATACTTTCAATAGCAGTGATGACTCCATCATAGAAAGGTAACAATGTAATTCGGTGACTAAATCGTCAAAAATATTGAAATGGTTGATCAGAGATGTGCCTTTTTAGACCCCGTACTCTAAAAAAGAGTATAGGGGTCTATTAGGTTTGTCAGAAGCGAAATGTGCGTAACAGGCAGAAGGAGGCGTGGCCGACCCCATAAAGTATATATATTCTAGATCAGCATCAACAGCCGAGTCGATATAGCAATGTCCGTCTGTCCGTCTGTCCGTCTGTCCGTCTGTCTGTCCGTCCGTCCGTCCGTATGAACACCTAGATCTTTTAAACTACAAGAGCTAGAGCCACCAAATTTGGAATGAAAGTCCGTCTGTATTGCAGGCAGGTTAAGTTTATTTCAAATTTTTGCCACGCCCCTACCGCCCCCGCAAATTGTAAAAAACAGTTTTCATTGCACTACAACTTTAAAACTATGAAAGCTATCGTAACCAAATTTACACAGTAGGTGTATGGTACAACTATAACTATCCTCACCAAGTTTCATCAAGATCGGACAACTATAGCTTATAGCTCCCATAGGACAAATCGGTCAAAAACAAAAAAATTTGTATGAAGACATGTAGTATTTGCTAAGTGATCGCAACCAAACTCACACAGAATGTGTACATAATTATTAAAATTAACTTCACCAAATTTGGTTCAAATCGGACAACTACAACATGTGAAACAAATTGGTCAAAAATGTCAAAAATTGTAATTTATGTACGTGTTTGAAGAAAAGTGGTAAATCAATGTTTATCTATTTTAGCCGTCCTCATTGTCAACAGTGCTGTGGTCCAAGTGATGTGACATGCATTAGAGAAACATGAGGTCTGCGGTTCGAACCCCGGCACAGACAGGCATTTTTTTTCTTTTTTTTTTTTCTATAACAAAACATTATTATATGTAAATGCAGATAATCAGCAGTACATGCAAATTGAGTTATGGTGCATATGGTAGAGTGGCGACATGTGAGAATTCTGTGTCTGATACCGCAGGTTCGATTGCAGCTAGCGCATAATTTTTTTTACTTTTTTTAAATTTTAATTTAAACTATTATCTTTTTTTAAATTTGTATTTTAAAATATGAATCAGTCTACTGCTTCTTCTTTTAAGTTTGTAAGTATTTTTGTATGCGCACTACAAGGAGTACGGGGTCTTATACAGTCGGCACGTCGACTGTAGCCTTTCTTACTTGTTTTAACTTTAAAAATCTTTCACTGGAATTTTGAGGAGCATCACTATCCATGACACTAAGCAAACAATGAACGTATTCTAAATTTCCAAATACTATATTTCTCGCAATCAAACGGCTTAATATTGCGCTTCGCTTTTTCCATGGTATTTCTCTTTTCCAAGAACTGCGGCGCCACTGATCTAGCTATGTATATGTGTAAACTGCGATTCTAATTTATATATATAGTGACATATTCATACTGAATACGTCTAAATTATACATAACAATAGTACATAGCAGCCTAAACGACGAAGTACACATCAATAGCTATTCTTCAACTATAAACATTCCCAAGCTGAAAATTTTCGGCAACAAGCCTCGGACACCAACAGTTCATAAACTTAACCCATAACTAAACCCATAACCCTAACAGATACCGGTTCTACAGGTAACATAATGACATCAAATATTTTCAATCTACAAATTGAAAAAAAGATGAATATTCCTTCAAATAACAAATTCATTAGTAATATTCATTATATTCATATTTATTCATTAGTAATAGTGAATTCCTTTTACATAAATTCTATTCGGATTATGACTTATTAATTGGCAGAAAATTGTTATCACAAGCCCAAGCAATAATAGATTACAAATCCCAGTCAGTAACACTGTTTAATAAAAAATACAAATTAATTAATGATTCGCCAAACAATAATCAAAATCATTTTTCAAATTCTGTATCTAAAGAATATTGCAATAGTCCTGAGTCCCCACAAAATTTGAATACAGAATTACGCGAAAAAAACCAATATTTATCGGTTACATCATCTAAATGAAGAAGAAAAAACAAAATTAAAAAATTATTACAGTCCCATCAGCACATTCAATTCCAAGAAGGAGATCAACTTAGTTTTAGCAACCAAGAGAAACATAATATCAACATTACTCATAACTCCCCCATATACTCTAAACCATAAAGTTATCCTCAAGCTTACGAGCAAGAGGTTGAAAACCAAATCCAGGAAATGTTAGACCAAGGTATCATAAGGCCCAGTACTTCTCCCTATTGCAGTCCAATATGGATTGTGCCAAAAAAACAATACGCATCAGGCAAACGAAAGTTTAGAATAGTAATCGACTATAGAAAACTTAACGAAGTAACTATTAACGACAGACACCCAATACCAAACATGGACGAGATACTAGGAAAACTAGTTAAATGTAACTAATTCACCACAATTGATCATGCAAAAGGTTTCCATCATACGGTTAAAAAAATAATCCTGCAACTCTTCAACGTTGCATGAATAATGTTCTACGTCCATTATTAAACAAGCATTGTTTGGTGTAACTGGACGATATTATCGTATTTTCCACATCGCTTGAAGAGCATCTGAATACACTTAAACTAGTTTTCGAGCTTTCTGAAGCTAATCTTAAACTACAACTTGATAAATGCGAGTTTCTTAAACAAGAAACTTCTTTCCTGGTACATATCATAACTAAGGAGGGAATAAAGCCAAACCCTGAAAAAATCAAGGCAATTCAAAAATACCCAATTCCTAAAAAGTCCAAGGAAATTAAAGGTTTTCTCGGATTAACCGGATATTATAGGAAATTTTTACCTAATTTCGCAGATATAGCCAAACGCATGACAACAGCCCTAAAAAAAGATTCAAAAATTGATATACAAAATCCGGAATACGTTGAAGCTTTCGAAAAATTAAAACAACTCATCTCCAATGATCCCATCTTAAAAATACCAGATTTTAATACAAAATTCGTATTGACTACAGATAACGTAGCTCTTGGAGCTGACTTTAACATTAAATACATAAAAGGAAAAGAAAATCACATAGCCGATGCTTTATCACGCGTTAAAATTTTGGAGAATTTTTTTCGTTTCTTAAATTGTGTTTTGTAATAATGTGTGGTTCTATTTTTGTTAGTAATTTGGTAATGATCGGGGTCTGTTTGAGTAACATTTTGATTGGCTTTAAATGGATTTTCTAATTTTCCTTTTTGTAACGGTCCTTTTCTGTATCTAGTATCTATTTCAAATTCTTGTCGGTCACTGTTAATTTTGTTTATAATTTTTTTTTTTTTTGTCGTGTGTCTAAAGTTGGTTGTCCTGCATATAAGAATATGTGTGCGGGAGTTTGTCCAGTGGTGTCATGTTTAGTTTTATGATAGGAAATATAAAGGATAGTTTTCATTTTGCTGAGTTTTTTTCTCTTCATCATTTAAAGTATTTATGATTCTAATTTTTATACTTTCTGCAAGATTATATTGGGTTTGTGCAAAAGAATGTAACAGGCAGAAGGAGGCGTGGCCGCCACGCCAACTTTTCCCACATTTGATAAAAAAGTCTGGAACCTTCAATGCCGTTTTTGGCGAACTAGTTCGTATCGTACAGTATTGTAATTATATAATTCGTGTGGAGACTAACTATATTAAACTATCCTGAAAGGCGCATTAAAATCGGACAATAAACAAGAAAACTTGAAGCGTTTCAATATTGATAATTGAACGCAATATCAACCCATTGCTGCCTGTGTGTGGGCAGCGTTGCCCGCGGAAGCTGGCTGCGCCAAATACACACATACATGCATATATTCAGCTTATATTGTCAAACGTACATATGTATGTGTATTCGCATGCAAACAAACAGATGTATGTTTAGATGGTTTTTTTTTCAACGTGGTTTAATGCAAGTGCTACACATTGTAATATCTGGATACCGATTTTAATAATTTAATCGGGAAAAGTGCAGAGAGTATTATACAGTCGGGCGTGCTCGACTGTGCTTTTCTTTCTTGTTTCCTTTAATGTATGTCACATGCATAACAATTAAATACTAGGGTCAATCAATAATGATTTTCGGATACCTCTGAAAAACAACCCTGATTGAACTTGTTGACGAACCAATGGTATAAAGGTAAAAATCGCCTGCTGTAGGAGTTCAGTTGGTGCTACGTTCAGAACCGATAACCGTGTTTTCAAACTTTTTCGAACTCTTTTTAAATAAAAACAGTAATCTCCTATAAACAAATGCAAAATTTTAAACATAAAATTGCTAACAATTTTAAGGTACCCGCGTTCGTCAGTGGAAACTATTTTGTTAAAAATCGAGCATTTATTTATGAACAAAAAACATTTGTTGTTAAAATTTCATACAAAACTAAAAACAAAAAAAAACAAGAAAAAACGGTTATCTTCGGCTCGCCGAAGATTAAATACCCTTGCAGTCATGAATATTGCATTAATTTGGCTTTAATAACCGATTGTTCCGATGGGAGCTATATGATATAGAAGTCCGATTTGGATGATCAACAGATGGGACACAATGAGAATTACATTCTGCGTGAATTTCGTTGAAATCGGTCAATAGACACCGAAAATGTTTATACTAAGCATTTTCAACCTATTGTTTCTATGGGAGCTATATTATATAGTGGTCCGATCGGATTTTTACATATGAACTGCGTGCATAGAGAATACAGGCCTGTACCAAATTTAATTAAGATAGCTTTAAAACTGAGAGACTAGTTCGCATAGAAACAGACGGACAGACAGATGGACAGACGGACATGGCTATATCGACTCGGCTGTTGATGCTGATCAAGAATATATATACTTTATGTGGTCGGAAACCCTTCCTTCAATGCGTTACAAACTTCGTGACAAAAACAATATACCCTCTGCAAGGGTATAAAAAATATATAATAATAATCAAAACAACATCCAACCGTAACAAAAATACTACAAAATGGAAGCATGTCACAAGTAATCAACCAATTGAAAGACGTTGAGAAATTCAATGGAGACAAAAATACCGTGTACACTTTTGTTAACCGAATAGACTACATGTTGGCCCTGTACACGACCAATGATATACGGCAACAATCAATTATTTTTGGACTTGTGGAACGTTGCATCAGTGCTGATGTTATGCTATCACTTGGCATGAACAACCTTAACACCTGGACGGATCTTCGCAAACAACTAGTACTCAACTACACAACCCAAACCAAGAACCATATATTACTGGAGGAATTTAGGAACACACCATTCAAAGAGAATTTCTGAAAGAAGCCGAGTACCGTAGGCGGACCTTGATGAGTAAGCTAGAATTAGAGAACAACCGTGACGAAAAAATATTGTACACGCGATTAATAAAAACAAGTATTGACGATCTTGTACAAAAAATGCCACATCCATCCAATTCCAATTTTCAAAGATTTCCAACATTCCTTCAACCATATAACACTCCTTATGTCCCATATCATAATCATCCAACATATGTTCAACTGCCATTATATCCACCACAACCACATTATAACAATAACAATATGCATTATACTAAAGCTTATTTATCTCGACCAACCCAACACGTACCGATTCCGAGAAGACCAGTACAGTTAACACCTAGACCAAATTTCGGACAAAGCTTATTGGACTATAATCGTTTTGGACAGAATCAGAATCAGAGTCCCATTCCACAAAGATCCACAAAGATCAATAATGTTCCTGGTGCATCCAATCAACCAATAAAACGCCCTAGACCAGCTGAAAGTGGGCAAACTAAAATGAGTATAGATCACGAGGCTAGGAATCAAGAAGAATTGAATTATCAGGAATATTTGTAACAAGAATATTTCAATCAATTAGCTTCTTATCCTCAAAACTACCACGAGCAGGAATTTGCACAAAATTCAGATTATTCAGATTCACAAACACCAGCAGCAGAACCCGAAACTGAGCAGTGGAACGACATAGAACTCGAACAAGCTGAAAATTTTCGGCAACAAGCCTCGGATACCAACAGTTCATAAACCTCACCCATAAGGGAAAGAAGTTGAAATACCTAACAGATACCGGTTCTACAGCTAACATGATGACATCCAATATTTTCCATCTACAAGTTGTAGATACTGAATGTCTAATTCAAACATGTAACGGTCCATTAACAATTACAAAAAAGATCAATGTTCCTTCAAATAACAAATTCATGAGTAATAGTGAATTCCTTTTACATAAATTCTATTCGGATTATGACTTATTAATTGGCAGAAAATTGTTATCACAAGCCCAAGCAATAATAGATTAAAAATCCCAGTCAGTAACACTGTTTAATAAAAAATACAAATTAATAAATGATTCGCCAAACAATAAACAAAATCATTTTTCAAATTCTGTATCTGAAGAATATTGCAATAGTCCTGAGTCCCCACAAAATTTAAATACAGAATTACGCGAAAAAAACAAATATTTATCGGTTAGATCATCTAAATGAAGAAGAAAAATCAAAATTAACAGGTAAGAAAGGCTACAGTCGACGTGCCGACTGTATAAGACCCCGTACTCCTTGTAGTGCGCATACAAAAATACTTTCAAACTTAAAAGAAGAAGCAGTAGACTGCTTCATATTTTAAAATACAAATTTAAAAAAATATAATAGTTTAAATTAAAATTTAAAAAAGTAAAAAAAAGTTATGCGCTAGCTGCAATCGAACCCGCGGTATCAGACACAGGATTCTCACATGTCGCCACTCTACCATATGTACCACCCCTCAATTTGCAGGTACTGCTGATTATCTGCATTTACATATAATAATGTCTTGTTATAGAAAAAGAAAATGAAAAAAATGCCTGTCTGTGCCGGGGTTCGAACCGCAGACCTCATGTTTCTCTAATGCATGTCACATCACTTGGACCACAGCACTGTTGACAATCAGGACGGCTAAAGTAGATAAACATTGATTTACCACTTTTCTTCAAACACGTACATAAATTACAATTATTAACATTTTTGACCAATTTGTTTCACATGTTGTAGTTGTCCGATTTAGACCAAATTTGGTGAAGTTACGTTTAATAATTATGTACACATTCTGTGTGAGTTTGGTTGCGATAACTTAGCAAATACTACATGTCTTCATACAAATTTTTTGTTTTTGACCGATTTGTCCTATGGGAGCTATAAGCTATAGTTGTCCGATCTTGATGAAACTTGGTGAGGATAGTTATAGTTGTACCATACACCTACTGTGTAAATTTGGTCACGATAGCTTTCATAGTTTCAAAGTTGTAGTGCAATGAAAACTGTTTTTTACAATTTGCGGGGGCGGTAGGGGGCGTGGCAAAAATTTGAAATAAACTTAACCTGCCTGCAATATAGACGGACTTTCATTCCAAATTTGGTGGCTCTAGCTCTTATAGTTTAAAAGATCCACGTGTTCATACGGACGGACGGACGGACAGACAGACGGACAGACGGACAGACAGACAGACGGACATTGCTATATCGACTCGGCTGTTGATGCTGATCTAGAATATATATACTTTATGGGGTCGGCCACGCCTCCTTCTGCCTGTTACGCACATTTCGCTTCTAACAAACCTAATAGCCTAATAATAACCTAAAAATATTAATTTTGTCCTATTAGCACATTCAATTCCAAGAAGGAGATCCAATTAGTTTTAGCAACCAAGAGAAGCATAATATCAACATTACTCATAACTCCCCCATATACTCTAAACCATACAGTTATCCTCAAGCTTACGAGCAAGAGGTTGAAAACTAAATCCAGGAAATGTTAGATCAAGGTATCATAAGGCCCAGTAGTTCTCCCTATTGCAGTCCAATATGGATTGTGCCAAAAAAACAATACGCATCAGGCAAACGAAAGTTTAGAATAGTAATCGACTATAGAAAACTTAACGAAGTAACTATTAACGACAGACACCCAATACCAAACATGGACGAGATACTAGGAAAACTAGGTAAATGTAACTAATTCACCACAATTGATCATGCAAAAGGTTTCCATCATACGGTTAAAAAAATAATCCTGCAACTCTTCAACGTTGCATGAATAATGTTCTACGTCCATTATTAAACAAGCATTGTTTGGTGTAACTGGACGATATTATCGTATTTTCCACATCGCTTGAAGAGCATCTGAATACACTTAAACTAGTTTTCGAGCTTTCTGAAGCTAATCTTAAACTACAACTTGATAAATGCGAGTTTCTTAAGTACGCATTAAAACAAATAAATCCGTGTTTAATTTGAAAAACGTATTACATGTACCGGATTTACAAACAAATTTTTTCTCAGTTAGCAAGGGTGCGGAAAACGGACTTCAGATTGTTTTCGGTAGCAAATTTGCAATAGTTAAAATAAAAGACAATAACGAGGTGATCGCAATTGCAAATGAAGATAACGGCTTGTATATGTTTAAAAATGTTTTGCAGTCGGTATACCTATCGTGCGTCGAGAACGGTATTAAGTGGCATAATAGATTTGGACATGTAAATATGCAAAGCCTGTATAAGATGGCATCTAACGAAATCGTACAAGGTATCGAGAAATTTCAGCCGACGGTAAACCTTACGTGTGTGTCATGTATGAAAAGTAAAATTTGCTCACAGCCTTTTACAGAGGCAAGTTACCGTGCGAAAAATGTTTTAGAAATAATACACTCGGATGTGTGCGGACCATTTAATACGAAATCAATCGGCGGGTCAAGATATTTTCTAACATTTATTGACGATAAGTCCAGATACGCAACCGTGTTTTTCATACAAAATAAAAGTGACGTGCTGCAACATTTTAAAAACTACAAATCATATGTTGAGAAGCAAACCGGACACAAGATTAAGACACTTAGAAGTGATAACAGTGGCGAGTATTTAAGCAACGAATTCGAGCGATATTTGAAAGGTGAAGGCATCAAACGACAGCTGACAGTTCCACATACGCCCCAACAGAATGGCGTAGCTGAGCGTTTCAATCGTACGCTAGTGGAAATGGCTCGGTGTTTGCTCGTTCACTCCGGACTCGAAGAAAAGTTCTGGGCAGAGGCGTGTGCATGTGCGACATACATTAGAAACCGCACAACAACAAGAGCTCTTCAAGACGCAACCCCGTTTGAAACATGGTTTCAGAGGAAACCAATGGTCAAGCACTTCAAGGTATTCGGATGTTTAGCAGTTGGTCTCGATAAAACACAAAAACGTAAGTTCGTTGCTAAAGGCAAGGAATACATATTTGTAGGGTATAGTACCGGAACTAAAGGTTACAGACTATATGACCAAGAGCAACGAAAGATCGTAGTTAAACGAGACGTTAAGTTCGATGAAGACGTTCTAATGGGAACTCAAATCACTGATGTTTCTACTGTGATTCAGAGCGAGGCTGAAGAAATGGACTTGCCAAACTCTGAAGAGAAAGACGCTGAAGAAAGATCTGAAAGCAATAGTGGAGATGCTGAGGAGTATCACAGTCTGGAGGAGACTGAAACACAAACAGAACCAACAAGGGATAATGGTAACACCCCAATATATGGACCTGGGCGTCCACGTATAATTCGATCTGGAAGACCGGGCAGACCGACAAAGCAGAAAAATATTATCAACGTGATGCAGAAAATAGAAGAGGTTAAAGTTCCAGAAACCTTAAAAGTGGCACTAGCATCGGATAATATGGAGAACTGGAAGAAGGCAATGCAGGTTGAGTACGACTCGCTGATAGCTAACAATACATGGACATTGGTCGACCTGCCTCCCGGCAAGAAAACAATCGGATGCAAGATCATCATAGATCGATTCAAGGCAAGGCTTGTGGCTAAGGGATGTAGCCAGCAATATGGAATCAACTATGAAGAAACATTCTCACCTGTAGTGCGTTACGCAACAATACGCATGGTTTTCGCATTGGCAGCGGAGTTCGAACTATATTTACACCAAATGGATGTGTGCACGGCGTACTTAAATAGTGATTTAAGCGACGAAATTTACATGACCCAGCCCGAGATGTTTATCAGCAAGGAGTATCCTAAACGAGTGGCACAGCTAAGCAAGGCAATCTACGGTTTGAAGCAATCCGGTCGCGAATGGAATTCAAAGTTAGATGATGTTCCAAAGAAATACTGATTTCAACCTTGCAGCAACGAGCCATGCCTGTATACAATGCTTGTCGGCAAAGGAGCAGTAAGCAGCTTTCTTGGTTTTGAAGTAAAACGTCCTGCACCGACTGGCGATGTGATTGTGTATCAATCCAAATATATTGATATGATGTTGTATCAATACAATATGCAGATCTGCAGATCCGCAGCGACCCCTTTGGATGCTGGATATCAGGTGAAAGTTTCAGACGAGTCCAAGCCAGTAGATGCAACAAAATACCAGGCGCTGATTGGAAGTTTGATGTACTTAGCTATATCTACACGACCAGACGCAAAACACATACTGCGTTATTTATCCAGCACAAAGCATTACAAGTTGCACTATCATAAGACGAACAAGTTAATCGAGGGCTATACGGATGCCGACTGGGGAGGTAATATTATCGATCGAAAGTCTTTTACAGGTTATTTGTTCATTCTGGCTGGAGCAGTGTTTTCCTGGGAATCGCATAAACAGTCGACAGTGGCCCTGAGCAGCACCGAGGCGGAGTACATGGCAATGGTGGCAGCGGCTAAAGAAGCGGTGTACTTAAGAAGACTCGTTAAGGAAAATGGGTGTTTTCCTTCCGATCATCCGTTGTGCATTTATGGAGACAACCTCAGTGCGCAGCATTTAGCTAAGAATCATATGTATCATGCAAGAAGCAAACATATCGATATACGTTATCATTTCATTCGAGAATTAGTTGATAAAGACGAAATAGTTTTAAAGTATGTGGATACAACAAATATGATAGCAGACATTTGTACTAAGAATTTGAATAAGCAAAACCATATGAAATTGTTAAACATGACAGGTTTAAAGAACACTACATAAATCAATGTAATTTTGTATTGAGAAGAGGTGTTAAAATATTTGGTATTTTAATGTGGCAATACAAAATACTATGTTAAGCTTATGTAAAATTATAAAACGATCTGGCAGCGCTACCAAGTTGATTTTGCCATTGAATAAATCGCGCTTATAGAGAAAACATCACAACATAAATACATTAAACGATGAAGAAAACAAGCTCAGCAAAATAGAAACTATTATTTATATTTACAACCATAACACCAAACATGACACCACTGGACAAATTCCCGCATACATATTCTTATACCCCGGACAACCAATTCTAGATACACAAGACAGAAAAGAAAAAACAATAAACAAAATTAAATAAACCGACATGAATACGAAGTCGATACTAGATATCGAAAGGGGGCATCACAAAAAGGAAAATTAGAAAACCCATTCAAAGCCAACCAAATTGTCACGCAAACAGATCCTGATCATTACCAAATTACTAACAAAAATAGAACAACACATTATTATAAAACACAATTTAAGAAACGAAAGAAAATTAACAAAATTGAAACTCCACAGGTTCCTACTTCGTAATCATAATATCATTCACACTCTTTACCAGAAGAGAAAGAGATTATCACCTGTGCCGGTCGTGTTTTTTTGCGCTCTGTCTATTTTAATTATTTCCGCCTTAATTTGTGTATTTTAAATTTCAAATTGTTGAAAATATAATTTGTGCTAAGTATTCCCAAAATCTGGTTTGTACAAAGTTTTATTTGGTGTGCATTGTAACGAAATATTAACATATTTTTATTAATACAGCATCTCAGCTGTGTTTTTGTTTGTGCCCGTTTTTGCTGTGACCTTTGCTCCCTTTTCGTTGCTCTTCTGAGCAATATATAAGTTTGTGTGTTTGTTCGCTTGCACACAATTTCTCACTTGCGCTTGCATCCACGGTTTGCCTTTGTTGATTAACTGTTTCTCGTTAACATTTGTTTTTGCATTCTTGCGAATTGTGTTTTCGAGCTTATTTGTTTACATCTAAGGTATTTGTGTACTCTTATTTTCTTCTCCTTGTCACTCTATTTGCTGAGTTATTTTTGAATGAATTGGCATGCTGCAAAAACAATTGCAATTATGGTCCATCTCGTGACAGTGACCAACAAAATTATGTGCACTGTTGGTTGTGTGACAACATTATGCATATAAAATGTGCTGGTCTTACTGGGCGTGAATTCGAAAAATTCATATCCTCAGCAAAAGTAGGCAGTGGTGGATTACGATGGTCATGTCCAGTTTGTATTGAGCTGCAATGTGATTTTTCACGTATGTATAATACTGTGAAAAAACAATTTCTTAAGTTGCGCTCACTTGCTAAGGAGCTAAACACTGATTTTGATATTAGTGCGGACTTGCTTAGCAATTATAAGTTTGAGACCCCACCAGATCCCACCTGTTCTCAGCAACAACTTACTTTGCCTGTTCCGCCTGGTTCACACCTCACCTCACCAGTGCATAATGGGGCTTCCCTTTTATCCTTTTCTCCCTCTCCCAGTAACTCTTCACCCCCTCCTTCCCATATTCCTCCTGTAACATCTCCTCATCTTCTTACCGTCGTGGCTCCACGCAAGCATATATTTATATCTAGGCTTTCCGCAAACCAAAACTCCTGGCAGCGTTAGTATATCTAAATTTAATTTCGCTGAGCCAAGAGAGATCTCCTCTCTTAAGATTGGTGTATCCCCTGAATTGTTTCCTGTCATATGTGAACCCAAGTTTTGGCCTCCTCATATGATTGTTCACGGGTTTAAACAGAAGATTAGAACTCGTGTAACTCCTATCTCCCTTCCGACTAGTGGTCCGTCTCAATCGGCCCCAGCAATAGTCTCAAAAAACTAGACTCTGACAAACTTTACATTCTATATCAGAATGTAAGGGGTTTGGGGTCTAAATTAAAACAATTACATAAGAATAGTTTCTCTTTTGATTCTGACATTATTGCATTTTCAGAGACTTGGCTTAATTCTAGCATATCTGATAATGAAATAATGTCATCAAACTATAATATATTTAGGCGCGATCGTCCTAATCGACGTGGTGGTGGAGTCCTTATTTCAGTAAAATCCAGTGTAATGGTCGTCATATAGTCAAAGAATTTCAAAGATGCAACCTATAGATACAAAACATGCAAAACGGTTGATCAATAGCAATAATTATCCAAAAGCTTTGATTTCGCTGCACATTATCCGAAAGCTTTATCCGAGAGCTTTGACCCAGTTCTGCAACCGCAGCATAAGCTTGAGTTGCTGCATAAAAGCTTCTAAGCTGCGCACGCATGCTAATTATGTTGCTAAGCAGCGCAGCTAACTTTGCACATTGGTGAGAGAGCTTTGTATTTTTCATTGGAATTGGACGCTATAAATTCTAATTGGAGGCGAAAATCGTTCTTTTCCGCCTTTGAAGCCAGCCAAGTCAGTGCTAGTGTCGGTATTAAAGTTCGAAGTGTTGTATTAAAGGTTAGATTGGTGCAATCCAATCTGTAAGCTGCGTTGGAGTAATCCGCAGCCATCGACGTACTTGGACCTTAGGAGGCCCACAATTTAAGCATATTGAGTTTTGCTTAATAAAAGGTATGCCATCGATCGAATATTTCTTTAGCAAATATCAGTCATATTAATCGGTTTTTTCGTTTCTCAGCCGGGGGTTGAGCATAATACGTTCCCCCCTCCCGCATCATTGCTTTTGGCAATCAAAGCCTGATATTGCCAGCAATTGGTGCGGGCATAATTATTTCTTTGGAGTGCGTTATACGCGCACCATCATTGTCTGTCTTGGATATCTGATGCGGAACCCGATCTTGGAGTACACAGTGACTCTGCCAGCCACTCCAAGGACAGGCTTGTCCCCTTTAAAGTGCCCTTTACCATCGTACCATCGATCGAAGCTCCAAGTGTCGTGCTAGTGCTTTAACCCAATAAAAACAAGTAAGAAAGGCTACAGTCGACGTGCCGACTGTATAAGACCCCGTACTCCTTGTAGTGCGCATACAAAAATACTTTCAAACTTAAAAGAAGAAGCAGTAGACTGCTTCATATTTTAAAATACAAATTTAAAAAAATATAATAGTTTAAATTAAAATTTAAAAAAGTAAAAAAAAGTTATGCGCTAGCTGCAATCGAACCCGCGGTATCAGACACAGGATTCTCACATGTCGCCACTCTACCATATGTACCACCCCTCAATTTGCATGTACTGCTGATTATCTGCATTTACATATAATAATGTCTTGTTATAGAAAAAGAAAATGAAAAAAATGCCTGTCTGTGCCGGGGTTCGAACCGCAGACCTCATGTTTCTCTAATGCATGTCACATCACTTGGACCACAGCACTGTTGACAATCAGGACGGCTAAAGTAGATAAACATTGATTTACCACTTTTCTTCAAACACGTACATAAATTACAATTATTAACATTTTTGACCAATTTGTTTCACATGTTGTAGTTGTCCGATTTAGACCAAATTTGGTGAAGTTACGTTTAATAATTATGTACACATTCTGTGTGAGTTTGGTTGCGATAACTTAGCAAATACTACATGTCTTCATACAAATTTTTTGTTTTTGACCGATTTGTCCTATGGGAGCTATAAGCTATAGTTGTCCGATCTTGATGAAACTTGGTGAGGATAGTTATAGTTGTACCATACACCTACTGTGTAAATTTGGTCACGAGAGCTTTCATAGTTTCAAAGTTGTAGTGCAATGAAAACTGTTTTTTACAATTTGCGGGGGCGGTAGGGGGCGTGGCAAAAATTTGAAATAAACTTAACCTGCCTGCAATATAGACGGACTTTCATTCCAAATTTGGTGGCTCTAGCTCTTGTAGTTTAAAAGATCCAGGTGTTCATACGGACGGACGGACGGACAGACAGACGGACAGACGGACAGACAGACAGACGGACAGACGGACATTGCTATATCGACTCGGCTGTTGATGCTGATCTAGAATATATATACTTTATGGGGTCGGCCACGCCTCCTTCTGCCTGTTACGCACATTTCGCTTCTAACAAACCTAATAGACCCCTATACTCTTTTTTAGAGTACGGGGTCTAAAAAAAAAAAAAAAAGAACAAGAAAGACAATCTAAACGAACCGCCTAAAGTTTGGCAATGACCCTAAACTGAAAAAAACTTACAATTGAACTGAAAACTGAAAATTTTGCATATATTGGTGCCACCTGTTAACGTAAAATTATAGAAAGAAACGAAAAGTAATTGAAAAACAAGATTAATTAAAGTTAGTTGAATTGAATTTTGCTTGAAATGTTTGTCTAAAAAAACAAAACAAAAAAAAAGAGAAAATTGGAAAAATTATAATTTATTATAAAATCAAATGTGTTCTTTGCGCACCGAACCGTTCTGTAATATCGCATGTACATTTAAATACAACATACTAACCTAACCTGCTAAAGCAAACGACATCACCGATGGAAGGCCTTTCAACGTTGGAATTTTGTCATGTAAGTGCATAAAAACAATGATTTCAGTGAATCTGAAATACCTGTGGACTTAACCTAAGTCACCTTGCTAATCTTTTCCAATATTGAATACTAACTTACAAGCGATATTTTTGTACAGATATAAAAAGTAACAAAAAGAAAAAAAAAAAATGTAATGAAAACGATTCGAATTAACAGTGCACAAAGACAATTTAACGAAGAAAAAGTCTCTTTTAATCAAAAAAAAAAAAACAATTGTAAAAATTTAGGAAAAATATATCAATATACACAAAAAAATGAAACTTATTATGCACCGATCAAATAAAAGAAAATTAAATGCCCTAAAGAAAGGAAACAAAAATATGTAGAGATTAGAAAGAACATAAAACAAACATTTCAAGATACATTCATTTTCCTGAAAAATTATTATAAAGCAACTATTCAGTGCACTTGAATTAAATCTATTGTAAACTTTTCGAAAAAAAAAAAAAATTGAATACGAATTAATGTCATAAACTAAAAACAAAACCTATATGTATGTACAAATAATTACGGTTGATATATATCGAAAACAAAAAACGAAACAACACAATGAATTCTTAAGAGAAAAAAAAATGTAATCTGAAAGAAATATGTCCACTAAAAAACACACTGTCGATCAACGATGATAACGCTATAGAATTCACTTCCGAAGGCTCCCTTGTTGCTGATTTAAAATTAGTAATAAATTCCAGATTATAATGTTTTACAAATCATTCTGTCTTTATTCTGTTCTGCGATGAATTGTATGATGTGTTAGATTTTTACGTTCCTGTGACTTGTTAACGTGATGGGGTAGAAAGCCTTTCTCTTTGGGGATCTTTCTCAACTGTCTTGGAAGGATCATGGTTGGGTAGGGTAGAGAATGCGAGTGTCAACTGACACCATAGACCTCGTCTCTTTTAGCAATAGGATGGGTTTTCCTTTTTTTGTTTGGTCATGGTGATTTTTGCCATGTTTGGCAGTAGAGCTCCTCTTTTACTTTTGTAGGGATCCTAACTTAAAATTTATGTACCAAGGACGAGAAGTAGCAACGAACCCCCCCGTACTCCCGAATGAGCTAGGGAACCAGAGGATCCTGCCCCGCTACCGCTCTCGCCCGAACCTCGGACGATGTTGGTTTATTGTACGTCTTGAACGTCGTTCAAAGTATAGATGGTCGAAGGTTACACCAGCCTGCTGAAATAATAGATATTTCACCATTAGATGAAATTGAAATTGTTGCCATTAAGGTTACATTTTCGTCATTTGCGCTTTATGTAACTTGTTCCTATATTCCTCCATCGTCTGAAATGTCGATTTATTTGCAACATTTCAATTTTATTAAAGAAACTTTTAGTGACATTCGTGATCATGATTTCTTTGTGACGCTTGATGATTTTAACTTGCCAAACGTTTCCTGGACGTGTTTTGACAAGTTGAATTACATTCGCACACCTAACAATGACTTTTTAGATGGTTTGATTGATCTTCCTCTTTTTCAATTCAATCATATATATAATCGTCTAAACAGAATGCTGGATCTCATCTTCGTAAATGATTCATCCAGTGCCGTTGTCACTAGATCTTCTCCTGTAGTTGTACCTGAAGATTTTTTTCATGCCACTCCTGAACTTTCCTTGTCTATTCCTAACTTAACCCATTTAGCTCCTTCTTTCTCTTCCAAGTCGCGCCGTTGCTTCCTCAAAAGAAATTATTCTTTGCTAAGTCAACTGATTCTTGCTACCGACTGGTCTATATTATACAGCACGAATGATATTAACATAGCTGTCGAGTATTTTTACAACATTTTAAACTCAATCTTTGATGTCTGCATTCCAGTTTGTGTTGTAAAGTCCGTTTCACGTAAATCACCTTGGTTTTCACCAAGACTATCCAACTTAAAAAACAAAAAATCTAAATATTTTAAAAAGTTTAAGCAGACAGGTTCTATCTTAGACTTTTTAAATTATTCGAAATTAAAAGCTGTCTTTACCCTTCTCAATGCTATGAAAGTTATCTCGTTCGCTGCAAGAATCAATTTGCGCATGATCATAAACAATTCTATAAATTTGTTAATTCTAAACGTAAATCTAGTACATTACCCAATTCCTTCTTTTTCAATTCCTGTAAAGTAATCGATGACTTGGCTGCTTCCGATCTCTTTGCTACCTTTTTTCAATCAACTTACACCTCTAGTTTGCCTACTAACTTCTCTTACCCCTATAATATCCCATCCTCTAATTCTGTTTTCTTACCTCACATTACTGATAGTTGCATGCTTTCCTCAATTAACACCCTAAAGTCTTCCTTCTCTCCTGGGCCTGACAGCATTCCAAGTTGTGTGCTCAAGGAGTGCTGTTTTTCTATAATAAAACCTCTCCCAATTCTTTTTAAACTTTCTTTAGAAACCTATGTTTTTCCTATTTTATGGAAAGAATCTTACAATATCCCACTGCATAAAAAAGGATGTAAGTCGGATATATCCAACTAATAAAATATATAATTTGTATATGGATATGGATTATGGATATAATTAACTAACTATATCCAACGATCCCTAAGCTCTTCAAAAAGATAATTACTTCGACTTTGCAACATCTCTGCAAGTCAATTATCTCCCCTGCCCAACACGGATTCGTTAAGAGCGGTCGACTTCGACCAATTTATTGGAATTTACCTCTTTTATAAATGAGGCATTCCTTAATGGAATGCAAACTGATGTCATCTTTACTGACTTTATCAAAGTATTTGACTCTGTGAATCATAACGTCCTTTTACACAAACTTAGTATTTTAGGCTTTCCACCACTATGGATATCTTCGTATCTAACAGGTAGAACACAAAGTGTTATGCTTAGATCAGCCATCTGTAAATCTGTTTTGTTAGGGGAGTCACCTAGGACCTTTATCCTTTAATCTTTTTATAATATATATACTTATGTATGCAGATGATGTGAAATTATTATTATCTGTATTGTATTGGTTGTGTATTTTTGGGTTTTCCCAATCCTCGCAACAAATGTTGGATCAATTTCATTACTTTTTATCCCTAGATTAACTATTAACTATTAATTAATTTATCATTCTAATGAATTAAACTTTTTTAAGCCTTTTCAGTTAAACTAAAAATTTTTAAAATTTTTATCTTGTAATAATCATTAATATTAATTTTAATTATACATATAAACTTATTTTTGGTTAATACTCGGGTCTGATCTTAGTCTACGTTAATAAATAAATAAATATCAAACGAACAAAAAACAAACTCGATCGTAATTAAGCCAATAAAGTGAATTATAAGAAAAAACTTAACTAAGTGAAACTTTTTAGCGTACAAATAAAACATTGGTTAAGTGAAACAAAAAAAATTATACAAAAACAAGAAAGAAAAGTACAGTCGAGCGCGCCCGACCGTATAATACTCTCTGCATTTGTCCCGATTAAATCATTAAAATCGGTATCGAGCTATTACAATGTGAATTACTTGCATTAAAACACGTTGAAACAAAAACAATCCAAACATAATCAAACACACATCTGTTTGTTTGTATTCGAATACACATACGTTTGGCAACATGTATATGATGCACATATATATGTATGTATGTGTGTATTCGGCGTAGCCAGCGACCGCGGGCAGCGCTGCCGACACACAGGCAGCGCTGCCGCCACACAAGCAGCGAAAACGTTCGAAAATGTGCTTGTGTGTTTCTATCTCGCTTGCACCTATAGGTTGATATTGCGTTCAATTATCAATATTGTAACGTTTCTAGTTTTCTTGTTTATGGCCCGATTTTAATGCGCCTTTCAGTATAGTTTAATATAGTTTTTCTCCACACGAATTATTTAATTAAAATACTGTACGATACGAACAAGTTCGCCAAACCCGGCATTGAAGGTTCCAGCCTTTTTTATCAAATGTGGGAAAAGTGGGCGTGGCAGTCCAAAATTTTAAATGGCAATGCAACTATGCCGTCGCTACGAATCTCCCGTTCCAAAATTGGTGATCCTAGGTGTAATAGTTACTGAGATATTTGCCGAAAACACCAATTTTTTCCGAGGTGTGTCCAGTTTTTTGCTTATTGTGGGCGAATGGGGCGTGGCATCTCTGAAATCTGTTTGTTCATACGGACAGACGGACAGACGGACAGACAGACAGACGGACAGACGGACAGACGGACAGACGGACATGGCTATATCGACTCGGCTTGTGATGCTGATCAAGAATATATATACTTTATGGGGTCTGCCACGCCTCCTTCTGCCTGTTACATACTTTTGCACAAACACAATATACTCTTGCAGAGAGTATAAAAATATAATCAAAATAACAACCAACCGTAACAAAAATACTACAAAATGGAAGGGGGAGCAGCAGCCGCAACAACCCTTTCTGACGCCAGCATGTCACAAGTAATTAATCAATTGAAACACGTTTAGAAATTCAATGGAGACAAAAATACCGTGTACACTTTTGTTAACCGTATCGACTACATATTGGCCCTGTACAGGACCAATGATATACGGCAACAATCAATTATTTTTGGACTTGTGGAAAGTTGCATCAGTGCTGATGTTTTGCTATCCCTTGGCATAAACAACCTTAACACCTGGACGGATCTTCGCAAACAATTAGTACTCAACTACAAAACCCAAACCAAGAACCATATCTTACTGGAGGAATTTATGAACACACCTTTCAAAGGGAATGTACGAGAATTTCTGGAAGAAGGCGAGTACCGTAAGTAGTTAGAATATTGGCAACCGGGAATTTCCGTCCCCCCTCCGGCGGTAAAGCGCCATCTAGCGGTGAGTAGAAAAACAGGGAAATTTGTTAGCGCCATCTACCGGTGAGTAGAAATTTAGGGAAAGTTGGGAATTTATTAGCGGTGGTTTCCTGGTTTCATAACTAAATTTTGAGGATCCATTTGGGATCAAAAATAAAATTGGTTTGGTTTCCTGGTTTCATAACTAAATTTTGAGGATCCATTTGGGATCAAAAATAAAATTGGTTTCCTGGTTTCATAACTAAATTTAGAGGATCCATTGGGGATCAAAAATAAAATTTATAGTTAGCGACATCTAGCGGAGATTAGAGAAACTGACATATGGTTTGTGTCCTACATAAATAGTGAGGATCCAGTTTTTTTAACCGGGGAACATCAGGCGTAACAAATATTCTGTGATTCAGTTTGGCCGATTTAATATCAGAGTCTCATCCCGGTTGCCTATATTCTAACTACTTGTTCTCCCTCTCTTGTTTTCTTTTTTTCCCCTTTTTCTCTCTCTTTTTTTGCGCTCCGCGCGAAAAATTTTTTAACAAGCGAACAGAATTAACTCTACGAAAATGAATCTAATTTCACTCTGCTTTTTATTTTCTATTGATAAATATAAATGTAATCTGGTTGCGCACACCGGTTGCGCACACCGGGAGGGTGGGTAAACCAGTTACTGTATACTTGCAGCCCACCTGTATTAGAGGTGAGTTTTACAAACAGCCATACAGCTCGAATATCTGAGGACAAAACAAGTGTGCCAGTACCGATCATTTTTAATTGAGTCCGCTGTCAATCGTTGTTAACACATTTTATTGCCTTTCTTTACGAAGGCCAGTTGTGATCCTTTTGTATATCGGTCCCTTTTCTTTATCACTCATAAGTGTTCTAGGGTTAATGAGCATTTCCAAGTATCACGTCGTGAAGTCTGGTGGTCTGTGGGTTTTTTCTCATCAATGAGTTTATTGCCGGTTACACCAAAGCCGGCGCATACAAACAAGAATTCCTGGTTGCCTATATTCTAACTACTTTAAGGCATAAGCTGAGGCTAAGGCAATTAATTTTCGTTTGCTTAAATCTCTTTCTCTTAAAAACGGAGTCTAAACATGTCTGAACATGTTGAATGTGTTACAGGTGTCTTCTGTTCAACCCCAAAATTAATTCTATATCCATGTCATTGATTTTATGACTACTGTCACATTTAATTAATTTTCCTTTTTAGACCCCGTACTCTAAAAAAGAGTATAGGGGTCTATTAGGTTTGTCAGAAGCGAAATGTGCGTAACAGGCAGAAGGAGGCGTGGCCGACCCCATAAAGTATATATATTCTAGATCAGCATCAACAGCCGAGTCGATATAGCAATGTCCGTCTGTCTGTCCGTCCGTCCGTCCGTATGAACACCTAGATCTTTTAAACTACAAGAGCTAGAGCCACCAAATTTGGAATGAAAGTCCGTCTGTAGTGCAGGCAGGTTAAGTTTATTTCAAATTTTTGCCACGCCCCCTACCGCCCCCGCAAATTGTAAAAAACAGTTTTCATTGCACTACACCTTTGAAACTATGAAAGCTATCGTAACCAAATTTACACAGTAGGTGTATGGTACAACTATAACTATCCTCACCAAGTTTCATCAAGATCGGACAACTATAGCTTATAGCTCCCATAGGACAAATCGGTCAAAAACAAAAAATTTGTATGAAGACATGTAGTATTTACTAAGTGATCGCAACCAAACTCACACAGAATGTGTACATAATTATTAAAAGTAACTTCACCAAATTTGGTCCAAATCGGACAACTACAACATGTGAAACAAATTGGTCAAAAATTTTAAAAATTGTAATTTATGTACGTGTTTGATGAAAAGTGGTAAATCAATGTTTATCTACTTTAGCCGTCCTCATTGTCAACAGTGCTGTGGTCCAAGTGATGTGACATGCATTAGAGAAACATGAGGTCTGCGGTTCGAACCCCGGCACAGACAGGCATTTTTTTCTTTTTTTTTTTTCTATAACAAAACATTATTATATGTAAATGCAGATAATCAGCAGTACATGCAAATTGAGGTATGGTGCATATGGTAGAGTGGCGACATGTGAGAATCCTGTGTCTGATACCGCGGGTTCGATTGCAGCTAGCGCATAATTTTTTTTTACTTTTTTAAATTTTAATTTTAACTATTATCTTTATTTAAATTTGTATTTTAAAATATGAATCAGTCTACTGCTTCTTCTTTTAGGTTTGTAAGTATTTTTGTATGCGCACTACAAGGAGTACGGGGTCTTATACAGTCGGCACGTCGACTGTAGCCTTTCTTACTTGTTTAACACTGAATACTAATTACCTTTCTTTTGCTCAAATCAGTTTCTTTTATAAATCGTGTCTTAACATGTTTGCACATGTTGAATGTCTTGCAGGTGTTCCCGATTCAACCCCAAATTTAGTTCTCGATCCACATGCTGAGTATGTCCCATGGCATTGATTTTATTACTACTGTCACATTTAATGTGTTTTCTATAATCTACAGAGAATACAAGTCAAATTGATTTTGTAAAGATCCCCTCACCCCCATCCCTCTGCTGATGGACACGTCTGAACATGTTGAAGAAAGAATTAGTTTAGTATGCTTTGTGTCTACTATCCTTTTAGCCCCCATCCCCCCAAAAATTAGGTATCGATATGCTCAACAGATACCCCTTGTCGGTGATTTAATTTCTCCGAACATTTTCTCAAAGTTTCCATTTTTCCTTTAATGTATGTCACCTGCATAACAATTAAATACTTGGGTCAACCAATAATGATTTTCGGATACCTCTGAAAAACAACCCTGATTGAACTTGTTGACGAACCAATGGTATACAGCGTACCCCCCAAAGAAATACTCAGTTTACTTATAGTTATTTTCATTTATACTTTACTTTGCTTTCTTATTGCTAAAGTTATGCTTAGAAAGAACATGCTTTTTTAAACCGGATTTTGTAACATATATTTTTTTATATAAACATAATTTACAAGGAAATTTATATTTTCGGTTTTCAAAACTAAAGTTGTGTTTCTTGAGAATGTGTTTCTTGAATCCACATTTACTTTGAAATGTTTTTAAGCTGGTACATAAACTACAATAGTACTGAACCATCTTGCTTACTGAGGCTTACTAAATCACTACGCAAGACAAAGAAGTATTATATTTATTTAAAAATCAGGTTTTTAATGGGTAGCCGCATAAGTAAGAAAAAGATGAATAAAAATAGAATGAGAGAATAATGGAATCCAATGATTTAATTGGATACTGCATTAGTCACCATTTGCTGTTTCATTCTAATTGTTTATTGAATCGCGTGTAAATTTCCATAAAAAGCGGACGTATTCCATTCTATTCTTTAGTTCTTACAGTTTTCAGTCTAAGTGAACATTAAAGAGTTTAATAATAAATAGCAACATGGTATGTATTATTAACACATAATCATTTATAACTAAATAACGTTTACATTCTCAGGCTTTCTTCGAATCAATAAATGATGTGACTGGCCATGTAGGACAAGGATATACAAAATCTGGGAGCCTCACGATTGGTTATGAGTATACTATAACAGATTGTTAACTAAAGAAAACAGTCTACGGAGAGAAAATTGCTCTTTACATAACTGATGCCGACGCCAAACCCCTTTGGATTTTTTTACCTAAGGCATTTGTGAGGATTTTTACTACTAAAACTCCATACAAGAAGTTAAAGGACAACAATATTACTCATATAGTTTACAAAAAGACAGCTATAATACCCCCCATTTTCAATTTATATGTAAAAGTATATAATGAAATTTAATATAAAAACTCCTAATCTTTCCAAACAAACCTCAGTTTCAAAACAACACTAAAGCAAGTAAAATGTTTTCAAAGCAAATTGAAATATTTTTAATTCAGTTCGAAGATATGATTTTCCATGAACACATGGAACGTGTGAAACAATTGAAGGCTCTTTTAAGCGACCTTGAACAACAGCAGGAAGTCAATTCTCAATTTGGAAAGCATTTTATCTCGTGCGTATGGTCGAACGATGACACCGAAGAAGGTCCAGACACCTGTCGCTGCTGTTTCGTTTCAAGTTATAAAGCATAGGCTTTAAAACTAATGATGAATTACTATAGGTTAAGAGATCGAATGTACTCAAATAAAAACAATAACAATATTTAAATTATTTTGTTTCATTTATTTTTTATCATATCATTATAAATATAATCATTTTTCTTAAAGACATTTAAAAAACATTTTGTTGATTGTTTTTTACTCTTATAAATACTAAATAGGAAGCAATAATGTCCACAGGTATTTGAAAAGTAACCCTGGACTTGCTTTTTATTATATGTAATCCTTTTGGAATTATTTTTTAATAGACTTAAAAATATTTGTTTTGAGGATATTGACCATATGAATCAAAAAACTCTGCATTTGAAGCATTTTTAAAATAAAATGCTACCCAGTGTGAACCAGGTTTGTCAGATGAGTCTATATTCGCAATTATTATTGTAGGATATGTACGTATTTTAATAGGTAATTTATCAGATGGGAACACACCATTAAATATATGTTTGGTGCTGCGCTTACTAAGCATAAGTTTTTCAATTTGAGATGTATTCATTTTTAAAGTAAAACTCTAATATATATATGTTTGTCAATATCAATCATGGAATCATATTCAGCTTCGGTAAGTGGTTCAGCAAATCGACCCTCAATACGAATTGTTCCTTGATTAATTAAATTTGAACATACGGAAGAATTCGAATGATCTGCAGTTAAGTCAAACGCTAATATAAAACAGTTCTTATCAAACATTTCCTTAGTGATTTGCAACCCCCTATCAAAATGTTTTATACCATTTGCTCTAAATAGCATATTATATCCCCGAGAGCTGTGAATGTTTTCGTGGTTTGTAAAATCAAACTCTAGCGCTTGAGACGGTACTTGTACTCCTTTAACTAAAAGAATAAATTGCTGTATTTTAAAATGTTCAAAGTTGTATGGATCCAGTTCTCTATTACCTGAGTATGCTCGGTTTTTGACCATGAAATATGAGATAAAATTAGTTAATTGTCCAATTACAACATTGTCAATTGAAAGTGTATTGTTACCTGGATATAGAGTAAAAGATTTAACTTCAACTTTATTATATGGATATAAAGCGTTTTTAGATTGCAATACGCGATGATGTGCTAACAAAATACTTGGATTGACTATAACATGATTCATAAAGAGTTGTGCTTCTAAAACTTTTAAAGTTGATTCAGTTTGACTCTCCATCAAATACAATGCTGTTTTTTCAATATTAAATGTTATTCTTAAATCAACATTATTTATTAGAAGCTTAGGTTGATTAAAAATATCTCCATGTACTTTTCCAAAGAGCTCCACCTTATTACTTCTTCGAAATATGTTTTTTACAGGTAAAGTTTCGTCAACATAACATTTAATTAAACTCGCAAAAAATCCCTGGGTTGCTAAATGGCTTTCACTAGCATCACTTCCATAATTTAAAATAGTTTGTAAATAAGACCGATAGTGGTAATTATTGTCGTTCTGAGAAACTAATGTGTTATTTAAATATACTGAACAACTTCTAACAAGTAAGAAAGGCTACAGTCGATCGAGCCGACTGTAAAAGACCCCGTACTCCCATAGAAGTGAGCAATTGTATTCAATTTAAGTTTAAATTTTTGAATGAAATTTAAAAATTTTAATTTTATATGTACATTTTGAATTGAAATTAAAAACAAGAAAGAAAAGTACAGTCGAGCGCGCCCGTATAATACTCTCTGCATTTGTCCCGATTAAATTATTAAAATCGGTATCCACATATTACTATGTGTTTTACTTGCATTAAAACACGTTGAAACAAAAACAATCTAAGCATAATCAAACATACGTCTGTTTGTTTGTATTCGTTTGACAATATGTATATGATGCAAATATGTATGCATGTATGTGTGTATTCGGCGCAGCCAGCGACCGCGGGCAGCGCTGCCCACACACAGGCAGCGAAAACGTTCGAACATGTGCTTGTGTGTTTCTATCTCGCTTGCACCTATGGGTTGATATTGCGTTCAATTATCAATATTGTAACGCTTCTAGTTTTCTTGTTTATAGTCCGATTTTAATGCGCCTTTCAGGATAGTTTAATATAGTTAGTCTCCACACCAGTTATAAACTACAATACTGTACGATACGGAAAAAACGGCATTGAAGCTTGAAAACTATTTTATAAATTGTGGGAAAAAGTGGGCGTGGCAGTCAAAAATTTTAAATTGCAATGTAACTATGCTCTCGCAAAGAACACCCGTACCAGAATTGGTGATCCTAGGTGCCATAGTTACTTAGATATTTGCCGAAAACACCAATTTTTCACGAGGTGTGTCCAGTTTTTTGCTTATTGTGGGCGAATGGGGCGTGGCATCGAAAAAAAAAAGATTCTTGTATTGACTGACTAAATATCTGATCGTTTGACACCAAGCTCGAACTTGTAGCTCTTACCATCTCTGAAATCTGTTTGTTCATACGGACAGACAGACGGACAGACAGACAGACGGACATGGCTATATCGACTCGGCTTGTGATACTGATCAAGAATATATATACTTTATGGGGTCTGCCACGCCTCCTTCTGCCTGTTACATACTTTTGCACAAACCCAATATACTCTTGCAGAGAGTATAAAAATTAAATTAACAATTCGCATTGCCGCAACTCTATCAGTTGCACCACGCGCCACTTTCAAGAATTCTCCGATAATCAGCATTTACATATTATTCATACAAACACACATTCGTTTGAAATTATATGTATGCATGTATGTATGTATGTGTGTATTCGGCGCGGCCAGCGTCTGCCGGCACGCTGTCGCCACACAAGCATCGAAAACGTTCGAACATGTGTTTGTATGTTTCTGTCTCGCTCTCGCGTGTAAGTGATATTGCAGTTAAATAACAAACTTTCTAACGCAGTAGCTCTTTTGTTAAAGGTAGTATGTTGATGCCACTTTCAGAATAGTTTGATTTTATATGTCTCTATACGAATGTTGAATTACAACACTCTACTATATGAATAAATGCCTTAAAAACGGCATTAAAGCGTAAAAGTTTTTTAGCTGATGTGGGGAAAAGGGGCGTGGCAGCTCAAAATTTTTAATGGTATTGCATTAAGGGTGTCACTAGCAACCTGTTTACCAGAAATGGTGTTCCTAAGTGCCATATTTACTGAGTTATTGGCCTAAAATTAAATTTTTTTCGAGGTTTTTCTGGTTTTTTGCTCATGGCGGGGGCGGTAAGGGGCGTGGCAACAATTTGAAATAAACTTGATCTGCTCGCGAAGATAACGGACTTTCATTCCAAATTTGGTGTCTCTAGCTTTTGTAGTTTAAAAGATCCAGGTGTTCATACGGACGGACGGACAGACAGACAGACAGACAGACAGACAGACAGACAGACAGACAGACAGACGGACAGACGGACAGACGGACATTGCTATATCGACTCGGCTGTTGATGCTGATCTAGAATATATATACTTTATGGGGTCGGCCACGCCTCCTTCTGCCTGTTACGCACATTTCGCTTCTGACAAACCTAATAGACCCCTATACTCTTTTTTAGAGTACGGGGTCTAAATATCTGCGATTTTCTTAGATAGTTTTTAGACCCCGTACTCTAAAAAAGAGTATAGGGGTCTATTATTAGACCCCGTACTCTAAAAAAGAGTATAGGGGTCTATTAGGTTTGTCAGAAGCGAAATGTGCTTAACAGGCAGAAGGAGGCGTGGCCGACCCCATAAAGTATATATATTCTAGATCAGCATCAACAGCCGAGTCGATATAGCAATGTCCGTCTGTCCGTCTGTCTGTCTGTCCGTCTGTCCGTCTGTCCGTCTGTCCGTCCGTCCGTATGAACACCTGGATCTTTTAAACTACAAAAGCTAGAGACACCAAATTTGGAATGAAAGTCCGTTATCTTCGCGAGCAGATCAAGTTTATTTCAAATTGTTGCCACGCCCCTTACCGCCCCCGCCATGAGCAAAAAACCAGACACACCTCGAAAAAAATTTACTTTTAGGCCAATAACTCAGTAACTATGGCACTTAGGAACACCATTTCTGGTAAACAGGTTGCTAGAGACATCCTTAATGCAATGCCATTAAAAATTTTGAGCTGCCACGCCCCCTTTTCTCCTGAGAGTTAACCAAACGTTTTCACTTTAATGTCATGTTTAAGGCATTTATTCATATAGTAGGGTGTTGTAATTCAACATAAGTATAGAGACATATAAAATCAACTTATTCTGAAAGTGCCATCATCATACTACTTTTAACAAAAGAGTTACTGCGTTACAAAGTTTGTTATTTAACTGCAATATCACTTACGCGCGAGAGCGAGACAGAAACATACAAACACATGTTCGAACGTTTTCGATGCTTGTGTGGCGACAGCGCTGCCGGCAGACGCTGGCCGCGCCGAATACACACATACATACATGCATACATATAATTTCAAACGAATGTGAGTTTGTATGAATAAAATGTAAATGCTGATTATCGGAGAATTCTTGAAAGTGGCGCGTGGTGCAACTGATAGAGTTGCGGCAATGCGAATTGTTAATTTAATTTTTTTTAATTTCAATTCAAAATGTACATATAAAATTAAAATTTTTAAATTTCATTCGAAAATTTGAATTTAAATTGAATACAATTGCGCACTTCTATGGGAGTACGGGGTCTTTTACAGTCGGCTCGATCGACTGTAGCCTTTCTTATTTGTTTTGATTTAGATCGTTTTTTAATGTTTTTCTTTGTATGCACACTTGAATGTTTAGTTTTATAATGAGCTCTCCTAGAAGTAAAACGCTTCTTTTTATACTCTCTGCAAGAGTATATTGGGTTTGTGCAAAAGTATGTAACAGGCAGAAGGAGGCGTGGCAGACCCCATAAAGTATATATATTCTTGATCAGCATCACAAGCCGAGTCGATATAGCCATGTCCGTCTGTCCGTCTGTCTGTCTGTCTGTCTGTCTGTCTGTCTGTCTGTCTGTCTGTCTGTCTGTCCGTCCGTATGAACAAACAGATTTCAGAGATGGTAAGAGCTACAAGTTCGAGCTTGGTGTCAAACGATCAGATATTTAGTCAGTCAATACAAGAACCATTTTTTTTTTCGATGCCACGCCCCATTCGCCCACAATGAGCAAAAAACTAGACACACCTCGGTAAAAATCGATGTTTTCGGCAAATATCTCAGTAACTATGCCACCTAGGATCACCAATTTGGGTACGGAGGTTCCTGGTGAGCGCATAGTTGCATTGCCATTTAAAATTTTGGACTGCCACGCCCCCTTTTCTCACACTTGAAAAAACTTCAAATACCGTTTTTTGCGAACTTGTTCGTATCATACAGTATTGTTATCTATAATTCGTGTGGAGATTAACTATATTAAACTATCCTGAAAGGCGCATTAAAATCGAACTATAAACAAGAAAACTAGAAGCGTTACAATATTGATAATTGAACGCAATATCAACCTATAGGTGCAAGCGAGATAGAAACACACAAGCACATGTTCGAACGTTTTTGCTGCTTGTGTGGCGGCAGCGCTGCCCGCTGAAGCTGGCTGCGCCGAATACATTCGCATGCAAACAAGCAGATGTGTATTTGATTATGCTTAGATTGTTTTTGTTTCAACATATTTTAATTCAAGTACTACGCATTGTAATATCTGGATACCGGTTTTAATAATTTAATCGGGAACAAATGCAGAGAGTATTATACGGTCGGGCGTGCTCGACTGTACTTTTCTTTCTTGTTATTGTTTCTACCTGAGCCTCCCTGAGTCATTTTATCTATTACTTTATTGGATAGATTTTGGAGTAACATTTTGCTCTGTTCTTGGATAATATTCTGTAGAGGTTTTCGTCCCAAGTCACTTATGACTGCTTTCCCTGATTCAACTGCTTGATTTTTAACGGCGTTTAGTCCACTTAGAAAAAGTGGTTTAATGTACTTAAAAAGTCCACTAAAAAAGTTTCCAGTACGCTTTCCTTGCTGTATTATTTGAGGTGTTGCATAAAGGGACCCAATGTGATTTAATCCTCCTCCACTTTGATTTAGATAATACTCTTGGTAAAGTTTCTCCATGCCGGTTAATATCTTTATGAAAAAAGTATTAACTAAGTTGCAATATTTATAGCATACAACGTTTCTGCCTAAAATGCAACGTAATGTATATGGGAGTGGCTGAAGGTTTAAAGGGCACCTTATATCCTCTTGAGTCAGATATTAAAATTGATATTTCTCTTACTTCACAATTCTCAACGGGATAGTACTCAATGTTTTTGAATTGAATCATTTTCGAAACTCCATTATGCATAAGAACTTCTAGACATCGCGTTCTTTTGTCTCCAACGCATCTAGGCTTTATTATATCAGTATAAACAAATATTATACACTTTGACACACTTTGTATAGACTGTTTCTTATCCGTTACTTCATGGTGGGGAAGATCGTTTAAATAAAGTTCAGATATTCCAACTTCCCACTTTTCATCTATATTTTGTGAGAAACTCACAATGTTTGTAAACGCAGACTGTACATTATCAGGAAAAACATTTAAAGAATTGTTTCTAAATAAAGTAACATAAAATGACTCTAAGTTACTAATTTTCAAAAGTTTTTAGACCCCGTACTCTAAAAAAGAGTATAGGGGTCTATTAGGTTTGTCAGAAGCGAAATGTGCGTAACAGGCAGAAGGAGGCGTGGCCGACCCCATAAAGTATATATATTCTAGATCAGCATCAACAGCCGAGTCGATATAGCAATGTCCGTCTGTCCGTCTGTCCGTTTGTCTGTCTGTCCGTCCGTCCGTATGAACACCTGGATCTTTTAAACTACATAAGCTAGAGACACCAAACTTGGAATGAAAGTCCGTTATCTTCGCGAGCAGATCAAGTTTATTTCAAATTGTTGCCACGCCCCTTACCGCCCCCGCAATGAGCAAAAAACCAGACACACCTCGAAAAAAAATGGAGTTTTAGGCCAATAACTCAGTAACTATGGCACTTAGAAACACCATTTCTGGTAAACAGGTTGCTAGAGAGTGCCTTAATGCAATGCCATTAAAAATTTTGAGCTGCCACGCCCCCTTTTCTCATTATAGTTAACCAAACGTTTACGCTTTAATGCCATGTTTAAGGCATTTATTCATATAGTGGGGTGTTGTAATTCAACATTCGTATAGAGACATATAAAATCAAACTATTCTGAAAGTGACATCAACATACTACCTTTAACAAAAGAGCTACTGCGTTAGAAAGTTTGTTATTTAATTGCAATATCACTTACGCGCGAGAGCGAGACAGAAACATACAAACACATGTTCGAACGTTTTCGATGCTTGTGTGGCGACAGCGCTGCCGGCAGACGCTGGCCGCACCGAATACACACATACATACATACATGCATACATATAATTTCAAACGAATGTGTGTTTGTATGAATAATATGTAAATGCTGATATTCGGTGAATTCTTGAAAGTGGCGCGTGGTGCAACTGATAGAGTTTGTCTGAGGTTGTAGGTTCGAATGCTGGCAATGCGAATTGTTAAATTATTTTTTTTAAATTTCAATTCAAATTGAATACAAATGTGCACTACTATGAGAGTACGGGGTCTTTTATAGTCGGCTCGGTCGACTGTAGCCTTTCTTACTTGTTTTTAGACCCCGTACTCTAAAAAAGAGTATAGGGGTCTATTAGGTTTGTCAGAAGCGAAATGTGCGTAACAGGCAGAAGGAGGCGTGGCCGACCCCATAAAGTATATATATTCTAGATCAGCATCAACAGCCGAGTCGATATAGCAATGTCCGTCTGTCCGTCTGTCCGTCTGTCTGTCTGTCTGTCTGTCTGTCTGTCTGTCTGTCTGTCTGTCCGTCCGTCCGTATGAACACCTGGATCTTTTAAACTACAAAAGCTAGAGACACCAAATTTGGAATGAAAGTCCGTTATCTTCGCGAGCAGATCAAGTTTATTTCAAATTGTTGCCACGCCCCTTACCGCCCCCGCAATGAGCAAAAAACCAGAAAAACCTCGAAAAAAATTTAATTTTAGGCCAATAACTCAGTAAATATGGCACTTAGGAACACCATTTCTGGTAAACAGGTTGCTAGTGACACCCTTAATGCAATACCATTAAAAATTTTGAGCTGCCACGCCCCTTTTCCCCACATCAGCTAAAAAACTTTTACGCTTTAATGCCGTTTTTAAGGCATTTATTCATATAGTAGAGTGTTGTAATTCAACATTCGTATAGAGACATATAAAATCAAACTATTCTGAAAGTGGCATCAACATACTACCTTTAACAAAAGAGCTACTGCGTTAGAAAGTTTGTTATTTAACTGCAATATCACTTACACGCGAGAGCGAGACAGAAACATACAAACACATGTTCGAACGTTTTCGATGCTTGTGTGGCGACAGCGTGCCGGCAGACGCTGGCCGCGCCGAATACACACATACATACATACATGCATACATATAATTTCAAACGAATGTGTGTTTGTATGAATAATATGTAAATGCTGATTATCGGAGAATTCTTGAAAGTGGCGCGTGGTGCAACTGATAGAGTTGCGGCAATGCGAATTGTTAATTTAATTTTTATACTCTCTGCAAGAGTATATTGGGTTTGTGCAAAAGTATGTAACAGGCAGAAGGAGGCGTGGCAGACCCCATAAAGTATATATATTCTTGATCAGTATCACAAGCCGAGTCGATATAGCCATGTCCGTCTGTCCGTCTGTCTGTCTGTCCGTCTGTCTGTCCGTATGAACAAACAGATTTCAGAGATGGTAAGAGCTACAAGTTCGAGCTTGGTGTCAAACGATCAGATATTTAGTCAGTCAATACAAGAATCTTTTTTTTTTCGATGCCACGCCCCATTCGCCCACAATAAGCAAAAAACTGGACACACCTCGTGAAAAATTGGTGTTTTCGGCAAATATCTAAGTAACTATGGCACCTAGGATCACCAATTCTGGTACGGGTGTTCTTTGCGAGAGCATAGTTACATTGCAATTTAAAATTTTTGACTGCCACGCCCACTTTTCCCACAATTTATAAAATAGTTTTCAAGCTTCAATGCCGTTTTTTCCGTATCGTACAGTATTGTAGTTTATAACTGGTGTGGAGACTAACTATATTAAACTATCCTGAAAGGCGCATTAAAATCGGACTATAAACAAGAAAACTAGAAGCGTTACAATATTGATAATTGAACGCAATATCAACCCATAGGTGCAAGCGAGATAGAAACACACAAGCACATGTTCGAACGTTTTCGCTGCCTGTGTGTGGGCAGCGCTGCCCGCGGTCGCTGGCTGCGCCGAATACACACATACATGCATACATATTTGCATCATATACATATTGTCAAACGAATACAAACAAACAGACGTATGTTTGATTATGCTTAGATTGTTTTTGTTTCAACGTGTTTTAATGCAAGTAAAACACATAGTAATATGTGGATACCGATTTTAATAATTTAATCGGGACAAATGCAGAGAGTATTATACGGGCGCGCTCGACTGTACTTTTCTTTCTTGTTTTTAATTTTAATTCAAAATGTACATATAAAATTAAAATTTTTAAATTTCATTCAAAAATTTAAACTTAAATTGAATACAATTGCTCACTTCTATGGGAGTACGGGGTCTTTTACAGTCGGCTCGATCGACTGTAGCCTTTCTTACTTGTTTTTATTAGACCCCGTACTCTAAAAAAGAGTATAGGGGTCTATTAGGTTTGTCAAAAGCGAAATGTGCGTAACAGGCAGAAGGAGGCGTGGCCGACCCCATAAAGTATATATATTCTAGATCAGCATCAACAGCCGAGTCGATATAGCACTGTCCGTCTGTCTGTCTGTCCGTCTGTCCGTCCGTCCGTATGAACACCTGGATCTTTTAAACTACATAAGCTAGAGACACCAAATTTGGAATGAAAGTCCGTTATCTTCGCGAGCAGATCAAGTTTATTTCAAATTGTTGCCACGCCCCTTACCGCCCCCGCAATGAGCAAAAAACCAGACACACCTCGAAAAAAAATTACTTTTAGGCCAATAACTCAGTAACTATGGCACTTAGGAACACCATTTCTGCTAAGCAGGTTGCTAGAGACAGCCTTAATGCAATGCCGTTAAAAATTTTGAGCTGCTACGCCCCTTTTCCCCACATCAGCTAAAAAACTTGTACGCTTTAATGCCGTTTTTAAGGCATTTATTCATATAGTAGAGTGTTGTAATTCAACATTCGTATAGAGACATATAAAATCAAACTATTCTGAAAGTGGCATCAACAAACTACCTTTAACAAAAGAGCTACTGCGTTAGAAAGTTTGTTATTTAATTGCAATATCACTTACGCGCGAGAGCGAGACAGAAACATACAAACACATGTTCGAACGTTTTCGATGCTTGTGTGGCGACAGCGCTGCCGGCAGACGCTAGCCGCGCCGAATACACACATACATACATACACGCATACATATAATTTCAAACGAATGTGTGTTTGTATGAATAATATGTAAATGCTGATTATCGGAGAATTCTTGAAAGGGGCGCGTGGTGCAACTGATAGAGTTGCGGCAATGCGAATTGTTAATTTATTAGACCCCGTACTCTAAAAAAGAGTATAGGGGTCTATTAGGTTTGTCAGAAGCGAAATGTGCGTAACAGGCAGAAGGAGGCGTGCCCGACCCCATAAAGTATATATATTCTAGATCAGCATCAACAGCCGAGTCGATATAGCAATGTCCGTCTGTCCGTCTGTCCGTCTGTCTGTCTGTCTGTCTGTCTGTCTGTCTGTCTGTCTGTCCGTCCGTCCGTATGAACACCTGGATCTTTTAAACTACAAAAGCTAGAGACACCAAATTTGGAATGAAAGTCCGTTATCTTCGCGAGCAGATCAAGTTTATTTCAAATTGTTGCCACGCCCCTTACCGCCCCCGCAATGAGCAAAAAACCAGAAAAACCTCGAAAAAAATTTAATTTTAGGCCAATAACTCAGTAAATATGGCACTTAGGAACACCATTTCTGGTAAACAGGTTGCTAGTGACACCCTTAATGCAATACCATTAAAAATTTTGAGCTGCCACGCCCCTTTTCCCCACATCAGCTAAAAAACTTTTACGCTTTAATGCCGTTTTTAAGGCATTTATTCATATAGTAGAGTGTTGTAATTCAACATTCGTATAGAGACATATAAAATCAAACTATTCTGAAAGTGGCATCAACATACTACCTTTAACAAAAGAGCTACTGCGTTAGAAAGTTTGTTATTTAACTGCAATATCACTTACACGCGAGAGCGAGACAGAAACATACAAACACATGTTCGAACGTTTTCGATGCTTGTGTGGCGACAGCGTGCCGGCAGACGCTGGCCGCGCCGAATACACACATACATACATACATGCATACATATAATTTCAAACGAATGTGTGTTTGTATGAATAATATGTAAATGCTGATTATCGGAGAATTCTTGAAAGTGGCGCGTGGTGCAACTGATAGAGTTGCGGCAATGCGAATTGGTAATTTAATTTTTATACTCTCTGCAAGAGTATATTGGGTTTGTGCAAAAGTATGTAACAGGCAGAAGGAGGCGTGGCAGACCCCATAAAGTATATATATTCTTGATCAGTATCACAAGCCGAGTCGATATAGCCATGTCCGTCTGTCCGTCTGTCTGTCTGTCCGTCTGTCTGTCCGTATGAACAAACAGATTTCAGAGATGGTAAGAGCTACAAGTTCGAGCTTGGTGTCAAACGATCAGATATTTAGTCAGTCAATACAAGAATCTTTTTTTTTTCGATGCCACGCCCCATTCGCCCACAATAAGCAAAAAACTGGACACACCTCGTGAAAAATTGGTGTTTTCGGCAAATATCTAAGTAACTATGGCACCTAGGATCACCAATTCTGGTACGGGTGTTCTTTGCGAGAGCATAGTTACATTGCAATTTAAAATTTTTGACTGCCACGCCCACTTTTCCCCACAATTTATAAAATAGTTTTCAAGCTTCAATGCCGTTTTTTTCCGTATCGTACAGTATTGTAGTTTATAACTGGTGTGGAGACTAACTATATTAAACTATCCTGAAAGGCGCATTAAAATCGGACTATAAACAAGAAAACTAGAAGCGTTACAATATTGATAATTGAACGCAATATCAACCCATAGGTGCAAGCGAGATAGAAACACACAAGCACATGTTCGAACGTTTTCGCTGCCTGTGTGTGGGCAGCGCTGCCCGCGGTCGCTGGCTGCGCCGAATACACACATACATGCATACATATTTGCATCATATACATATTGTCAAACGAATACAAACAAACAGACGTATGTTTGATTATGCTTAGATTGTTTTTGTTTCAACGTGTTTTAATGCAAGTAAAACACATAGTAATATGTGGATACCGATTTTAATAATTTAATCGGGACAAATGCAGAGAGTATTATACGGGCGCGCTCGACTGTACTTTTCTTTCTTGTTTTTAATTTCAATTCAAAATGTACATATAAAATTAAAATTTTTAAATTTCATTCAAAAATTTAAACTTAAATTGAATACAATTGCTCACTTCTATGGGAGTACGGAGTCTTTTACAGTCGGCTCGATCGACTGTAGCCTTTCTTACTTGTTTTTTTTTAATTTCAATTCAAAATGTACATATAAAATTAAAATTTTTAAATTTTATTCGAAAATTTGAATTTAAATTGAATACAATTGCGCACTTCTATGGGAGGACGGGGTCTTTTACAGTCGGCTCGATCGACTGTAGCCTTTCTTACTTGTTAGACCCCGTACTCTAAAAAAGAGTATAGGGGTCTATTAGGTTTGTCAGAAGCGAAATGTGCGTAACAGGCAGAAGGAGGCGTGCCCGACCCCATAAAGTATATATATTCTAGATCAGCATCAACAGCCGAGTCGATATAGCAATGTCCGTCTGTCCGTCTGTCCGTCTGTCTGTCTGTCTGTCTGTCTGTCTGTCTGTCTGTCTGTCTGTCCGTCCGTCCGTATGAACACCTGGATCTTTTAAACTACAAAAGCTAGAGACACCAAATTTGGAATGAAAGTCCGTTATCTTCGCGAGCAGATCAAGTTTATTTCAAATTGTTGCCACGCCCCTTACCGCCCCCGCAATGAGCAAAAAACCAGAAAAACCTCGAAAAAAATTTAATTTTAGGCCAATAACTCAGTAAATATGGCACTTAGGAACACCATTTCTGGTAAACAGGTTGCTAGTGACACCCTTAATGCAATACCATTAAAAATTTTGAGCTGCCACGCCCCTTTTCCCCACATCAGCTAAAAAACTTTTACGCTTTAATGCCGTTTTTAAGGCATTTATTCATATAGTAGAGTGTTGTAATTCAACATTCGTATAGAGACATATAAAATCAAACTATTCTGAAAGTGGCATCAACATACTACCTTTAACAAAAGAGCTACTGCGTTAGAAAGTTTGTTATTTAACTGCAATATCACTTACACGCGAGAGCGAGACAGAAACATACAAACACATGTTCGAACGTTTTCGATGCTTGTGTGGCGACAGCGTGCCGGCAGACGCTGGCCGCGCCGAATACACACATACATACATACATGCATACATATAATTTCAAACGAATGTGTGTTTGTATGAATAATATGTAAATGCTGATTATCGGAGAATTCTTGAAAGTGGCGCGTGGTGCAACTGATAGAGTTGCGGCAATGCGAATTGTTAATTTAATTTTTATACTCTCTGCAAGAGTATATTGGGTTTGTGCAAAAGTATGTAACAGGCAGAAGGAGGCGTGGCAGACCCCATAAAGTATATATATTCTTGATCAGTATCACAAGCCGAGTCGATATAGCCATGTCCGTCTGTCCGTCTGTCTGTCTGTCCGTCTGTCTGTCCGTATGAACAAACAGATTTCAGAGATGGTAAGAGCTACAAGTTCGAGCTTGGTGTCAAACGATCAGATATTTAGTCAGTCAATACAAGAATCTTTTTTTTTTCGATGCCACGCCCCATTCGCCCACAATAAGCAAAAAACTGGACACACCTCGTGAAAAATTGGTGTTTTCGGCAAATATCTAAGTAACTATGGCACCTAGGATCACCAATTCTGGTACGGGTGTTCTTTGCGAGAGCATAGTTACATTGCAATTTAAAATTTTTGACTGCCACGCCCACTTTTCCCACAATTTATAAAATAGTTTTCAAGCTTCAATGCCGTTTTTTCCGTATCCTACAGTATTGTAGTTTATAACTGGTGTGGAGACTAACTATATTAAACTATCCTGAAAGGCGCATTAAAATCGGACTATAAACAAGAAAACTAGAAGCGTTACAATATTGATAATTGAACGCAATATCAACCCATAGGTGCAAGCGAGATAGAAACACACAAGCACATGTTCGAACGTTTTCGCTGCCTGTGTGTGGGCAGCGCTGCCCGCGGTCGCTGGCTGCGCCGAATACACACATACATGCATACATATTTGCATCATATACATATTGTCAAACGAATACAAACAAACAGACGTATGTTTGATTATGCTTAGATTGTTTTTGTTTCAACGTGTTTTAATGCAAGTAAAACACATAGTAATATGTGGATACCGATTTTAATAATTTAATCGGGACAAATGCAGAGAGTATTATACGGGCGCGCTCGACTGTACTTTTCTTTCTTGTTTTTAATTTCAATTCAAAATGTACATATAAAATTAAAATTTTTAAATTTCATTCAAAAATTTAAACTTAAATTGAATACAATTGCTCACTTCTATGGGAGTACGGGGTCTTTTACAGTCGGCTCGATCGACTGTAGCCTTTCTTACTTGTTTTTTTTAATTTCAATTCAAAATGTACATATAAAATTAAAATTTTTAAATTTTATTCGAAAATTTGAATTTAAATTGAATACAATTGCGCACTTCTATGGGAGGACGGGGTCTTTTACAGTCGGCTCGATCGACTGTAGCCTTTCTTACTTGTTTATATTAAAGAAATCCAATTAATTTTATTTTTTCCAATTTGATATGGTTTGGCTCTATTCGCAGATCTTGTGCTAATTCTTGTTGATTTAGACCCAGATTTTTCCCTTCCTGCAATATAATTGAGGTTTCTCAAATTGTCTTCTGATTGACTAATATGATTATTTTTAGACCCCGTACTCTAAAAAAGAGTATAGGGGTCTATTAGGTTTGTCAGAAGCGAAATGTGCGTAACAGGCAGAAGGAGGCGTGGCCGAACCCATAAAGTATATATATTCTAGATCAGCATCAACAGCCGAGTCGATATAGCAATGTCCGTCTGTCTGTCTGTCCGTCCGTCCGTATGAACACCTGGATCTTTTAAACTACATAAGCTAGAGACACCAAATTTGAAATGAAAGTCCGTTATCTTCGCGAGCAGATCAAGTTTATTTCAAATTATTGCCACGCGCCTTACCGCCCCCGCAATGAGCAAAAAACCAGACACACCTCGAAAAAAATTTACTTTTAGCCAATAACTCAGTAACTATGGCACTTAGGAACACCATTTCTGGTAAGCAGGTTGCTAGAGACAGCCTTAATGCAATGCCATTAAAAATTTTGAGCTACCACGCCCCTTTTCCCAACATCAGCTAAGAAACTTTTACGCTTCAATGCCGTTTTTAAGGCATTTATTCATATAGTAGAGTGTTGTAATTCAACATTCGTATAGAGACATATAAAATCAAACTATTCTGAAAGTGGCATCAACATACTACCTTTAACAAAAGAGCTACTGCGTTAGAAAGTTTGTTATTTAACAGCGTAAGTGATACGCGCGAGAGCGAGACAGAAACATACAAACACATGTTCGAACGTTTTCGATGCTTGTGTGGCGACAGCGCTGCCGGCAGACGCTGGCCGCGCCGAATACACACATACATACATACACGCATACATATAATTTCAAACGAATGTGTGTTTGAATGAATAATATGTAAATGCTGATTATCGGAGAATTCTTGAAAGTGTCGCGTGGTGCAACTGATAGAGTTGCGGCAATGCGAATTGTTAATTTAATTTTTTTTAATTTCAATTCAAAATGTACATATAAAATTAAAATTTTTAAATTTCATTCGAAAATTTGAATTTAAATTGAATACAATTGCGTACTTCTATGGGAGTACGGGGTCTTTTACAGTCGGCTCGATCGACTGTAGCCTTTCTTACTTGTTATATCTTCATTAATAAGTGTATTTTGATTGTTCAAAAGATTTTCCAGAAACTTTGTTTTTCCTGATCCAGAGGGTCCACATATAAGCATTGTAAATGGATGAATAAATTGTACAAACATTGTTGATTTATTTAGAAGAATTTGTTTTATTTGCCATATACTTCGTAATTTAACTTTTCCAATATTACAAAAAGCTTAAATAGATTATTAAGAGCACATCTAACTCCAAGTTTTTTATGTATTCGACAGATAGTAAAGTAGTTTGGATAACATGTTAAACTTTGTTCAATTTCCACATCGATTACATTTGTTGCTAAGTACTTCTTTAAAAATTGTTTCTTTGCCTCTCCTCGGACAATTACTGTAGCGAAACTATTTAAAGTTAGGAGTTAGTATTTCACTTAGACTCAAATATGGAACGTCACCCTCAGACCAATCCAATCCATTTATATTTCTTTTTGTGGTGTGTTGAATATTCCTTATACAATCATCTAATTCTTTAACATGATATGGGGGTAGAAAATGAAAGAAGTTCGGTATAACAGAGCCCGCTTGCATAAATGCCAATTCCTTTACAAAGATTTGTCTATTATTTCCAACTATGTATTGGAAATCAACCAAAACAGCGGAATTTCTATCAATTTTGATCATTGTCGTTTGAATTTATATAAAACTAGCGGGCCCGGCGCGCTTCGCGGCGTTCTTGTATTATAGATTTACCTGCTATTGAAAAATCTTTTTTGGTTGGAAAAACATTTTGTTAAAAATAATGCAACAAATTTTCTAAAAAGTTTTTTAATTAAGTGCTTTTAAATAAACAACATTTTTAGTTTTTCCATCTTGACAGTATACATATATTTTTTGACTCGTGCCAAATTTTTTATCGCTATTAATCTGTGTTTTGGTTCAAGAAGTAGCCAGACAGTTTTCCACAACCTCCGAAGGCAACAGAAGTTGCCTGATCTCCCCTTTGATAAGAGTACTTTTGCTTTTCATATTATGCAAATATGTATGTTTGTTGTTCGTGTAATATCTCAGAACTATTTTCATTTCGATTTTTCGTATACTTCCAATTTTGTTCTCAATATTTTAATTTAATGTTTAATAGAAACCAAGTTAATACAAAATAAGAGATACTAAAATAATGATGAAAACAGTGAACACTAATAGCATCCTGAATTTTGTGTACACACGGGGAGGGCATTTGTTTTTTTGCAGATTCAGCTCTATTTCAAATTTGAGATTAATTTGTTTCATTGCTTGAATCACTCTTAAATTTTTGTGTCGGTTGAAGATGTACCCAGACAGTTTTCCCCAACCTCCAAAGGCAAAAGGAGTTGCCTGATCTTCGCTTTGAGAAGAGTACTTTTGCAATTCACATAATGCAAATATGTATTTTGGCGCCATTTACTTATTTTGAGTTATTTTGAGTTATACTTACTTTGACTTATGTTAACACTGAAATAATATGAATTCGCATTGTAACAGCTGAATTCGAATTGTAACAGTAGAAATTATATTATGCAAATGTTATGCAATTATTATACATCGATACACACCATACATCGATAATTATCGTGAAAAGCCCTTTGTACTCAGTAGGGCGCAATAAATCATAAGCAATTTGTATTGCCAGCAGAACGGAACAGAATTTTCATGTTAATTTGTGTTATTGCTTGAAACACTCTTAAATTTTTGTGGCGGTTGAAAGAGTAGCCAGACAGTTTTCCCCCACTGCCAGAAACAAAAAGAGTTGCCTGATCTCCTCTTTGAGAAGAGCATTTTTGCCATTCACATTATGCAAACATGTATGTTGTTGTTTGTGTAATTTTTCCGAATTGTTTTTTATTTTGCTTTTTCTTACATTTCCAAAAGTTTTTCCATATTTTTTTTCATACAAACCAAGTAGATAAAAAAGCTGATCTATTAAAAAAAAATGAAAGCAAAAGACACTAATTATCATACTGAATTTTGAGTACACACAGGAAGTGAGTTTGCTTTTTATATATATAGATACTGGTTGAAGATACTATGATTTCACCGTTTATATAGCGCCACAGTTAGCATCTAACAGTTAGTTTGAAAAAGATACTCAGCCAAGATGGATACATTCCAGTTAAAAAGGACAAAGGCTTTAAGAAAAACACAAGATCATGAAATTATTTTTGGCCTTGAATATTATGTATATCACAATTTAAAATTAAAGTGTGGTTTTTCAACTAGTAGAAAATTTACCCCAATGATCTGGATGCAGCAAAACAAACATAATTTCATTGGGTTTGATAAGGAGGACTGGATTCAACTGTTAACATATAAGGAATATATTCAACTTAAGCTTGACCAGTACGAGTTTTTAATGCCTGATACTATCATTGACCACCCTTTGCTTAGTTCAGTTAAGTGTCATTTTAAATATAGAAAAGTCGATAAACAGTGTATAGTCACTTTAAACCAGAATGGTAACAAAATTGAATTTGACAGTGAATCTTGGCGTGCGCTTTTACGACTTGGTATTTTTTAACCACATTTTTGTGCTGGAACACAATTCTTAAAAAACAAATAACAAATATCTATTATAAACATATTATACCTAAGTGTGCCCAAATGAATAAATACGAAATACGAATTACAGATTTAGAAGCATCGTATGAGTCTGACGTTGAGATTGACTTAACTCGTTTGTGTTTTGAGATTTCAAAGAAGATGCGAAAAGAAATAAAAAACGACGTAACTCAATATAAACAGTTAGTATTATCAAAACACTCAGGATTGTAATAATAAACATAATGAGTAAATTACAGGTTGTAACAGAAATTCAAAGGCAGTCTAGAAAAAATTTTAGAAGGTGTAGTTTCGTACAAAAAGGAATAAATGATACTTGGCAAATAGATTTAGTTGAAATGATTCCATTTCATAAACAAAATGGAGGTTATCGATATCTACTGACAGTGATTGATACTTTCTCAAAATATTCATATGCAGAGTCTGTGAAGAATAAATCAACTACAGATATAGTTTTAGCAATTAAAAAAGTATTTGAAACTGCAAAGAAAATACATAAAAATATTCAGAGTGATCAGGGTAAAGAATTTTTTAATAGGGAATTTCTTCAACTAATGAATAAATTGGAAATAAATCATTATCACACCTATACTCATTTAAAAGCATCAATTTGTGAACGATTTAATAGAACCCTTAAGAATCTAATGTGGAAAATGTTTAGCTACCATGGAAATTACATTTGGGTGTCCAAGTTGCAGCAATTACTAAAAACTTACAACAATACATATCACCGTACTATAAAAATGAAACCCAGTGAAGTAGACAGAAAGAATGAAAAATTTATTTTAAAGTCGGTGTACAATCATCCTAAAATTTTTCCTAAACACAAATACTCTGTTAACGATTTTGTTCGAATAAGTAAATATAAAGGTGTTTTCGCTAAAGGATATGAACCAAATTGGACAACTGAAATATTTAGAATTATAAAAATTCAATCAACAGATCCAGTCACTTATTTATTAAAAGATTATAAAATGAACGCATAAAGGGTTCATTCTATGAAGAAGAACTTCAACGAGTTAGAGATAAAAACGCATACTTGATTGAAAAAATTATAAAATCTGGAAAAATAAAGTTTTTGTTAAGTGGTTAGGCTTTGATGAGTCACATAATTCCTGGATTAATAAAAAAGATATAATTAAATAAAAGACTTTTTTTTATAATATTTTTTTTTATTATTTATTTAGAATATTTTTTTTTATTAGATATACATATTTACAAGCACTATATAATAAGATGTTTCGACACTTAGCTTATTAAAAAAATATAAACTTTATTTAACAAACCCGAAACTTCGGAGTACAAAACTAGACTACTTATCCTATGTTCTGATGACGTTAAGCAAACCTCGGTTTGCAGCTTTCATTTATTGGACTTTGGACTCTTTGAGCTTTTAGCTCTTATATAAACAGAGAAAGATCTCGATCTTGAAGAGATTGAGAGTGTTCGGCTAGGATTTGTTTAACGTCAGCAGTTTTAACCCCAATGATGGGAATAACGATTCTGGCAATTGTTTATGATATTTAATGCATTCGTGGGAAGCCAGAATTGTTATTGTCACCATTTGATTTTTTCGAAAGTGTTTACATTAAGTTCTTGTGGTGTTATTGTCACCATTTGATTTTCTGAGAGTGTTTACATTAATCTTTGGTGCGAAAGAAATCTTTGACATAAATAATAAGTGTTGTGTATGTGGTGTATGTGGTGTATGTGGTGTATGGGTTTAGGTACGTATGTATCTACATATGTCACTTCCCCATCCTTAAGAAATGAGCCTGTCCTCAGGCGGTCAATTTTGGATATAGTGTTGGATCTATTACAATTTCTTCGATATCGTTTTCAATTACATTTGGATATATTTCTGTATCATTTTGAATATTTGATTGTATGTTTGGGGTTAATTCTTTTTTATTCTTATAATTAACAATAATTTTTCTTGGGATATTTTTATATTTAAAGATAATGTATAATATAAGTATGATTAAAATAATTGTTAAAGTTGTTATAGTTATAATTTGGAACGTGTTGTACAATTTTGTTTGTTGTTGGATAATTTCTTTGGTTTGGACATATGACAATGGTTCTAGTTTGGTTATATTATTATTTATGTAGACTGTTTGTGTGTAATCTAACATAGTATTAGTTATTTGAATTTCATCTAATTGGATTGAACAGTTTATAGCTTTTATCATATTGTTTCCTTCAATAATAATTTCTCGGTTGATACAATTTTGGTTTAATACAATTTTTGGTAAGTTCCATGTTAACATAATGTTTGGTTCTACATACTTGATTTCATAATTTTTATGGGATTTTGAATATCTACATTCTGTTTTATCTTGCTTTAATATTCCAGTAATACATTTGTTCATAACTATATTTTTATTGGTTGCTGTGAATGCTTTGTTGTTTTGTAAGTAGTAAGTGTCATGTATAGTTTCGGTCAAAATGTCTTTGTTTTCGTCAGGGTATGGAATAATGTCGTATAGTGCAGTATTTATAATTTCGCGTGGAATATGGGAAATAATTAAAATTTCGTTAGTAGTTGTTTTTAGCCAAGTTGATGTTTTAATATTTATTATTTTTTCAACGTTTAAATGTTTTAGTGATTCATATTTTAGTAATTTAGGGTTGAATATACCAAGCCTGGTTAATTGCATACCTAACTCAATGTCTTCGACATATTCTGTGAATTCTTGTAAGTTAAAAACAAGAAAGAAAAGTACAGTCGAGCGCGCCCGACCGTATAATACTCTCTGCATTTGTCCCGATTAAATCATTAAAATCGGTATCGAGATATTACAATGTGAATTACTTGCATTAAAACACGTTGAAACAAAAACAATCTAAGCATAATCAAACACACATCTGTTTGTTTGTATTCGAATACACATACGTTTGACAATATGTATATGATGCAAATATGTATGCGTGTATGTGTGTATTCGGCGCAGCCAGCGATAGCGGGCAGCGCTGCCGACACACAGGCAGCGCTGCCGCCACACAAGCAGCGAAAACGTTCGAAAATGTGCTTGTGTGTTTCTATCTCGCTTGCACCTATAGGTTGATATTGCGTTCAATTATCAATATTGTAACGCTTCTAGTTTTCTTGTTTATTGTCCGATTTTAATGCGCCTTTCAGTATAGTTTAATATAGTTAGGTCTCCACACGAATGATACAATTAAAATACTGTACGATACGAACAAGTTCGCCAAACCCGGCATTGAAGGTTCCAGCCTTTTTTATCAAATGTAAGAAAAGTGGGCGTGGCAGTCCAAAATTTTAAATGGCAATGCAACTATGCCGTCGCTACGAACCTCCCGTTCCAAAATTGGTGATCCTAGGTGCCATAGTTACTGAGATATTTGCCGAAAACACCAATTTTTTCCGAGGTGTGTCCAGTTTTTTGCTTATTGTGGGCGAATGGGGCGTGGCATCGAAAAAAAAAAAAGATTCTTGTATTGACTGACTAAATATCTGATCGTTTGACACCAAGCTCGAACTTGTAGCTCTTACCATCTCTGAAATCTGTTTGTTCATACGGACAGACAGACGGACAGACAGACAGACGGACAGACGGACAGACGGACAGACGGACAGACGGACATGGCTATATCGACTCGGCTTGTGACGCTAATCAAGAATATATATACTTTATGGGGTCTGCCACGCCTCCTTCTGCCTGTTACATACATTTGCACAAACCCAATATACTCTTGCAGAGAGTATAATTAGTAATTCGAGTCGTTGCTCTGCCTCATGTGTCATACTTAGTTTGTTCATTACTTCTATTCCTTTGTTAACAGCTTTTATTACTTCATTTAGTTCATTGACTTGAACACTATTTTCTGAAAGGTTATCTATTTTTGATTGTAATTCTTCTTTGTCTTCTTGATCTAAGGTTCCGAAAAGGTATTTATAAAATGTGCCCATGAAATTTACAAGTCCTCTTTTATTTCGTTTTACTAGTCTTAAACCGTTCATTTCTCTGTCCAGTTTTTCTGTTAAGTACTGTATTTTTACTAATGGTTCAAATTCTTTTGTTTGTTCCATTAAATTATTATAAGTTTCTTCAGTTTTTGTTATATTAATTGTTAAATAGTGGTATTCGTATTTTATAGGTAAATTGATTGTTCCTGTTTGAAATATAAGATATCCGTTTTTGGAGTTAATTGGGTTGATTTCCAAATTTTGACCTTTTATTGGGCATACAAAGTTGAGTAGCATGAGTGTTATAATTATAGCTGTTAAATTATGATGGGTTATCATCTTGATTCGGGTTATTAGTTGATCTGGAATTATCATATTTACTTTCATTAGTTACTTTCTTTCTTTTATATTTTGATTTATAGTGTGTTATTTTTCTACCTCTGTTTACTTCTTCATAATGTTTTTCATCTATTTGTGTTATGTTTCCTGTTTGTTTATGGGTTTGTGGATTTAGATTTTACTAGGGGCAAAAGATACACAATTCTTTAATTGAACAATACCATTTATTGTTTGTACGTTCAATTGACAAGTTTTTGTAGGAAATTTTAAAAAGTTTTCTTTAATTAGATTTATGGATGAACCTGTGTCAATTACACAGTTAAAATTTTGTCCATTCATAATTAATCTGATGAAGGGATTGGTTCTTCGTTGTCCGAGGCTTCTTGATGAAAATTTTCTGATGTGTCCATTTTAGAATGGCCACTAGTTTCTCTCTGTCTTTTATGAGAATGATTGGGAGGTCTTTGACTCTGATTTTGGTAATTCATTGGGTTTTGTGATCTAGCTTGATCGAGGTTTTGTTTGAATTCTTTATGTAATGCCTCAGCATTTTCTTTTGGTTTATTATTTGAGTTAGCGTTATTTGAATAATTTGGAGTAGGGTAATAATTCTGATTACTTCCCTTTCCACGGTTTTCAGTGCTTTGTGTTTTATTTGTCTTAGAATTGTCATTGCTTTGGTTATTACGTTCGTTATAACCATTTTCGTACAATCCTTCGCGTTGAGCTACTTGTTTTAATTTTGAGACTGTTGTAATGTCATATCGTGCTAATGTCATAAAAATTCGGTCCGGTAATTTTTTGGTAATAACGTCTTTAATAGTATTATTCATTGCATTAGTGTACAATAGAGTGTTCTGGACCTGATTCTCTAACATTAACTTATTAGATATTACAAAGGATTTATACTCTAGATCTTCAACAAACTTACGGATACTATTATTAAAGTTGGTGTTATAGAGACGTCGTAGAAGCTCTTCATACGGGGTCTGTGTTTTGAATTCGTCGATGAGGGCGCTCCTCAGCTCTCCCCAGGTTGTGGCTGCTGTCAGCTGCGACACTCGTTGTGCGGATCCGGTGGTCTGCATCTCGATTGCTCCGAATAGGACACTATGTTGTCTCACATCCTGTGTTGGATATAACTGCATGATGAAATCAATCCTCCTTATGAATGCAGTTAGTTCCACGGTTTTTCCGTCGAACACTGGCACTTGTCGAATTTGTCCAAGCGCTTGTTTCAGATGTATTTCTGATAGTTCCATTGGTGGGTTGGTTGCCATGGTGTTGTTGTAGATTTGTTTTATTTGTTGGCAATTGTCACTTCAGGTTTTTGTTTAACTGTCACTTTTTGTTTTAATTGTCACTTTTGTTGAATTGTTTTGTTCAATTATAAGAGACTTACGTTTACAGGGATCAATAAATTGATGTGTAAAGCCCAGATATAAGCTCTTTAATTACAGTTGTTCAAATAGTCCAGAGGATCTATTTTTTGGTTGAACACTGTTTGGTGTTTTGCGCGGTTTTTCTTTTAATAGCAATTATCTTTGGTGGCGGTCGCACATTTAAATATGGGCCACGACTGATAATTGGGTTATGAGTCACACACGCTTAGGTTCTTTGGCGGATATTAAGATAATAGTTTTTCCAAAATTGTAATGTTTTAACCGTTTCCTTGCCGCGGAAAATTCGCGAGCTCAAATCCTAGAAATTCCTTGGTCGTACAAGGATTTCTTTTCAATGGATTGAAAATAAAGGACGATTACTTTATTACGAGGATATTTATTATCAATATCCTACCGGCTGCGCCAATAAGATGTTTCGACACTTAGCTTATTAAAAAAATATAAACTTTATTTAACAAACCCGAAACTTCGGAGTACAAAACTAGACTACTTATCCTATGTTCTGACGACGTTAAGCAAACCTCGGTTTGCAGCTTTCATTTATTGGACTTTGGACTCTTTGAGCTTTTAGCTCTTATATAAACAGAGAAAGATCTCGATCTTGAAGAGATTGAGAGTGTTCGGCTAGGATTTGTTTAACGTCAGCAGTTTTAACCCCAATGATGGGAATAACGATTCTGGCAATTGTTTATGATATTTAATGCATTCGTGGGAAGCCAGAATTGTTATTGTCACCATTTGATTTTTACATTAAGTTCTTGTGGTGTTATTGTCACCATTTGATTTTCTGAGAGTGTTTACATTAATCTTTGGTGCGAAAGAAATCTTTGACATAAATAATAAGTGTTGTGTATGTGGTGTATGTGGTGTATGGGTTTAGGTACGTATGTATCTACATATGTCACTATATATATTTACAAGTGTTATATAATAAGTCTTATCTTTGAATAAAATGTTTTTACATATTTTACAAATTTTCTCTGTTCAAACTTATTTTATAATGCCCCCAAGCCAGTGTGGTTATTGAATTTGATGTTACAAATCTTTTGTCATCTTTATAATTCAATGAAATTTTATTAACAATTTCTGTAAACAGCTCATGGTCTCTACTTCTTATTACCATCTGTTCACCATAATAAGTTTTTCGTTTTCGGATACATTCAATATAGTCCGAGTGGGAGAGTTTTTTAGCAACGCTTTCTTTGACACCATTAAATTTCTTAATTTCTTTGTCGGTGGTCCCTTCACTGCTTTATACCTTGTAGGAATAAGCTTTTGCTTTTAAGCCTGCAAAAGATTTCATAATTTTTCCTGCATTTTCATCTTTAAATAAACCTAACTCTTTATTATTTGCTGGAATTATGTTATATGGATTCATAGAGTTATAATTGGAGGTATCAAAACGTTCTGGATTTGTTTTTGTAAGGTTATATACATCTTCAACAGAGGATGTAATAAACGAATCAGTGTCCATATAAATAATCGTAGTCGAGGGACTTTTTATGCTTAAGAAATTATAATAACAAGTAAGAAAGGCTACAGTCGATCGAGCCGACTGTAAAAGACCCCGTACTCCCATAGAAGTACGCAATTGTATTCAATTTAAATTCAAATTTTCGAATGAAATTTAAAAATTTTAATTTTATATGTACATTTTGAATTGAAATTAAAAAAAAAATTAAATTAACAATTCGCATTGCCGCAACTCTATCAGTTGCACCCCGCGCCACTTTCAAGAATTTTCCGATAATCAGCATTTACATATTATTCATTCAAACACACATTCGTTTGAAATTATATGGATGCGTGTATGTATGTATGTGTGTATTCGGCGCGGCTAGCGTCTGCCGGCAGCGCTGTCGCCACACAAGCATCGAAAACGTTCGAACATGTGTTTGTATGTTTCTGTCTCGCTCTCGCGCAATTAAATAACAAACTTTCTAACGCAGTAGCTCTTTTGTTAAAGGTAGTATGTTGATGCCACTTTCAGAATAGTTTGATTTTATATGTCTCTATACGAATGTTGAATTACAACACTCTACTATATGAATAAATGCCTTAAAAACGTCATTAAAGCGTAAAAGTTTTTTAGCTGATGTGGGGAAAAGGGGCGTGGCAGCTCAAAATTTTTAATGGCATTGCATTAAGGCTGTCTCTAGCAACCTGCTTAGCAGAAATGGTGTTCCTGAGTGCCATAGTTACTGAGTTATTGGCCTAAAAGTAAATTTTTTTCGAGTTGTGTCTGGTTTTTTGCTCATTGCGGGGGCGGTAAGGGGCGTGGCAACAATTTGAAATAAACTTGATCTGCTCGCGAAGATAACGGACTTTCATTCCAAATTTGGTGTCTCTAGCTTATGTTGTTTAAAAGATCCAGGTGTTCATACGGACGGACGGACAGACGAACAGACAGACAGACGGACAGACGGACATTGCTATATCGACTCGGCTGTTGATGCTGATCTAGAATCTAGATCGGCCACGCCTCCTTCTGCCTGTTACGCACATTTCGCTTCTGACAAACCTAATAGACCCCTATACTCTTTTTTAGAGTACGGGGTCTAATAATCATACATAAGCCATTTTGACAATTCTAAGACAGTTACTCCAATATAGATTGGTTTATCATAATGAATGAGCGATGTTCTTTGCTCAAGTGCTGCTAAGTCATTACCGAAAATGTTCATGCCATGGAAATTGTTCATTGCGACTAACTGTCTGAAGCCAGGAGATTTTTGCTTGGAGTGGTAATCAGTAACTAGTCGTATTGAACGTCTTTTCTCTACGTTTTCCATAGTTTTGCCGTAAACGGCATTATTCATCAACTTGAAAAATTTTTTTTGAAACTCATTTTTTGCTGATTTTCTATGAGAATTGTTCAAGTTAATGTATGGCTCAAGCCAACGTCGTTGCGTAAAAGACAAAACTCTATGAATTTTTAATAATTTTAATCCTTGTTGCATGCAGAGTTGCAATTGCTTTAAATGAATAATGTAATTGGTTTTATTATTTAAGTCTGCATTTAATTTAATTTGTTTTCCTCCAGGTGGAACTTTATTTTCTGGACAGAATGGTAGACAATTATGTTTGTCATGAATCTTTTTAGGATATTGAAAATCTACTTCTAAAATATATCCTACATCATCATCAACTGAAATATTTGCCAAAGAGAGTTTTGATATTTCATCTTCAGAAAGGAATTTAAAATTTTCTAATGGCAGCACTTGACACATTGCACACCCATATAAATTGTTTGCATCTATATATGAAAGATAGTTTGTGTCAAGGTTAGGATTAAAATCTTTTTGATGAGGATTATTAGCAACTGAAATACGTTGACTAAATTGTGTCAAACCGCCACGAACAGCTAATTTAAGAAAATTATAGGTGTCAGGGTCACTAATCAGCTCGAGTTTAACTTTGGTAAACTTAAGCATTGCATCCCAAGAGATTGAAGGAGCCGTTACGTAATTAATTGGGTCTAACTTATAAATTTTATGACAGATGGCTCTAAAATTTTCAAAATCATCTGCCAGAATAATTACATCACTTTCCAGGTATAGTTTTAAGTAGTTTGACAATGTTTGACACTTAAAACTATCCCATACCTGTTGTGCAAACTCATAGTTTTTAATACTACACTCCTCATCGTTTAGAGCATTATAAACAAGTAAGAAAGGCTACAGTCGACGTGCCGACTGTATAAGACCCCGTACTCCTTGTAGTGCGCATACAAAAATACTTACAAGCTTAAAAAAGAAGCAGTAGACTGATTCATATTTTAAAATACAAATTTAAAAAAGATAATAGTTTAAATTAAAATTTAAAAAAATAAAAAAAATTATGCGCTAGCTGCAATCGAACCCGCGGTATCAGACACAGAATTCTCACATGTCGCCACTCTACCATATGCACCATAACTCAATTTGCATGTACTGCTGATTATCTGCATTTACATATAATAATGTTTTGTTATAGAAAAAAAAAAGAAAAAAAATGCCTGTCTGTGCCGGGGTTCGAACCGCAGACCTCATGTTTCTCTAATGCATGTCACATCACTTGGACCACAGCACTGTTGACAATGAGGACGGCTAAAATAGATAAACATTGATTTACCACTTTTCTTCAAACACGTACATAAATTACAATTTTTGACATTTTTGACCAATTTGTTTCACATGTTGTAGTTGTCCGATTTGAACCAAATTTGTTGAAGTTAATTTTAATAATTATGTACACATTCTGTGTGAGTTTGGTTGCGATCACTTAGCAAATACTACATGTCTTCATACAAATTTTTTGTTTTTGACCGATTTGTCCTATGGGAGCTATAAGCTATAGTTGTCCGATCTTGATGAAACTTGGTGAGGATAGTTATAGTTGTACCATACACCTACTGTGTAAATTTGGTTACGATAGCTTTCATAGTTTTAAAGTTGTAGTGCAATGAAAACTGTTTTTTACAATTTGCGGGGGCGGTAGGGGGCGTGGCAAAAATTTGAAATAAACTTAACCTGCCTGCAATACAGACGGACTTTCATTCCAAATTTGGTGGCTCTAGCTCTTGTAGTTTAAAAGATCTAGGTGTTCATACGGACGGACGGACGGACAGACAGACGGACAGACACACAGACGGACAGACGGACAGACGGACAGACGGACATTGCTATATCGACTCGGCTGTTGATGCTGATCTAGAATATATATACTTTATGGGGTCGGCCACGCCTCCTTCTGCCTGTTACGCACATTTCGCTTCTGACAAACCTAATAGACCCCTATACTCTTTTTTAGAGTACGGGGTCTAAAAAGTTCTCTACATGGGAGTTGTTTCGCGGCTAGTTTAGAAAAACTATCTAGATAGTCATAAGGGAAAACTCCCTTCCGACGCATTTGCTTAAATTGGACACCTTCAAACTTTCTACTTAAAAGCTTGAAGTCTTCATCGTTAAGATAGCTAGAAAGTTTTTCTAAACTAGAGTTTAAAAATCTATTATAGTCAAAAAACTGAATATTGTATAAATATTTTTTGTCTATTGTGACTTTTTTAGTAATGGATATATATAATTCCTTATTGCAAGGAATTATACTTAAGTCCCCACCAAGCTCAGTTATAAATAAATGTACGTCATATTTAGTTAAGTTATGGAACACAACAGGTATTACTGGAAATCTAAACTTATAAGTTAACTTACATTTCTTATGTATTGGACCCTTATATTTTCCGGTAAAGAAATTAAAGAATTTATCCTTTTCAGCATCATCGATCACATCTTGACAGGCCGTACATTTGTTGTATTCCTGAATACACTCTTCGTCAATGTCCAGCAAATGGTTGGGGGCTTTGAATGCTTTCCAATATTTATTGTAAAGCATTCTTGTTTTCTCATCAAGGGCTTGACAAAACTTTTTGATGCAATCGATCCCTATTAGCAAAAGTAATGAAAAATAATAAGTATGTGTTTTAATAGATTAAAAGCATAATGGTAATTTACCTTCGTAAGATGCGTAGATGGTTACCGGTGGAGAAAGTTTTTTATGACAGTTTTTGAAGCTGGCATATGAACCCACTTTAGGAAAAGTAGATACAACTTTTCCACAACTTTTGGTATGCATTTTACTATTGCAAGTATACCATTGCAAACAGTTATGACAAAAGTCTCCTGGCGTATGGCTCTTAGTAAATTGCGATTTAGCCAATGTAGATATATTTGTTATGTAGGCGTAATGCATTATCATTTCAGCCTCATTGTATATACCCAGGAGACTTATATGTTTTTCCCGTAGACTGTCTGCACGAATTGTGGGGCATTTCACAGTATCCTCCAGAAGGAATATGTTCCAGTTTAACTATTGTTAAATCACAATAGTTAAATGATTGGATAGCCCATCCACTATCTTTTTCTTGGAACTCACTAGTTAATAAATTTAAATAATCGATTTTGGTTTCCAAAACATCATCAGCTGTTTCTAAATCATAGAGACACTGATATGATGTTACAAAATGCTTAGTTGATTCAATTAATTCTCCATCATCTGTTTGCTTTATATATGTGCCATAAAGCTTAATCGAAATTTTTATGGCGGTATATTTAGCTAAACAGAGTTCAATTATTTCGAAAATGTTTCTTTTTATTTGATTGTAAAAATCACGAAGAATAATTACATTTTCATTTTCATTAAAAACACGGTATGTTTCAACAGGGAATTTGGTTTCTGTTGAAATTAATACTACATTAGTGTTTCTCACTATTTGAGCAACTTGCGCATTTTTATGCGTATCAGTGCGCAAGTGCATTTTATATGCATTTCTTTTAATTGAAACGTTGCATACTTGACAATGAATATCATCGCTTTTCATTTTCTTAGCGGGTTGATTAATTATAGCTCCTGCTCTTTTTAAGGCTCTGGCAGATGTAGTAGGTTCGACGTCTAAAGTTGATGTTGAAGAGGGACGATCACTCGAATCTTGGTTCCTTGACGCCTCCATCATTATTCTAAAAGCGTTTACAGGTCCGGTGCACTTGCTATAATGCACAACGAAAGCATCCACCCCGTCAAAAGCACGGTTGCACATATCACACACAATTTTGGAGCACATTCATACAGCTCGAATATCTGAGGACAAAACAAGTGTGCCAGTACCGATCATTTTCAATTGAGTCCGCTGTCAATCGTTGTTAACACATTTTATTGCCTTTCTTTACGAAGGTCAGTAGTAATCCTTATGTATATCGGTCCCTTTTCTTTAATACTCATAAGTGTTCTAGGGTTAATGAGCATTTCCAAGTATCACGTCGTGAAGTCTGGTGGTCTGTGGGTTTTTTCTCATCAATGAGTTTATTGCCGGTTACACCAAAGCCGGCGCATACAAATAAGAATTCCTGGTTGCCTATATTCTAACTACTACCGTAGGCGGACCTTGATGAGTAAGCTAGAATTAGAAAACAACCATGACGAAAAAATATTGTACATGCGATTGATAAAAACAAGTATTGACGATCTAGTACAAAAATTGAATACTAACATTTGTATTCGAAATATAAATTGCGAAATTCCCGACTTGAGACTTAATAAATCTATTACAAGAAAAAATCTGTATAACGAACAATGTCAAAATTCGAATTCCATTAAAGTAAAACATGAAAAAAGTTATAAGCCACTTCCAACCAATTCCAATTTTCAAAGATTTCCAACATTCTTTCAATCAAATAAAACTCCTTATGTCCGATATCATAATCATCGACCATATGTTCAACTATCATTATATGGTAGTTTGCTTTGTTGTCTCCCAATAAGCATTGTTTTTGTAACTTGCAGTTTTTGCTTGTTTGCTACTCTCTGCCTAAAACGTTACAGTCCCGAGCGCAATCTATAAATAGATTTTTACTCTCTCGCGTCATCTCTCTCACTCACCCCGTTGGATAAATACTTCAAAAGTATGAATCTTTTGAATGATTCTCCAAAGCGGAAAAGCCAATTTTGGGTTGTCAATTGGTCCAAATGAACTTTTAGTTCCTCCTCATATCTCCATTAATTCAGATCCGTCTCTAATAAATCTTTCTTCCCCATCTCCAACTAGTATTATCAGTAAGAATGATAATTTTACTTCCCCCACAGAAGTTACTCCTACGGACACCGAGTCAGTCGCTGATTCAGTTGCAGTCAATACAGTTGTTGTTGACCAGCATACCAGTGATGACATTCCGACTGGCTCTACTAGTCAATCTACCAGTCTTGTTAGTTCAAAAGAAGTTATGTTAATCTTAGTATTTCTACGGATTTAGAATTTATTGCGATAAAGATTTATATTTTTCATGTTTCCATTTTTGTCACTTGCTCTTATATTCCTCCTTCTTCTGATAGTTCTGTTTATTTTGAACATTTCGTAGCTATCAAATCTGTTTCTTCCTTAATTTTCAATCGGGATATCTTCGTGGTTCTGGGTGATTTTAACATTGCAGGAACTACTTGGTTATCCACTCCAGGCTCTGCTGTATTGACTTCCACGACACAGAGTGATTTCCTTGATCATTTATTTGGCATTTCTTTATCTCAAATAAATGGCATTCCCAATTCTTTAAATAAGATGCTTGATCTTATTTTTGTATTAGACCCATCATTTTCATCTGTTTCCCGTATTGCTCCCCTTTCTATTTCTGAAGATCCATATCACCGGACTTTGGAATTGTTGATGGATTTGCCTACCCAAATGGGTAAGTCCAGCTCGAAATCCAGCAAGCGTATTCGCCAGTTTCGGGAGGCTGATTTTAATAAGTTAAATCAGCTTTTATCCCAGACTGACTGGTCATGTCTGTTCAAGTGCAGGGATGAAGCAGTTGCATTTTTTTATCTTACTCTAAATAATTTATTTAAACTTTGTGTTCCATCTTGTGTTCCTAGTATCACTAAAAACCCGATTTGGTTTACACGTTTAAAAAACATTAAATCTAAATTTTATAAGAAATTCAGGGAATCTGGCTCTTCCCTGGATCTCTCTCGTTATGTAATTGCTCGATCTGATTTCTCTGTATTGAACAGCCTGTGCTATCGGAATTACCTTAGAAGCTGTGGTCAGCAGTTTCGAAGTAATCCTAAACTTTTTTATAACTTCGTTAATGCGAAGCGTAAATCATCAACACTTCCTTCCTCAATGGCCTTTGAAAATAAGACTGCTAACTCTGATCAGGCTATAGCCAATTTATTTGCTGATTTTTTCCAATCAACATATTGCATTCATCAAAATAATCTAAACTTTCCTTATCCTTACCGTGTAAATGCTTCTAATTGTAATTTTAGGCCATTGATCACTGAAGAATCGCTTTTGAGTGATCTAAAGGCTGTGAAACCTGTTCCTTCCCCGGGGCCGGATGGAGTTCCTGGTTGCGTGCTCAGAAACTGTGCCCACCAACTCTTGAAACCTTTGTATACATCATTTAATTTGCCTGTTGAGTCGTGTTGCTTTCCTGACATCTGGAAAGCATCTTTTATTATTCCCCTTTATAAAAAGGGTACTAAATCTGACACTTGTAACTATAGGGGTATCTCAAAGTTGTCTGCAATTCCTAAAACTTTTGAGAAATTAATAACTTCTCAATTGCAACATCTTTGTAGATCTATGGTTTCACCTTGCCAGCACGGGTTTATGAAATATATTTCTACTACCACTAACTTATTAGAATTTACTTCCATTGTTATACAGGGGTTTCAAAATAAATTGCAAACAGATGTTATTTACACTGATTTTAGCAAGGCTTTTGATACCGTCAATCATTCTCTTTTAATGCATAAACTTAATTTGCTTGGATTTCCAGATAAATTAATTCTTTGGATTGCGAACTATTTATGTTCTAGAACTCAAAAAGATAATTTAAATGGCACGTTATCCAAGCCTGTGCGTGTTACCTCGGGGGTTCCTCAAGGAAGCCATCTTGGGCCTTTACTTTTTTCACTATTCATTAATGATTTGCCTTCAGCGATTTCTAGTACCCGTGTTCTGATGTATGCCGATGATGAAAAACTTTGTTTCTCACGAACTGACTATTGCCTGAGTCACGGTCTAAAAAGCGATCTCGACACACTTCAAGTATAGTTAACTTACTACATCTTAATTTTAATAAATGTAACGTAATGTCCTATAGTAGGCGAATTCCAACCTATAATAACTACTTTCTTGACGGCAAGCCTCTTCAGAAAATAGAGTCGGTTAATGATTTGAGTATCCTTATCGATCCAAAAGTAAAGTTTGATTAGCACATCTCTTCTGTTGCCAATGGAGCATTCGGTGTCTTGGGTTTCATAAAGCGGTGGTCTAAGGAATTCGACGATTATTTATCAGGACAGATTAGAATCTGTACAAAAACAATTTCTTTTGTTTGCTCTTAGGGGCCTTAGCTGGAATACTAATATTAGACTACCTTCGTATCGTAGTAGACTTTTATTGATTAACCTTCCTTCCCTTTCGGATCGTAGAACCATGCTTGGTGTAGTTTTCTTACCTAAACTAATTAATGGTCAGATAGATTCCTCGTATCTAATTAGCCAAATTAGATTTGCTGTTCCGATCCGAAATACTAGAAACTTTCTTCCTTTGTCCCTTCAACGTTGTACCACGAATTATGCTTTACATAATCCCTTCCGTATCCTATGTACTAACTATAATAGTTTTTCACATGTAGTGTGATGAGCCACTTCTTTATCAACACTTAGAATATCACTTCTCTCCTACATATCTAATCATGTGCCTTACCGTTGATCAACGCGTTACTAACATTTGACTTAAATTTTATTTAATTTTATTTGGTTGGTCTGGTTAGTGTTTTTCTGGGGTTTTCCTAACCCTTGCAACGAATGTTGGACCAACGTTTCTTAATTGTTTTTAATTTTTTTAATACTTTTCCAGTAATTTAAGTTCATTAATTAAACTTAAATTTAATTATAATGTCAATTTCAAACCTTTTTTTTCTCTCTCTTGTTTTTAAATTTAATGTAATACTTAATTACATTAATTTAATTCATTTTTCTTTTTGTGTCGACTGTTAATAGTCAGACAATAAATAAATAAATAATAGCTTTTTATCCTCAATACTACCACGAGCAGGGATATGCACAAAATTCAGATTGTTCAGATTCACAAACACCAGCAGTGTAACGAGATAACGAACAAGCTGAAAATTTTCGGCAACCAGCCTCAGACACCAACAGTTCACAAACTTGACCCATAAGGGAATGAATTTGAAATGCCTAATAGATACCGGTTCTACAGTTAATACTAGAAAATTGTTATCACAAGCCCAAGCAGAAATAGATTACAAATCCCAGTCAGTAACACTGTTTAATAAATGATTCGCCAAACAATAATCAAAATCATTTTTCAAATTCTGTATCTAAAGTATATTGCAATAGTCCTGAGTCAACACAAAATTTGAATACAGAATTACAGAACAAATATTTATCGGTTAGATCATCTAAATAAAGGAGAAAAATTAAAAAAATTTATTATAGTCCTATCAGCATATTCAATTTCAAGAAGGAGATCAACTTACTTTCAGCAACCAAGAGAAACATAATATCAACGTTACTCATAACCCCCCCATATACTCCAAACCATATAGTTATCATCAAACTTATGAGCAAGAGGTTGAAAACTAAATCCAGGAAATGTTAGACCAAGGTATCATAAAGCCAAGTAGTTCTCCCTATTGCAGTCCAATAAGAATTGTGCAGAATAATGTTCTACGTCCATTATTAAACAATCATTGTTTGGTGTATCTGGACGATATTATCGTATTTTCCACATCGCTTGAAGAGCATCTGAATTCACTTAAACTAGTATTCGAAATGCTTTCTTAAGCTTATCTTAAACTACAACTTGATAAATGTGAGTTTCTTAAACAAGAAACTACTTTGCTTGGACATATCATAACTAATAAAGCCAAATCCTGAAAAAATCAAGCCAATTCAAAAATACCCAATTCTTAAAAAGTCCAAAGAAATTAAAGGTTTTCTCGGATTAACCGGATTTTATTGGAACTTTATACCTTATTTCGCAGATATAGCCAAACTCAAGACAACAGCGCTAAAAAAAAATTCAAAAATTGATATACATCCAGATCTTAAAAATACCAGATTTTAATACAAAATTCGTATTAACTACAGATGCAAGTAAAGTAGCTCTTGGAGCTATTCTTTCTCAAAACGGACACCCACTTAGTTACATTAGCAGAACTTTAAATTAATACGAAACTAATTACAGTACAACAGAAAAAGAACTCTTAGCTATTGTATGGGCAAAACAAACTTTTGGACATTATCTACTAGGACGACATTTTGAAATAAATAGTGACCATCAACCACTATGTTGGCTCAACAAAATGAAAGACCCAATTTCAAAACTAACTAGATGGAGAGTTAAATTATCAGAATATGATTTTAACGATGTTTTATCACGCGTTAAAATAGAGCAAGCCTATTTTGGAGAAGAGCCAGCATAGTACTGATGAAGACAATAGCAACTTAATATTTACAACCGAAAAACCGATATACACATTTAAAAGGAAAATAATATTTTCTAAAGGCATTCCGAACATAAAAAAGGAAAATTACTTCAAAAAATTAATTATTCACATCACATATGATAATATGACAATAGAAAAAGCCAAACAATACTTAATTGATCACTTTTGTACCAAGTCTAGTGTGTTGTTTATAAATAAAGATGACGATTTTGAAAGAAATTATCAACACTACTAAAATTCTTCGAAGCCTTACCCAACTAAAAAATATAAATTCATACGCCGAGTTTAAAGAACTCATTCTTACTAATGAAAAACTTCTACATCCAGGAATTCAGGCAACAAATAACAACTTTTCGGTGAAACTTATTATTTCCCTAACAGCCAGTTGTTAACACACCACATTATAAGCTCTAAGCTGTATTGATATTTATTCAAAATTTGCTTCTTTCGAACAAATTAGAACAAAAAATTGGATTGAATGCAAAAACGCATTAATGCGCATATTTAATCAATGGGGTAAACCAATATTATTAAAAGCAGACCGAGACGGCGCATTCACCAGCTTAGCACTCAAAAGATGGCTTGACAGTGAAGGAGTAGAAATACAATTAAATACATCAAAAACAGGTATAGCAGACATTGAACGACTTCATAAAACTATTAACGAAAAAATCAGAATCATAAATACATTAAACAATGAAGACAACAAGCTCAGCAAAATAGAAACTATTCTTTATATTTACAACCATAAAACCAAACACGACACCACTGGACAAATTCCCGCACACATATTCTAATATGCCGGACAACCAATTCTAGATACACAAGACAGAAAAGAAAAGACAATAAACAAAATAAATAGTGACCGACATAAATACGAAGTCGTTACTAGATATCGAAAGGGACCATTACAAAAAGGAAAATTAGAAAACCCATTCAAAGCCAACCAAAATGACACGCAAACAGATCCTGATCATTACCAAATTACTAACAAAAATAGAACAACACATTATTAAAAAACACAATTTAAGAAACGAAAGAAAATTAACCAAATCAAAAATACCCAATTCTTAAAAAGTCCAAAGAAATTAAAGGTTTTCTTGGATTAACCGGATTTTATTGGAACTTTATACCTTATTTCGCAGATATAGCCAAACTCAAGACAACAGCGCTAAAAAAAAATTCAAAAATTGATATACATCCAGATCTTAAAAATACCAGATTTTAATACAAAATTCGTATTAACTACAGATGCAAGTAAAGTAGCTCTTGGAGCTATTCTTTCTCAAAACGGACACCCACTTAGTTACATTAGCAGAACTTTACATTAATACGAAACTAATTACAGTACCACAGAAATAGAACTCTTAGCTATTGTATGGGCAAAACAAACTTTTGGACATTATCTACTAGGACGACATTTTGAAATAAATAGTGACCATCAACCACTATGTTGGCTCAACAAAATGAAAGACCCAATTTCAAAACTAACTAGATGGAGAGTTAAATTATCAGAATATGATTTTAACGATGTTTTATCACGCGTTGAAATAGAGCAAGCCTATTTTGGAGAAGAGCCAGCATAGTACTGATGAAGACAATAGCAACTTAATATTTACAACCGAAAAACCGATATACACATTTAAAAGGAAAATAATATTTTCTAAAGCCATTCCAAACATAAAAAAGGAAAATTACTTCAAAAAATTAATTATTCACATCACATATGATAATATGACAATAGAAAAAGCCAAACAATACTTAATTGATCACTTTTGTACCAAGTCTAGTGTGTTGTTTATAAATAAAGATGACGATTTTGAAAGAAATTATCAACACTACTAAAATTCTTCGAAGCCTTACCCAACTAAAAAATATAAATTCATACGCCGAGTTTAAAGAACTCATTCTTACTCATGAAAAACTTCTACATCCAGGAATTCAGACAACAAATAACAACTTTTCGGTGAAACTTATTAATTCACTAACAGCCAGTTGTTAACACACCACATTATAAGCTCTAAGCTGTATTGATATTTATTCAAAATTTGCTACTTTCGAACAAATTAGAACAAAAAATTGGATTGAATGCAAAAACGCATTAATGCGCATATTTAATCAATGGGGTAAACCAATATTATTAAAAGCTGACCGAGACGGCGCATTCACCAGCTTAGCACTCAAAAGATGGCTTGACAGTGAAGGAGTAGAAATACAATTAAATACATCAAAAACAGGTATAGCAGACATTGAACGACTTCATAAAACTATTAACGAAAAAATCAGAATCATAAATACATTAAACGATGAAGACAACAAGCTCAGCAAAATAGAAACTATTCTTTATATTTACAACCATAAAACCAAACATGACACCACTGGACAAATTCCCGCACACATATTCTAATATGCCGGACAACCAATTCTAGATACACAAGACAGAAAAGAAAAGACAATAAACAAAATAAATAGTGACCGACATAAATACGAAGTCGTTACTAGATATCGAAAGGGACCATTACAAAAAGGAAAATTAGAAAACCCATTCAAAGCCAACCAAAATGACACGCAAACAGATCCTGATCATTACCAAATTACTAACAAAAATAGAACAACACATTATTAAAAAACACAATTTAAGAAACGAAAGAAAATTAACCAAATCAAAAATACCCAATTCTTAAAAAGTCCAAAGAAATTAAAGGTTTTCTTGGATTAACCGGATTTTATTGGAACTTTATACCTTATTTCGCAGATATAGCCAAACTCAAGACAACAGCGCTAAAAAAATTCAAAAATTGATATACATCCAGATCTTAAAAATACCAGATTTTAATACAAAATTCGTATTAACTACAGATGCAAGTAAAGTAGCTCTTGGAGCTATTCTTTCTCAAAACGGACACCCACTTAGTTACATTAGCAGAACTTTAAATTAATACGAAACTAATTACAGTACCACAGAAAAAGAACTCTTAGCTATTGTATGGGCAAAACAAACTTTTGGACATTATCTACTAGGACGACATTTTGAAATAAATAGTGACCATCAACCACTATGTTGGCTCAACAAAATGAAAGACCCAATTTCAAAACTAACTAGATGGAGAGTTAAATTATCAGAATATGATTTTAACGATGTTTTATCACGCGTTAAAATAGAGCAAGCCTATTTTGGAGAAGAGACAGCATAGTACTGATGAAGACAATAGCAACTTAATATTTACAACCGAAAAACCGATATACACATTTAAAAGGAAAATAATATTTTCTAAAGGCATTCCAAACATAAAAAAGGAAAATTACTTCAAAAAATTAATTATTCACATCACATATGATAACATAACAATAGAAAAAGCAAAACAATACTTAATTGATCACTTTTGTACCAAGTCTAGTGTGTTGTTTATAGATAGTGATGACGATTTTGAAATTATTCAAACCGCACACAAAGAAATTATCAACACCTAGTCATACTAAAATTCTTCGAAACCTTAGTTTAAGCCCGAGTTTAAAGAACTCATTCAGAAAACAAATGAACTTTTCGGTGAAACTTATTATTTCCCTAAAAGCCAGTTGTTAACACAAAACATTATAAACGAATGTCACATCTGCAATTTAGCAAAAACCGAACACAGAAATACTGGCATGCCAATCAAAATTATCCCCAAATCTGAACATTGTCGCGATAAATTCCATATTCATCAGAAGGAAAACATTATCTAAGCTGTATTGATATTAATTCAAAATTTGCTACTCTCGAACAAATCAAAACAAAAGATTGGATTGAACGCAAAAAACGCATTAATGCGCATATTTAATTAGCTGGGTAAACCAATACTATTAAAAGCAGACCGAGACGGCGCATTCACCAGCTTAACACTCAAAATATGGCTTGACAGTGAAGGAGTAGAAATACAATTAAATACATCAAAAACAGGTATAGCAGACATTGAACGACTTCATAAACCTATTAACGAAAAAATCAGAATCATAAATACATTAAACGATGAAGAAAACAAGCCCAGCAAAATAGAAACTATTCTTTATATTTATAACCATAACACCAAACATGACACCACTGGACAAATTCCCGCATACATATTCTTATACCCCGGACAACCAATTCTAGATACACAAGACAGAAAAGAAAAAACAATAAACAAAATAAAATAAACCGACATGAATATGATGTCGATACTAGATATCGAAAGGGGCCATTACAAAAAGGAAAATTAGAAAACCCATTCAAAGCCAACCAAATTGTCACGCAAACAGATCCTGATCATTACCAAATTACTAACAAAAATAGAACAACACATTATTATAAAACAGAATTTAAGAAACGAAAGAAAATTAACCAAATTGAAACTCCACAGGTTCCTACTTTGTAATCATAATATCATTCACACTCTTTACCATATGTCATGCTCAACAAATTCAAATCAATAACTTGGATACGGACCTCAGATGTTTACTGTTCTCAGATATACCATTAGAATTACCAACTAGATTTGAACATCATTCTTTGCGAATTAACTTAACTGAAATAATAATAACAAACAAATATTTTCGTAGAACTATGCTTAACTTTACAAATTGTAACCTTCGACCATCTATATTTTGAACGACGTTCAAGACGTACAATAAACCAACATCGTCCGAGGTTCGGCCGAGAGCGGTAGCGGGGCAGGATCCTCTGGTTCCCTAGCTCATTCGGGAGTGCGGGGGGGTTCGTTGCTACTTCTCGTCCTTGGTACATAAATCTTAAGTTAGGATCCCTACAAAAGTAAAAGAGGAGCTCTACTCCCAGACATGGCAAAAATCACCATGACCAAACAAAAAAAAGGAAAACCCATCCTATTGCTAAAAGAGGCGAGGTCTATGGTGTCAGTTGACACTCGCATTCTCTACCCTACCCAACCATGATCCTTCCAAGACAGTTGAGAAAGATCCCCAAAGAGAAAGGCTTTCTACCCCATCACGTTAACAAGTCACAGGAACGTAAAAATCTAACACATCATATAATTCATCGCAGAACAGAATAAAGGCAGAATGATTTGTAAAACATTATAATCTTGAATTTATTACTAATTTTAAATCAGAAACAAGGGAGCCTTCGAAAGTGAATTTTATAATGTTATCATCGTTGATCGACAGCGTGTTTTTTTGTGGACATATTTCTTTCAGATTACATTTTTTTTTCTCTTAAGAATTCATTGTGTTGTTTCGTTTTTGTTTTCGATATATATCAACCGTAATTATTTGTACATACATATAGGTTTTGTTTTTAGTTTATGACATTAATTCTTATTCAATTTTTTTTCGAAAAGTTTACAATAAATTTAATTTAATTTTTTTTTAATTTATAATAATTTTTCAGGAAAATGAATGTATCTTGAAATGTTTGTTTTTATGTTCTTTCTAATCTCTACATATTTTTGTTTCCTTTCTTTAGGGCATTTAATTTTCTTTTATTTGATCGGTGCATAATAAGTTTCATTTTTTTGTGTATATTGATATATTTTTCCGAAATTTTTACAATTGGTTTTTTTTTTTTGATTAAAAGAGACTTTTTCTTCGTTCAATTGTCTTTGTGCACTGTTAATTCGAATCGTTTTCATTATATTTTTTTTATTTTTCTTTTTTTGTTACTTTTTATATCTGTACAAAAAAAATATCGCTTGTAAGTTAGTATTCAATATTGGAAAAGATTAGCAAGGTGACTTAGGTTAAGTCCACAGGTATTTCAGATTCACTGAAATCATTGTTTTTATGCACTTACATGACAAAATTCCAACGTTGAAAGGCCTTCCATCGGTGGTGTCGTTTGCTTTAGCAGGTTAGGTTAGTATGTTATTTTTAAATGTACATGCGATATGGCTGAACGGTTCGGTGCGCAAAGAACACATTTGATCTTATCATAATATATAATTTTTCAATTTTCTCTTTTTTTTTCTTTTTAGACAAACATCTCAAGCAACATTCAATTCAATTAACTTTAATTAATCTTGTTTTACAATTACTTTTCGTTTTTTTTCTATAATTTTACGTTAACAGTTGGCACCAATATATGCAAAATTTTCAGTTTTCAGTTCAATTGTAAGTTTTTTAGTTTAGAGTTATTGCCAAACTTTAGGCGGTTCGTTTAGATTGCACTAGCACTAGCACGACACTTGGAGCTTCGATCGATGGTACGATGGTAAAGGGCACTTTAAAGGGGACAAGCCTGTCCTTGGAGTGGCTGACAGAGTCACTGTGTACTCCAAGATCGGGTTCCGCATCAAATATCCAAGTCAGACAATGATGGTGCGCGTATAACGCACTCCAAAGAAATAATTATGCCCGCACCAATTGCTGGCAATATCAGGCTTTGATTGCCAAAAGCAATGATGCGGGAGGGGGGAACGTATTGTGCTCAACCCCCGGCTTTTATTAAGCAAAACTCAATATGCTTAAATTGTGGGCCTCCTAAGGTCCAAGTACGTCGATGGCTGCGGATTACTCCAACGCAGCTTACAGATTGGATTGCACCAATCTAACCTTTAATACAACACTTCGAACTTTAATACCGACACTAGCACTGACTTGGCTGGCTTCAAAGGCGGAAAAAGAACGATTTTGGCCTCCAATTAGAATTTATAGCGTCCAATTCCAATGAAAAATACAAAGCTCTCTCACCAATGTGCAAAGTTAGCTGCGCTGCTTAGCAACATAATTAGCATGCGCGCGCAGCTTAGAAGCTTTTATGCAGCAACTCAAGCTTATGCTGCGGTTGCGGAACTGGGTCAAAGCTCTCGGATAAAGCTTTCGGATAATGTGCAGCGAAATCAAAGCTTTTGGATAATTATTGCTATTGATCAACCGTTTTGCATGTTTTGTATCTATAGGTTGCATCTTTGAAATTCTTTGACTATATGACGACCATTACACCACCCGATAATATACCACCGTTAGACAGAATATTAGCGGGAAATCGCTTTGCTTTCTAAAATTGTTTTATTGCTTTATATCTTTAGCATGGAAAGTACCAATTTCACGACCTTGTAAATCCTCCAGTAAATAAAAGGAACTACCTAGTTTCTTTTTAACTCTACACTTTACAAATTGAGGTGCAAGCTTAGCATTATAGTTATGGGCAAATTTACTGAGTGTAAAGTTGCGGCGGAAAACTTCTTGACCTTCTGTAAAGGAGACTGGCTTACAGCGCAAATTATATTGTCGTTCATTTCGTTCATGAGCCTTTTTTAATGTTAGATTGGATGTCCTTCCTTAACAAAGCAAGGCTATCCGATCTAAATAGGGGTACCAGAGGTTCTTCCAATAGGGACAATTGCTTTAAGAGTTTATAGTCGGAACCATGGGTAATCATATCCAATCCAAAAAGAGCACGATAAGGTGAACAACCTAACGACTGGTGCAACGAGGATCGTAATGAGCAAGATATACTCGTAAGATTTTCATCCCAATATGTTTGATCTTGCTTTAAATAGGATCGAATCGCGGCTAGTAACGATCTATTTACACGCTCAGCAGCATTGCTTTGTGGAGAATATAGAGCCGTATAGACATGTCGTATTCCTAGCTCTGTCAAAAAAGCATTGAATTCGTTAGCCTTAAATTGTGTTCCATTATCACTAACAATTGTTTCGGGGACACCAAAGCTGTGAAAAATCTGTTTAAGCAAGAATTCTCTAACAGCATCAGAGGTGAACTTTTTCAAAGGCTGCAGCCAATGAAATTTGCTAAAATGATCTAGCACGATCAACAATCCAACATGACCTTGCTTACTCCTTGGATACGGTCCTAACAAGTCTATGTATAATCTCTGGAAAGGTCTAAAAGTAGGACTTTGAGATCCCATCGGAGGGCGAAGTGTATAGTTTGGAGCTTTGGACTCTTTACAAACAACACAGTTTCGAACATAGTCTCGCACATCTTTAGCTAAACCAGGCCAGAACAAATTTCTGCGCAACTTTTCAATTGTCTTTTGCATACCCGAATGGGCGGACGTCAGACTATCATGCGCTTGTTTCAGCACGTCGGCTTTAAGTTGATCAGGCACCCAAAGTTTCCATGACAATTTCTCTTGTACTTCGTCTCCTGACGAATGCTCAGTACGAATGTACAGGTATGAGTCAATAATTTTTATATCCGGAAATCTGGCACTGTTTTGCTGAAATTTGTTTTTCAGGTGTTCATAACTTTCCTCCTGAAAAGCAGTGGACTTCAAATCGATTACAGGGCTCATCTCTAAAGATGCTATATCGTTTTCTGGCAATCTAGATAAAGCGTCTGGCACTATGTGTTCTTTGCCTTTGCGGTGCGAAATGGCAAACTTAAACTGCTGCAACCGAAAAATCCAGCGGGCTAAGCGGCCTGAAACATTTTGTTGTCTCATCAACCAAAGAAGGCTCGAATGATCCGTTACAACTTCGAACTCCTGGAGTTCTAAGTAACAACGAAACTTTTCAATTGCTAATATCACCGGTAAACATTCGCGTTCTGTAACACTATAGTTTCGTTGGGCTCTACTCAGTTTTTTGGACATGAATGCGACTGGTTTCTCTTCCTTTTCGGGAGACAGCTGTACTAAGACGGCACCAATTCCATAATCACTGGCATCGCAATGCAAAAAAATTGGGATTTTGTAGCACTGGTGAAGACGTTAAGACCGACTTCAGTTTTTCCATGGCCACTTGAGCTTCCGGTGTCCAAACAAACTTTTTCTTGGACGACAAAACATCGGTTATTGGACAAGCTAAATCAGCAAAATTATTTATAAAGCGACGATACCAACCACAAACGCCTAAAAAACCTCTTACTTGTTTAAGATTTCTTGGAGATGGCCAATTCTGAATACACGCAACCTTATCAGGATCGGTACATATCCCTCCGCTACCAATAACATAACCGAGATAGTTAACTTTAGTAACGGCAAAATGGCTTTTTGCGACATTTAACGTCAAGTTGGCTTTTCTTAACTGTTCGGCTATTCTAATCAATATCGATAGATGAGTCGAAAATTCTTCTGAAACTATACAAAGATCATCTAGATACCCAAATACGCAGTGTCGAAGATCTGGCGGAATTATTTCATCAATTAGCCTACACATGGTTGAGGGTGCATTGCACAGACCAAATGGCATGACCTTAAATTGATAAAGCGGCCTTCCTGGAACAGTAAATGCAGTGAGCGGCTTTGATTCTTCAGAAAGTTCAATCTGCCAATAAGCATCTTTCAGAACAAGTTTTGAAATGATATTTGCCTTCGGCAACCTAGAAAATATACCATCGATGCTTGGCAGTGGATAGGCATCTTTCTTGGTTGCATCATTAAGTTTTCGTGCGTCCAAACAGAGTCGAACTTTATTTGGTTTTACAACAAGCCTCATTGGAGAACTCCAAGCGCTGGTGGATGGCTCGATGACACCAAGATCTAACATACGATCGATTTCTGCATACAATAGTTTTTCTACGGCTGGACTTACGGGATAAAAGCGTTGTTTAACCTGCATAGCGTCTCCTACATCAATATGGTGACGTATTAAAGCAGTACGTCCAAATTTTTGAGCAGCATCTGGAAACAGTTGCTTTACTGCGTTAAGTTGTTGCAATTGAGCGCTACTTAACGGATATTTATCTGGGTCTATATTATTTGTGTCGACCTCCAAAGTATTAATGACGTTTGGAGCTAAAGCGAATATTTTCCAAAAATCATGGCCAAGAATTAATTCTTGCTTGATTGTGGGTATGACATGCAATGTCATAGGTTTAGAAATAGATTGGTATGTCATATCAATTTTTAGACCCCGTACTCTAAAAAAGAGTAGAGGGGTCTATTAGGTTTGTCAGAAGCGAAATGTGCGTAACAGGCAGAAGGAGGCGTGGCCGACCCCATAAAGTATATATATTCTAGATCAGCATCAACAGCCGAGTCGATATAGCAATGTCCGTCTGTCCGTCTGTCCGTCTGTCCGTCTGTCTGTCTGTCCGTCCGTCCGTATGAACACCTGGATCTTTTAAACTACAAAAGCTAGAGACACCAAATTTGGAATGAAAGTCCGTTATCTTCGCGAGCAGATCAAGTTTATTTCAAATTGTTGCCACGCCCCTTACCGCCCCCGCAATGAGCAAAAAACCAGACACACCTCGAAAAAAATTTACTTTTAGGCCAATAACTCAGTAACTATGGCACTTAGGAACACCATTTCTGGTAAACAGGTTGCTAGTGACACCCTTAATGCAATGCCATTAAAAATTTTGAGCTGCCACGCCCCCTTTTCTCCTGAGAGTTAACCAAACGTTTTCACTTTAATGCCATGTTTAAGGCATTTATTCATATAGTAGGGTGTTGTAATTCAACATTCGTATAGAGACATATAAAATCAAACTATTCTGAAAGGGGCATCAACATACTACCTTTAACAAAAGAGCTACTGCGTTACAAAGTTTGTTATTTAACTGCAATATCACTTACGCGCGAGAGCGAGACAGAAACATACAAACACATGTTCGAACGTTTTCGATGCTTGTGTGGCGACAGCGCTGCCGGCAGACGCTGGCAGCGCCGAATACACACATACATACATACATGCATACATATAATTTCAAACGAATGTGTGTTTGTATGAATAATATGTAAATGCTATCGGAGAATTCTTGAAAGTGGCGCATGGTGCAACTGATAGAGTTGCGCCAATGCGAATTGTTAATTTAATTTTTTTTAATTTCAATTCAAAATGTACATATAAAATTAAAATTTTTAAATTTCATTCAAAAATTTAAATTTAAATTGAATACAATTGCGCACTTCTATGGGAGTACGGGGTCTTTTACAGTCGGCTCGATCGACTGTAGCCTTTCTTACTTGTTAAAATTCCAATTACTGATTGAATATTACCATCAGCAGTTTTCGCCCTCGATTTGATCGTTGTTCAATTATTGTAGGGCGAGAATTGATTTGCAAAGACTATATAACTCGTGTGACGGTTTGTTCGATCATTTGTTGAATAGCAGAGTAATCCACGACAGGATATTGACCAGCATTGGCAGATCGAATCGGCCTACCTCTACGACGAGTATTATTATTTCTGGGAGGAGCATTGGCATTTTGATTCGAACTATGACTTGCATCTAACCCAGAAATCACTACATCACTACCTTCCATTGACCTTTCAGGGGGATTAGGAATGATAACGTTACGATTTTGGTTCAAGGATTTGGATAAATTTCGGGTAACCATTCTTGAACTTGATGGCGCTGCTGATGCAGCAGTTTGCTTTGGAGCCGGCGAGCAGTTGCCGATAACCAATTTTATATTTGCAGGATTTATTTCTGCATTACATTCAGGACATTCTAAATGGTGTTCAAGCCACTGTTCCAAACAAAGTTTATGGAAGTTATGTGTACAAGGCGTGCAATAACACTGCTGAGTGTTGTTCATGTCTTGCTGACAAATTCGACATAAGCTTGTAGATTTCTCCACTGACTGAGAGTTTGGTGGACTTCGAGAAACTAGAGACATTATTTTATTTTCAAAAACAAAGAAATTACTTTCTTAAATTCCTTGTGTGACTTATATGTTAACATAAAGGGGTGAAAGCTATTTGATTTTAAAAAACAATAGGAAGGTTTTTAAATTGGGCTATTGATACTAAAATGGCTATAGAATTATTATGCGAAAATGTTTCATACGACATAATTAATCGGCAAGGATACGCAACTTTCGGCATATGCACAAGTTCCAGACAAAAATTCTATCATACTTTACAACTTTACTCAAACAATCCGATTAAAACCACAGGGTATGACTTGATAGCTTTTATGGATCATTTCGATTGTGGTAGCAACATCTTTCCGAGGAACAATCAGTACCGATATTGCAGCTGGGCCGAATATTCAGTATTCTGAAATTGTATCTGACAGATTCACCAACGACAATTAAAATAAATACCACATACTAAAAACCATACGAAAAACAAAAATGAGCCTGGGTGTGGAGCATAACATATCCTTATATAGCTGATCTTAGCGCTATATTCTATTACTTTTATATTTTTTTTTTTCCCATTCATTTATAATTAGTTAAGTGCAGCATGGAAAGTTCGGCATGGAATTCTTTCTTAGAATCTCCAGCATCGTTAACCTGTTAACAGACTTAAACCATTGTATTACTATATGCGGCAGAACGACCAAATCAATCAGTTCAACATCAGCATAAGCCTTACAAAAAAAAATAAAGTAAATATCCTCAAAGGGCAGTTAAACTAACTCACGTTGCAGCTAACTGCAATTCAGTAAGTTAACAATAACACAGCTAAAACTATACCCAATCAATGAGAAAATTTAATAACTAATGCTCAATGCTAAGCATTAAAATGGATGTTATGTTAAGCTGCCCCACGTTTTGGGCGCCAAAAATCTATGTAACCTTCGACCATCTATATTTTGAACGACGTTCAAGACGTACAATAAACCAACATCGTCCGAGGTTCGGGCGAGAGCGGTAGCGGGGCAGGATCCTCTGGTTCCCTAGCTCATTCGGGAGTGCGGGGGGTTCGTTGCTACTTCTCGTCCTTGGTACATAAATCTTAAGTTAGGATCCCTACAAAAGTAAAAGAGGAGCTCTACTCCCAAACATGGCAAAAATCACCATGACCAAACAAAAAAAAGGAAAACCCATCCTATTGCTAAAAGAGGCGAGGTCTATGGTGTCAGTTGACACTCGCATTCTCTACCCTACCCAACCATGATCCTTCCAAGACGGTTGAGAAAGATCCCCAAAGAGAAAGGCTTTCTACCCCATCACGTTAACAAGTCACAGGAACGTAAAAATCTAACACATCATATAATTCATCGCAGAACAGAATAAAGGCAGAATGACTTGTAAAACATTATAATCTTGAATTTATTACTAATTTTAAATCAGAAACAAGGGAGCCTTCGAAAGTGAATTTTATAATGTTATCATCGTTGATCGACAGCGTGTTTTTTTGTGGACATTTTCTTTCAGATTACATTTTTTTTTCTCTTAAGAATTCATTGTGTTGTTTCGTTTTTGTTTTCGATATATATCAACCGTAATTATTTGTACATACATATAGGTTTTGTTTTTAGTTTATGACATTAATTCTTATTCAATTTTTTTTCGAAAAGTTTACAATAAATTTAATTTAATTTTTTTTTAATTTATAATAATTTTTCAGGAAAATGAATGTATCTTGAAATGTTTGTTTTTATGTTCTTTCTAATCTCTACATATTTTTGTTTCCTTTCTTTAGGGCATTTAATTTTCTTTTATTTGATCGGTGCATAATAAGTTTCATTTTTTTGTGTATATTGATATATTTTTCCGAAATTTTTACAATTGGTTTTTTTTTTTGATTAAAAGAGACTTTTTCTTCGTTCAATTGTCTTTGTGCACTGTTAATTCGAATCGTTTTCATTATATTTTTTTTATTTTTCTTTTTTTGTTACTTTTTATATCTGTACAAAAAAAATATCGCTTGTAAGTTAGTATTCAATATTGGAAAAGATTACAAAGGTGACTTAGGTTAAGTCCACAGGTATTTCAGATTCACTGAAATCATTGTTTTTATGCACTTACATGACAAAATTCCAACGTTGAAAGGCCTTCCATCGGTGGTGTCGTTTGCTTTAGCAGGTTAGGTTAGTATGTTATTTTTAAATGTACATGCGATATGGCAGAACGGTTCGGTGCGCAAAGAACACATTTGATCTTATCATAATATATAATTTTTCAATTTTCTCTTTTTTTTCTTTTAGACAAACATCTCAAGCAACATTCAATTCAATTAACTTTAATTAATCTTGTTTTACAATTACTTTTCGTTTTTTTCTATAATTTTACGTTAACAGTTGGCACCAATATATGCAAAATTTTCAGTTTTCAGTTCAATTGTAAGTTTTTTAGTTTAGAGTTATTGCCAAACTTTAGGCGGTTCGTTTAGATTGCACTAGCACTAGCACGACACTTGGAGCTTCGATCGATGGTACGATGGTAAAGGGCAACCCCCGGCTTTTATTAAGCTCAACCCCCGGCTTTTATTAAGCAAAACTCAATATGCTTAAATTGTGGGCCTCCTAAGGTCCAAGTACGTCGATGGCTGCGGATTACTCCAACGCAGCTTACAGATTGGATTGCACCAATCTAACCTTTAATACAACACTTCGAACTTTAATACCGACACTAGCACTGACTTGGCTGGCTTCAAAGGCGGAAAAAGAACGATTTTGGCCTCCAATTAGAATTTATAGCGTCCAATTCCAATGAAAAATACAAAGCTCTCTCACCAATGTGCAAAGTTAGCTGCGCTGCTTAGCAACATAATTAGCATGCGTGCGCAGCTTAGAAGCTTTTATGCAGCAACTCAAGCTTATGCTGCGGTTGCGGAACTGGGTCAAAGCTCTCGGATAAAGCTTTCGGATAATGTGCAGCGAAATCAAAGCTTTTGGATAATTATTGCTATTGATCAACCGTTTTGCATGTTTTGTATCTATAGGTTGCATCTTTGAAATTCTTTGACTATATGACGACCATTACAAAATTCATCACAAATCAATTATTTATACACCAAATTACAACAAGTACTAATAGTATAATATTTCATCATGAGAATCGTAATAAACGCGGACTGTTCAACATTGTAGGCTCATTATACAAATTTCTTCTTGACTCACTTGACGATAATGACAGAGTTGGATTCGAGAAAAACATTGAAAACTAATCTTTAAATATTGTTCAAACTAAAGACATAAATGACATAATAAACATAATAAATAGCAAAATGCAAAAATTTAAAGATCACAAAAACAAACAAGCATTGCAAGACACATTTAATTACCAATTATTACAATTTATAGAATATGTAGAAGACATTGAAATGGGCATGCAATTGTCAAGATGACCTATGACAGACTTGACAGTGTTAATAACCGAAACATTCTTTTAATTAAAACATCCACTTGGATTAATTACCAAGATAATATCATACTAATTGTATCCCATATCCCAAACGGCTTTCAATCTACTAATACCCTTAAAATCATTCCATATCCCGACCACGATGGATACCAACATGACTACACTAGTACTACATCTTATTTTGAAAAAGATAATACAATTTATAATAGAGAAAATGAATCAATTATTGATGAATGCATTACAAAAATTTTACTTCATACAAAACCAATATGTAATTTTTAACGCATAAATGTAAAAGAAATGATAAAATATATTGAGCCTAACACTGTTGTAACATGGAACATTTCTAATACAACAGTAAAACAAAATTTTCAGAAAAGTAATGTCAATCTTAATATTCAGGGTAATAAAATAATTAATATCAATCAATGTAATTTTGAACTCATAAATGTAAAAGAAATGATAAAATATATTGAGCCTAACACTATTGTAACATGGAACATTTCTAATACAACAGGAAAACAAAATTGTCAGAAAAGTAATGTCAATCTTAATATTCAAGGTAATAAAATAATTAACATCAATCAATGTAAACTACAAGTAAATAATATAATTTTAAGCAACAATTACTTACAACCAGAAGTTGATCTTACACCATTGTATCCACCAATAGAAATTATTAAAGTCAAACCCATAAAACATGATGATATTGTAAAAATAGTATCACAGAATAATGCCCTTACATATACAATTATAATAATTATTATCATTATATTCATAATCATATTCGTATACTTAAAATATGTATCTTACAAACTCATAATATTAATCCAGAAAAAATTTAAAAAACAAATTCACGAACCCAAGAACGAAACGCTACACAAGCAACAGGATGAAATGACTATCGAGATGGCACATAAAACATTACCAAAACTCTACCCATCAGTTTCACCATGACATATTCATACTGAATACGTCTACATTATACATAACAATAGTACATAGCAGCCTAAACGTCGAATTACACATCAATAGCTATTCCTCAACCATAAACATTCCCAAGCTGAAAATTTTCGGCAACAAGCCTCGGACACCAACAGTTCATAAACTTAACCCATAACTAAACCCATAACCCTAACAGATACCGGTTCTACAGGTAACATAATGACATCAAACATTTTCAATCTACACATTGAAAAAAAGATCAATGTTCCTTCAAATAACAAATTCATTAGTAATAGTGAATTCCTTTTACATAAATTCTCTTCGGATTATGACTTATTAATTGGCAGAAAATTGTTATCACAAGCCCAATCAATAATAGATTGCAAACCCCAGTCAGTAACACTGTTTAATAAAAAATACAAATTAATAAATGATTCGCCAAACAATAATCAAAATCATTTTTCAAATTCTGTATCTAAAGAATATTGCAATAGTCCTGAGTCCCCACAAAATTTGAATACAGAATTACGCGAAAAAAAACAAATATTTATCGGTTAGATCATCTAAATGAAGAAGAAAAATAAAAATTAAAAAATTATTACAGTCCCATCAGCACATTCAATTCCAAGAAGGAGATCAACTTAGTTTTAGCAACCAAGAGAAACATAATATCAACATTACTCATAACTCCCCCATATACTCTAAACCATAGAGTTATCCTCAAGCTTACGAGCAAGAGGTTGAAAACCAAATCCAGGAAATGTTAGACCAAGGTATCATAAGGCCCAGTAATTCTCCCTATTGCAGTCCAATATGAATTGTGCCGAAAAAACAAGACGCATCAGGCAAACCAAAGTTTAGAATAGTAATCGACTATAGAAAACTTAACGAAGTAACTATTAACGACAGACACCCAATACCAAACATGGACGAGATACTAGGAAAACTAGGTAAATGTAACTAATTCACCACAATTGATCTTGCAAAAGGTTTCCATCATACGGTTAAAAAAATGATCCTGCAACTTTTCAACGTTGCATGAATAATGTTCTACGTCCATTATTAAACAAGCATTGTTTGGTGTATCTGGACGATATTATCATATTTTTCACATCGCTTGAAAAGCATCTGAATACCCTTTAACTAGTTTTCGAGCTTTCTGAAGCTAATCTTAAACTACAACTTGATAAATGCGAGTTTCTTAAACAAGAAACTTCTTTCCTGGTACATATCATAACTAAGGAGGGAATAAAGCCAAACCCTGAACAAGAAAGAAAAGTACAGTCGAGCGCGCCCGACCGTATAATACTCTCTGCATTTGTCCCGATTAAATTATTAAAATCGGTATCGAGATATTACAATGTGAATTACTTGCATTAAAACACGTTGAAACAAAAACAATCTAAGCATAAGCGTATTCGAATACACATACGTTTGGCAATATGTATATGATGCAAATGTGTATGTATGTATGTGTGTATTCGGCGCAGCCAGCGACCGCGGGCCGCTGTGTTTCTATCTCGCTTGCACCTATGGGTTGATATTGCGTTCAATTATCAATATTGTAACGCTTCTAGTTTTCTTGTTTATTGTCCGATTTTAATGCGCCTTTCAGTATAGTTTAATATAGTTAGTCTCCACACGTATTATATTAATTACAATACTGTACGATACGAACAAGTTCGCAAAACCCGGCATTGAAGGTTCCAGCCTTTTTTATCAAATGTGGGAAAAGTGGGCGTGGCAGTCCAAAATTTTAAATGGCAATGCAACTATGCCGTCGCTACGAACCTCCCGTTCCAGAATTGGTGATCCTAGGTGCCATAGTTACTGAGATATTTGCCGAAAACACCAATTTTTTCCGAGGTGTGTCCAGTTTTTTGCTTATTGTGGGCGAATGGGGCGTGGCATCGAAAAAAAAAAAAGATTCTTGTATTGACTGACTAAATATCTGATCGTTTGACACCAAGCTCGAACTTGTAGCTCTTACCATCTCTGAAATCTGTTTGTTCATACGGACAGACAGACAGACAGACGGACAGACAGACAGACAGACAGACAGACAGACAGACGGACAGACGGACATGGCTATATCGACTCGGCTTGTGATGCTGATCAAGAATATATATACTTTATGGGGTCTGCCACGCCTCCTTCTGCCTGTTACATACTTTTGCACAAACCCAATATACTCTTGCAGAGAGTATAAAAAATCAAGGCAATTCAAAAATACCCAATTCCTAAAAAGTCCAAGGAAATTAAAGGTTTTCTCGGATTAACCGGATATTATAGGAAATTTTTACCTAATTTCGCAGATATAGCCAAACGCATGACAACAGCCCTAAAAAAAGATTCAAAAATTGATATACAAAATCCGGAATACGTTGAAGCTTTCGAAAAATTAAAACAACTCATCTCCAATGATCCCATCTTAAAAATACCAGATTTTAATACAAAATTCGTATTGACTACAGATAACGTAGCTCTTGGAGCTGACTTTAACATTAAATACATAAAAGGAAAAGAAAATCACATAGCCGATGCTTTATCACGCGTTAAAATTTTGGAGAATTTCTTCGTTTCTTAAATTGTGTTTTGTAATAATGTGTGGTTCTATTTTTGTTAGTAATTTGGTAATGATCGGGGTCTGTTTGAGTAACATTTTGATTGGCTTTAAATGGATTTTCTAATTTTCCTTTTTGTAACGGTCCTTTTCTGTATCTAGTATCTATTTCAAATTCTTGTCGGTCACTGTTAATTTTGTTTATAATTTTTTCTTTTTTGTCGTGTGTCTAAAGTTGGTTGTCCTGCATATAAGAATATGTGTGCGGGAGTTTGTCCAGTGGTGTCATGTTTAGTTTTATGATAGGAAATATAAAGGATAGTTTTCATTTTGCTGAGTTTTTTCTCTTCATCATTTAAAGTATTTATGATTCTAATTTTTATACTTTCTGCAAGATTATATTGGGTTTGTGCAAAAGAATGTAACAGGCAGAAGGAGGCGTGGCCGCCACGCCAACTTTTCCCACATTTGATAAAAAAGTCTGGAACCTTCAATGCCGTTTTTGGCGAACTTGTTCGTATCGTACAGTATTGTAATTATATAATTCGTGTGGAGACTAACTATATTAAACTAAACTGAAAGGCGCATTAAAATCGGACTATAAACAAGAAAACTAGAAGCGTTACAATATTGATAATTGAACGCAATATCAACCCATAGGTGCAAGCGAGATAGAAACACAGCGGCCCGCGGTCGCTGGCTGCGCCGAATACACACATACATACATACACATTTGCATCATATACATATTGCCAAACGTATGTGTATTCGAATACGCTTATGCTTAGATTGTTTTTGTTTCAACGTGTTTTAATGCAAGTAATTCACATTGTAATATCTCGATACCGATTTTAATAATTTAATCGGGACAAATGCAGAGAGTATTATACGGTCGGGCGCGCTCGACTTTACTTTTCTTTCTTGTTTTAAAAAGGGATAATTGGAAATAAGTTGTTTTAATTTTTCAAAGGCTTCAACGTTTTCTGGATTTTGTATGTCGGTTTTTGAATCTTTTTTAGACCCCGTACTCTAAAAAAGAGTAGAGGGGTCTATTAGGTTTGTCAGAAGCGAAATGTGCGTAACAGGCAGAAGGAGGCGTGGCCGACCCCATAAAGTATATATATTCTTGATCAGCATCAACAGCCGAGTCGATATAGCAATGTCCGTCTGTCCGTCTGTCCGTCTGTCTGTCCGTCCGTATGAACACCTGGATCTTTTAAACTACAAAAGCTAGAGCCACCAAATTTATAATGAAAGTCCGTTATTAACCCAGGCAGGTTAAGTTTATTTCAAATTTTTGCCACGCCCCTTACCGCCCCCGCAATGAGCAAAAAACCAGACACACCTCGAAAAAAATTTAGTTTTAGGCCAATAACACAGTAACTATGGCACTTAGGAACACCATTTCTGGTAAACAGGTTGCTAGAGACATCCTTAATGCAATGCCATTAAAAATTTTGAGCTGCCACGCCCCCTTTTCTCCTGAGAGTTAACCAAACGTTTTCACTTTAATGCCATGTTTAAGGCATTTATTCATATGGTAGGGTGTTGTAATTCAACATAAGTATAGAGACATATAAAATCAAACTATTCTGAAAGGGGCATCATCATACTACTTTTAACAAAAGAGCTACTGCGTTACAAAGTTTGTTATTTAACTGCAATATCACTTACGCGCGAGAGCGAGACAGAAACATACAAACACATGTTCGAACGTTTTCGATGCTTGTGTGGCGACAGCGCTGCCGCAGACGCTGTGGCGACAGCGCTGCCGGCAGACGCTGGCCGCGCCGAATACACACATAAATACATACATGCATACATATAATTTCAAACGAATGTGTGTTTGTATGAATAATATGTAAATGCTGATATTCGGAGAATTCTTGAAAGTGGCGCGTGGTGCAACTGATAGAGTTTGTCTGAGGTTGTAGGTTCGAATGCTGGCAATGCGAATTGTTAAATTATTTTTTTTTAATTTCAATTGAAATTGAATACAAACTACTATGAGAGTACGGGGTCTTTTATAGTCGGCTCGGTCGACTGTAGCCTTTCTTACTTGTTTAAAACTGTTGTCATTGGCTTGGCTATGTTTGCAAAATTGGGAATGAATTTTCTGTAATATCCGGTTAACCCAAGAAAACTGTTAATTTCTTTGGTCTTTTTTGGAATTGGGTATTTTTGATTTTTTCAGGATTGGGTTTTATTCCGTCCTTAGTTATGATATGTCCAAGAAAAGTATTTTCCTGTTTAAGAAACTCGCATTTATCAAGTTGAAGTTTAAGATTAGCTTCAGCAAGATTTTCGAAAACTAGTTGCAGTGAACTATAATATCGTCTAAATACACCAAACAATGATTGTTTAATAATGGTCGCAACACTTTATTCATGTAACGTTGAAATGTTGCAGGAGCATTTTTTAAACCAGGAGCATTTTTTAAACCAAACCATACGAAGATATTCATAATGACCATTTTTGGTTGACAAAAGCTGTTTTAGGTATTGCATCTGGATGCATTTCCAGCTGATGGAATCGTTTTGTGGTAAAATAGTTACATCTACTTAGCTTTCCTAGAGTTTCATCCATGTTTGGTATTGGGTATCTGTCATTAATAGTTACCTCGTTTAATTTTCTATAGTCGATTACTATTCTAAACTTTTGTTTACCCGATGCGTCTTGTTTTTTTGGAACAATCCATATTGGACCGCATTACGGGGAATTACTGGGTTTTATGATAGCTTGTTCTAACATTTCTTGGATTTGGTTTTCAACTTCTTGTTCATAAGCCTGAGGGTAACTGTACGGTTTAGAGTAAATGGGGGAGTTATGAGTAGTGTTAATATTATGTTTTTCTTGGTTACTGAAACTGAGTTGATCTCTTTCTTGAAATTGAATATGTTGATAAGTTTTTAATAAATGTTTTAATTTTGATGTCTCTTTATTATTTAAATGATCTAATCGATAAAGATTTGAATTCTCAAGTAAATGAGTTTGAATTTTAATTGGAGAATCATTAATTAGTTTATATTTTTTGTTGAATAAAGTTACTGTTTGAAATTTGTAGTCTATTACTGCTTGGGCTTGTGAAAGCAAATTTCTGCCAATTAATAAATCATAATCTGAAGAAACTTTGTATAAAAGGAATTCACTACTACTCATGAATATGTTGTTGTAGGGAACAATAATCTTGTTTGTGATTGTTAATGGCCCGTTACTTGTGTGAATGAGACATTCAGTATCATAAACATTTAGATTGAAAACATTGGATGTCATCATATTTATCATTTTAAAACTTTTCCTTTATGGGTAAGTTTTATGAATTGTTGGTTTCCGATGCTGGTAACGGAAAATTTTCGGCTTGATCGAGCTCTATCTCGTTACACTGTTCAGTTTCTTTTTCGGCTTCTGGTGTCGAAGTTTCGGCATAATCAAAGCTTTGAGGATATCCGTAATTTTGATAGGATTGTGGATATGAAGCTAATTGATTGTAATATTATTGTTGTAAATACTCTTGATAATTCAATTCATCTTGATACCTAGCTTCTTGATCTATGCTCATTTTACTCTGTCCACTTCCTGCTGGTCTAGAGCGTTTCATTGGTGGATGTGGAACACCAGGTGTATTATTAACCGGAGCCTTTTGTAAAGTGGCACTCTGAATTTGTCCAAAACGGTTTTGGTCAAATAAATTTTGGCGAATATTTTGTCGAGGTGGAAATTGTACTGGTCTTGTCGGATTTGGTACGGATGGTAATGGTTGAGTTAAGTAGTTGCTAGTGTAAGGCATATTGTAATGTTGTTGTAATGGATGAAATGGTTGTTGATAATATGGTTAATGATTTCGATATGAAACATATGGTGTATTGTTTGGTTGAAGAAATGTTGGAAATTTTTGTAAAATGCGATTTGTTGGGAGTGGCTTTAAATCTTTTTCTTGTTTTGTTTTAGTGGAATTAAAATTTTGGCAAGTTTTTCAATAAGCTATCTTAAAACGGGAATTTAGCAATTTATAATTCTAATGCAGATGTTAGTAGGAAACTTTTGAATCAAATCGTCAATACTGGTTTAAATTAACCGCGAGTACAGTGTTTTTTCGTCGATATTATTCTCTAGTTCTAGCTTACTCATTAAAGTACGCCTGCGTTGTTCAGCTTCTTCCAGAAATTCGCGAACGTTCCCCTGAAAAGGTGTGTTCCTGAAGTCCTCCGGAAGGATGTAATTGTTCGTCTGTGTTTTATAGTTGAGTACCAATTGCTTCCGAAGATCTGTCCAGGTGTTTAGATTATTTATGCCAAGGGATAGCATAACATCGGCACTGATGCAACGCTCTACGTGGCCAAATATGATCGATTGTTGACGTATATCGTTGGTGTTGTATATGCCAAGATGTAATCGATTGACAATTGTGTAGAGAGTGTTTTTGTCTCCCTTAAATTTTCAAACATCTTTTAGTTAATTTATAACTTGTGCCATGCTGGCATCGGAAAGAGTTGATAAGACTGCTGCTCCTCCTTCCATTTTGATTTTATTGTTGAAATTTGTTTAATTTTATATTTTTTTCACATTTTTATTTAAGTTTATATTTTTCTTAATTATTTAATTATTTTTCTTAATTGTTTAATTTTTCTTAATAATTTGCACTTTTAGTATCACTAATGTTTGTTAATGCTCACTTAGTTTATAATTTAGCCATCTAGATTGTTTAATTTGAGATAACGAGGTAAACTTGGATTTATTTTCTCTGCGAATTATATAGCGTCTTCTTGAATTATTTTCAAGTTTTGAACATTCGTGGATTTTGAAAAAAAATGCGAATTGTTGGTTTACGCGTCACAGTCGATGTTTATTTTTATACCCGTTACTCGTAGAGTAAAAGGGTATATTGAAATCGTTGGAATGTATGTAACAGGCAGAAGGAGGCGTGGCAGACCCCATAAATTATATATATTCTTGATCAGCATCAATAGTCGAGTCGATATTGCCATGTCCGTCTGTCCGTCCGTCCGTCTGTATGAACAAAAGGATCTCAGAGACTATAAGAGATAGAAAGATGATAGGGGTCGCAAATGAAAGGTACAATACGCAAGCAGTACAAGTTTGTTTTTGTTTTTTGACACGCCCACTTTAGGGCGTTCTATCTTCATATAAAGGTAAATGTACAGATAAAACTAGAATGGTTTAGTATAGAAAACTTTTTTGTTAGCTATGCTATTTGAACCAAATTTACACAGAAAGTACATGTCTACGAAGTACGTGTACTGACCAAGTTTGAATCGGACAACTATATCGTATAGCTCCCATAGGGCCGATCGTTCAAAAATACGCTCCAAATATGAATTAGTATGAAAAACTTTTGCGTTAACTAAGCTATATCTATCAAACTCACACAGAATACATCTGCCAATAATATAAAAAACTTGACGCGATATTGACCGTCGCTTGGGTTGCCTTCGCGTTGGTTGTTTTTTCGGATAACAAAAAAAAGGATTAGAATTGCTTCAGGATCTACAATTTATTGTTATCCTATCGGCTGTGCCAATTAGATAATTGATGTGTAGATGAATCCAATAAATACCGCGACACACTCTAACGGTAACGTTGATACAAAAGACGAAGCGAGATTTTTAAATTCACGGCAACTTGCTTTATTGATGATAAACTTAAGACTAACAGATATCTGCTTAATAAATAATAATGAAAGTTCTGTCGACTGAGGATTTAATGTTTACAATATTGAGGGGGACCGCTGGTAGCAGAGAACCAAGCGTTGCGCGTTATTTCAGCTCAAAGCTGGGAACCAAAATATGCTGATTATGCGATTTGCAATCGATGCTCTTTGTTTACAATTGCCGAATTTGTTTACAAGTGAAGCTTGGGAATGTTTATAATTGGGGGATATGGAATTCGGTATTTAGATTAGCTTTGTATTATTGGTATGTATAGTGTAGACATTATCAGAATGAATATGTCTCTATATATATGTTTGTTTTGCACCAGTTATTAATTGTTAATTTTATTTATGTGCATAATTTAATTTGATTTTTGTGTTTTGCGTCAAATAGCTTTTAAATAAATCACATATGTATACATCAGTGCCGAAACGCAATGTCTCCAATGTGCAATAAATGGAGCAGTACTTTTCTAGGTACTTTCAAATGTGTAATGTGCGGCTTCTATGCTTCTATATTCTCCTGCACTGACTCGTTTGGGCACTATTACCTCATCAACAGAAGAGTCGCTCTTGGGATCAATTCTTGGTATTATCTCCAAGATGGGTGTCTTCAACTCCTGTCTGTTCAAATCCAGAATTCCAATACCGTCAACAGCTACAGGGAAGTCCAACAACAATAATCGAAACCGACACACCCAGACAAACCAAGGCCTTGAAATGTCTAATATACCAACGAAAGCGATTAAAAGTCCCTGCTCGTGCGCTAATGAAAAATCGCAAATTGCAAGTCCATAAACGTTACCATTTATTTGTTGGACTTAGCAATCGCGGAAAGGCTTGGCAGAGTGTGTAGGTCTAATGCGAGACCGCTGCACTGCCGAATTCCAATCAAACTTACATGGTAGCTTAAGTATAAGAGATTCTATGCTTACATGTTTCTGTCTCGCTCTCGCGGGTAAGTGATATTGCAGTTAAAAACAAAATTAGGAACGTACTACCTCTTTTGTTAAAGGTTGTATTTTGATGCCACTTTCAGAACAGTTTGATTTGATATGTCTCTATACGAATGTTGAATTACAACACTCTACTAAATGAATAAATGCCTTAAAAACGGCATTGAAGTTTAAAAGTTTTTTAACTATCCTGAGAAAGGGGGCATGGCAGCTCAACATTTTTAATGGCATTACATTAAGGCTGTCTCTAGTAACCAGCATACCAGAAATGGTGTTCCTAAGTTCCATAGTTACTGAGTCATTGGCCTAAACCTACATTTTTTCTCGAGGTGTGTCTGGTTTTTTGCTCATTGCGTGGGCGGTAAGTGGCGTGGCAACAATTTGAAATAAACTTGATATGCTCGCAAAGATAACGGACTTTCATTCCAAATTTGGTGTCTCTAGCTTTTGTAGTTTAAAACATCCAGACGGACAAACACACAGACGGACAGACGGACATTGCTATATCGACTCGGCTGTTGATGCTGATCAAGAATATATATACTTTATTGGGTCGGCCACGCCTCCTTCTGCCTGTTACGCACATTTCACTTCTGACAAACCTAATAGACCCCTCTACTCTTTAGTAGAGACTATAAGTCTAGGAAGAGAAAAAAATAACTCCGAGAACTCTCCAACGATTAATAAGGGACGGAAGATCGAGGAGTAAGAGCCTGTTGGTGTAGGATGGAAGAAGCAATAAAAACTGCTTCTGCACCGACTCAATTAAATCTTGAGTTTTAGCATGTTGAGGAGACCAAATGAACAATATTCAAAATGGGCCGGACAAGGGATGTATAAAGAAGTTTAGTGACGGATGGATCATTAAATTCCTTAGACCAGCGTGTAAGGAGTAACCCTGTTAAAAGTCATAAACAGGCATTTAGAGAAATTTAGGTACAAGTGATTAATTATGCACCAGTTGTGCATTGTGTTTAAATCATCTTGTAATAACGCATGATCCGAAGGGTCTGAAAAATCGAAAACTAATTAAATTAAGCAAATTGCAAGTTCTTAAACATTACAATTTATTTGTTGGACTTAGCAATCGCGGAAAGGCTTGGCAGCGTGTGTGTGGCTAATGCGAGACAAAAATACGAACTGCCTGCCGCTCGCGACAGCTGCATTGCCGAATACAAATCAAACTTACATGTTAGCTTAAGTATAAGAGTTTTTATGCGTATGATACTGGACAATTTAATAATCTCAGTAATTAAAGCTTATCTTAACAATTCATTTTTTCTCCTTGTTCTAACTATTATCATGATCCAACATTCCGGCCACCTTGAAGGGTAGCCCTGGCAGCATTAGCGTCAGTCGCCGCCTGATCTGCCGCATGTCCAGTCCTCCGACGAGAGGGCCGCTTTGAGATAAGCCTCCAAACCACCTTCCTTCCGCGTAGAACTGAAGGCTGCTTTGGTTCCTTCGAAATGAGTCCTGGAACTTCTTCACCAGGTTCCTCATGAAAATGTGGCTCCTTCTCCAAGTATCGCCGGACTGGCGTGCCACGTCGAGCGAATGAGCTGTACGCTGTTTTTGTCGAATCGGAATCATTGGAAATCCAAAGTTTCTCATTTCCGCCTTCTTCTAATACGTTATAATGGTTTAAAAACCATTTTGCCAATGGAAAATTGATCGTTTTAATATCTGCCGTGCATGCAAATGACGACTTTCTTGTATGTTCTTTGTCGGATTTCTGCTTCATCCGGGACTTTGAACATTCTTCAGCAGATAAGTGCTGATATCGCCTGTTCAAAGGCATAACGCAATCGGCCCATTTCGGCACTGTGTTATAGTCAAGTTGCTCCTCATAATTCGACTTCTTTTGAGGATCCACCATTGACATAACTATATGGATTAAAATTGCATTAGCGAAATATTCCTCATTCCCAACTGACATTAGCGAATCAAAAATTGCCGATACCGAGTCAACCATTGTGCGAATTCCAACTGCCGATGGCTTGGACATCGGCTCAATGTCGAACAGCTGGGCGAGAGTGTCAAAAAATATGAGGCATTTGTTATCCTAAACTCGACTCAGACTTTCTAATGCCTTCGGGTAATTCGCATCAGATACCTGATAAGCCTTTATTGTTCTCAAAGCCTCGTCTGATAGACATGATATCAACGAACGATCAGAGTCTACCAAACTTTCAAACAGACCAATAAACTGTTTATACTCCGAATGTTTACCGCTGAACCTAGGCAACTTAAGTTTGGGCAAGTGCGAATGATGAGACACTGGGGCACGGTCAAAAACTTCAATTTTGCTAAGAGCAGCCATATATGATGACCGTGCAAGAATGCAAGTTTCCTCAAGCATTGAGCGGCTATCATTTTCTATGTCTATCACATCGATTTGCGACTGTAACTCCATAGCCTTTGCAATGTATGTATTAAGTAAATCGAGTCGGCACTGTATCTCGAATTTACTAGGATTCACCATTTTATTGGATAGTGACATTCTTTGACGCTCAATGTCAGCCTCAACTCTCTCTAATTGTGCGAACAATTGGGTTAAACGCACACTAAGGCAGCTCTCGTCGACATCCACAACAGTCTCATTCTGATCTACCTTGTGCGCCATATTAAACTCAAATTCGACTCTATTCAAATGCACGTAAGTGTACTGTCACAAAGACAGTAGCTGTTCAATATAATTTAAAATGTAAAAACGTAAAAAAATGTAATCAAACGCAAGCGTATGCAGATAAGCGCTGACAACAAAAACAAAATAACAATTTACGCAAACGCACCAGCGCAAACAATGTGCAAAGAACAAAGGTCAAGAATTATCACCGAAATATGTAGATATTGGCGAATAGCGAAATTAAAGAGGAACGGCTAACGTTGATATGCGAAATAAATGTTAAAAATATATTTGCACTAGTTAAGTTTTCTGTTTTATTTATATACATTTATTTAATTCGATTTGTGTGTTTTGCTTCAAATTGCTTTCCAATAAATCACAAGTATATATCAGTGCCGAAACGCAATGTCTTTATTGTGCATCAAATGGAGCAGTACCCTTCTATGTACGTTCACGAATATGTATTATGTGCCGCTTCTACGCTTCCACTTTCTATTCTCCTATGCACTGACTCGTTTGGGCACTGTTACCTGATCAGAAGAATCGCTTTTGGACTCAATTCTTGGATTATCACTACGATGGCTATGCGGGGACTCAAGTATATTTAGCTCCACCAAAGTCAACAGCTCCAGGGAATATCGAAAAATCGAAATTTAACCACACCGACACACACCGCAAAACAAGCCTTGAAATGTCTTAAAGACCAACGAACGCGATTGAAAGTCCCTGCTCGTGCGCCAATGAAAAATCGAAAACTAATTTATTTATTTCCATTTATTTATTTATTTATTTATTGTCTGACTATTAACAGTCGACACAAAAATAAAAATTAATTAAATTAATGTAATTACGTATAAGAAAATAATTAAAAGTAAGATTTTCATTAAATTTAAAAACAAAGGAGAAAAAAAAGGTTTGAAATTGACATTATAATTAAATTTAAGTTTAATTAATGAACTTAACTTACTGGGGAAGTATTAAAAAAATTAAAAACAATTAAGAAACGTTGGTCCAACATTCGTTGCAAGGGTTAGGAAAACCCCAGAAAAACACTAACCAGACCAACCAAATAAAATTAAATAAAATTTAAGTCAAATGTTAGTAACGCGTTGATCAACGGTAAGGCACGCGATTAGATATGTAGGAGAGAAGTGATATTCTAAGTGTTGATAAGGAAGTGGCTCCACACACTACATGAGAAAAACTATTATAGTTAGTACATAGGATACGAAACGGATTATGTAAAGCATAATTCGTGGTACAACGTTGAAGGGACAAAGGAAGAAAGTTTCTAGTATTACGCATCGGAACAGGAAATCTAATTTGGCTAATTAGATACGGGGAATCTATCTGACCATTAATTAGTTTATGTAAGAAAACTACACCAAGCATGGTTCTACGATCCGAAAGGGAAGGAAGGTTAATCAATAAAAGTCTACTACGATACGAAGCTAGTCTAAAATTAGTAGTTATGGATCGAAAAGGATACCCAAATCATTAACCGACTCTATTCTCTGAAAAGGCTTGCCGTCAAGAAAGTAGTTATTGTAGGTTGGAATTCGCCTACCATAGGACATTACGTTACATTTACTAAAATTGAGATGTAGTAAGTTAACTATACACCAGGCTTGAAGTGTGTCGAGATCGCTTTGTAGACCGTGACTCAGGCAAGATTCAGTTCGTGAGAAACAAAGTTTTTCATCATCGGCATACACTAGAACTCGGGAACTAGAAATCGCTGAAGGCAAATCATTAATGAATAGTGAAAAAAGTAAAGGCCCAAGATGGCTTCCTTGAGGAACCCCCGAGGTAACACGCACAGGCTTGGATAACGTGCCATTTAAATTATCTTTTTGAGTTCTAGAACATAAATAGTTCGCAATCCAAAGAATTAATTTATCTGGAAATCCAAGCAAATTAAGTTTATGCATTAAAAGAGAATGATTGACGGTATCAAAAGCCTTGCTAAAATCAGTGTAAATAACATCTGTTTGCAATTTATTTTGAAACCCCTGTATAACAATGGAAGTAAATTCTAATAAGTTAGTGGTAGTAGAAATATATTTCATAAACCCGTGCTGGCAAGGTGAAACCATAGATCTACAAAGATGTTGCAATTGAGAAGTTATTAATTTCTCAAAAGTTTTAGGAATTGCAGACAACTTTGAGATACCCCTATAGTTACAAGTGTCAGATTTAGTACCCTTTTTATGAAGGGGAATAATAAAAGATGCTTTCCAGATGTCAGGAAAGCAACACGACTCAACAGACAAATTAAATAATGTATACAAAGGTTTCAAGAGTTGGTCGGCACAGTTTCTGAGCACGCAACCAGGAACTCCATCCGGCCCCGGGGAAGGAACAGGTTTCACAGCCTTTAGATCACTCAAAAGCGATTCTTCAGTGATCAATGGCCTAAAATTACAATTAGAAGCATTTACACGGTAAGGATAAGGCAAGTTTAGATTATTTTGATGAATGCAATATGTTGATTGGAAAAAATCAGCAAATAAATCGGCTATAGCCTGATCAGAGTTAGCAGTCTTATTTTCAAAGACCATTGAGGAAGGAAGTGTTGATGATTTACGCTTCGCATTAACGAAGTTATAAAAAAGTTTAGGATTACTTCGAAACTGCTGACCACAGCTTCTAAGGTAATTCCGATGGCACAGGCTGTTCAATGCAGAGAAATCAGATCGAGCAATTACATATCGAGAGAGATCCAGGGAAGAACCAGATTCCCTGAATTTCTTATAAAATTTAGATTTAATGTTTTTTAAACGTGTCAATTCACGTGTAAACCAAATCGTGTTTTTAGAGATACTAGGAACACAAGATGGAACACAAAGATCAAATAAATTATTTAGAGTAAGGAAAAAAAATGCAAACTGCTTCATCCCTGCACTTGAACAGACATGACCAGTCAGTGTGGGATAAAAGCTGATTTAACTTATTAAAATCAGCCTCCCGAAACTGGCGAATACGCTTGCTGGATTTCGAGCTGGACTTACCCATTTGGGTAGGCAAATCCATCAACAATTCCAAAGTCCGGTGATATGGATCTTCAGGAATAGAAAGGGGAGCAATACGGGAAACAGATGAAAATGATGGGTCTAATACAAAAATAAGATCAAGCATCTTATTTAAAGAATTGGGAATGCCATTTATTTGAGATAAAGAAATCCCAAATAAATGATCAAGGAAATCACTCTGCGTCGTGGGAGTCAATACAGCAGAGCCTGGAGTGGATAACCAAGTCGTTCCTGCAATGTTAAAATCACCCAGAACCACGACGATATCCCTATCGGAAATTAGGGAACAAACAGATTTGATAGCTAGGAAATGTTCAAAATAAACAGAACTATCAGAAGAAGGAGGAATATAAGAGCAAGTAATAAAAATGGAAACATTGAAAATATGAATCTTTATCGCAATAAATTCTAAATCTTTAGACATACTAAGATTAACTACTTCAGAGGAAAGATCAGCATTAACAGCAATCAGAACACCACCACCACGACGAGAAGTGCGATCCTTTCTAAAAAGGGAAAAGTTATCGCAGAATATCTCAGTATTAAGCATGTCAGGCCTTAACCAAGTTTCAGTAAAGGCAATGACATGAAAAGGAAAAGAAACACTAGATAAGTAAAGGTTACTAAGCTTGCTACAAAGACCTCTTACATTCTGATAGGCAAGCGAGAGGGAGGAGTTTAGTTTTTTTTGTTAGAAGAGTTTTGTTGGTTAGACGAAGATAATGAAGATATTTCAATCGGAGTCCGATTTCTTTTTTTGGCAGTATATTCTTTCACCACTAAGTGGTCCGGCCAGAACTCTTTGCAGCATATTTTGTTAAATTGTTCGGCCGGAACACTTGTTTTAAATGAAGAAATCTCCCGAGCATACGTAAATTTGAATTTTTTAACCGTAATGTTGGCTATAGATTTGGCTTGTATAAAAGCCTTAACATCATCAGATGTAGTATCAGGGGCAAGCCTTGAAACAAAGATTTGTTTTTTCGGTGGAATACCTATAAGAGTCAAGTTATTATCTACCACTGTCATAACGTCTTTTGAACTAACAACACTGGTAGATTGACTAGTAGACCCAGTCGGAATGTCATCACTAGTATGCTGGTCAACAACAACTGTATTGACAGCGACTGAATCAGGGACTGCCTCGGTGTCCGTAGGAGTAACTTCTGTGGGGGAAGTAAAATTATCATTCCTACTGAGAATACTAGTTGGAGATGGGGAAGAAAGATTTATTAAAGACGGATCTGAATTTATGGAGATATGAGGAGGAACCAAAAGTTCATTTGGACCAATTGACAACCTAAAATTGGCCTTTTTCCGCTTTGGTGAATCATTCAAAAGATTCATACTTTTGAAATCTTTATCCAACGAGGTGAAACTATCGAACAGGTTCTTAAATCTGCCCAATAGTTCACCAAAGCCTCTTTTATACCCGAATTAGAGCTTATCAGGTCGATAATACGGCCGTTAAGGCCAGCACATTTTTCGTGTGATACATTATCACACAGCCAGCAACAAACGAAACCCACTTTAACGTTTTTTCGCACCTGGCAATTTTTACTATAGAAGACATTCATAATGGCAAAATTAAAATTTAACAACAACGAAAAGAAAAGAATATAATGCAAAAATATACAAATCTAATAAAAAAGAAAAAATATAACAAATTTAAAATTTGTATAGAGTGTTAAAAAGTATGACAGATATGCACAAGGGTTAAGTAAACAGAATGCTAAGCTAAAGCAGAAATACAGCGTAATTACCAACGAAGATTAGGTAGCCAGCACCAACAACACTTAGATCGCGGGATAGCAGAGGGGTGAGTCAAAGCGCGGCTTACAAAGAGCAGAGAGAGAGATGACGCGAGAGAGTAAAAATCTATTTATAGATTGCGCTCGCGACTGAAACGTTCTAAACAAACAAGCAAAAACTGCAAGTTACAAAAACAAAGCTACTTGAGAGACAACAAATCAAGTGCACAAACAAACAAACAACTTGCTTTGGGTAAGCTTTGTTTTGGTAAATATTGCAAAGAAATTATTAACCCTTTGGGTCTAACCTGTTATGTAAAGATGTAAAAGATGCTGTCAGGCCCAGGAGAGAAGGAAGACTTTATGGTGTTAATTGAGGAAAGCAAGCAACTATCAGTAATGTGAGGTAAGAAAACAGAATTAGAGGATTGGAGATTATAGGGGTAAGAGAAGTTAGTAGGCAAACTAGAGGTATAAGTTGATTGAAAAAAGGTAGCAAAGAGATCGGAAGCAGCCGAGTCATCGATTACTTTACAGGAATTGAAAAAGAAGGAATTAGGTAAGGTACTAGATTTACGTTTAGAATTAACAAATTTATAGAATTGTTTAGGATAACGCCCAAATTGATTCTTGCAGCGAACGAGATAACTTTCAGTTAAAATCACCAAGTGTCACAATGAAATCATGATCACAAATGTGACTAAGTGTTTCTTTAATGAAATTGAAATGTTGCAAATAAATCGACATTTCAGACTGTGGAGGAATATAGGAACAAGTTACATAAAGCGCAAATGACGAAAAAGTAACCTTAACGGCAACAGTTTCAATTTCATGTAGTGGTGAAACATCTATTATTTCAGCATTAAGGCTGGATTTTACTGAAATAAGGACTCCACCACCACGTCGATTAGGACGATCACACCTAAATATATTAAAATTTGATGCCATTATTTCATTATCAGATATGCTAGAATTAAGCCAAGTCTCTGAAAATGCAACAATGTCAGAATCAAAAGAAAAACTATTCTTATGTAACTGTTTTAACTTAGACCCCAGACCCCTTACATTCTGATGTAGAATGAAAAGTTGGTCAGAGTCCAGTTTTTTGAGGCTATTACTAGGACCGATTGAGACGGACCGCTAGTCGGAAGGGAGATAGGATTTGCACGAGTTATAATCTTCTGTTTAAGCTCGTGAACAATCATATAAGGAGGCCAAAACTTTGGATCACATATGACAGGAAACAATTCAGTTGACACACTAATCTTGAAGGATTAGATCTCTCTAGGCTCAGAAAAACTGAATTGTGAAACATTAACGCTGCCAGGAGTTTTGCCCTGGATGCAAGCGCAAATGAGAAATTGTGTGCAAGCGAACAAACACACAAACTTATAATTGCTCTGCAGAGCAACGAAAAGTGAGCAAAGGTCACAGCAAAAACGGGCACAAACAAACCCACAGCTGAGATGCTGTACTAATAAAAATATGTTAATATTTTACACCAAATATAACTTTGATAATCTCTTTCTCTCTTTAAAAATAATTAATATTAATTTTAATTATACATATTAACTTATTTTTGGTTAATACTCGCGACTGATGACAAATTTGCACGCTGCTCTTATCTACGATATGGAATCCGATTTAATAAATTTAATCGGTAATAAAAACAGGGTGTGCTTGACTACTTTTCTTTCTTGTAAGGGCGGACGTACTTATGCTTATTTCAAATTGTTGCCAGGCCCCTTACCGACCCCGCAAATTTTAAAAACTACTGTCTCCTCTGCAAATACTATTATCAATAATTATAATTTATACATGTAATTTTTCAATATTATGTAATTGTATGTATCTTTGCCTAAATTATTGAACATCCTAATTATTGTACGAAGTGTGACCCAAGTTTTAGAGATGCTTGGCATTATTTTTCGTACTTCAATGTAAACCAAAGGTCATCTGTTCGAATCTCATATAACAAAAATTTATAATAACATATAAATGATGATAATCGGAAAATTCTTATAAACGGGGCGTGGTGTAAATAGAGATGCAAAACATTCTGGAACCTCTGTATGAGCTAGAAGGTTCCAATGCTGACACTGAGAATCGACAATGTATTTATTTTAAATTTTAAAACTTTAATTTAATTTAAATATAAATGCACACTGCTATGCGGTCTTTTACTGTCGGCTCGATTGACTTGTGTTTTTGATTGGTCTGGAACATGCTTTATTGCATTTGAATATTAATAATATCAATAATGGTTCTATGCCCAAAACGTATGAGTTTGGCTGCAATAGCTCAAATACATACAAATTTTCTATTTTTTCCGATATGCCCTATGGGAACTATAGGCTTTCTTGTCCGATCTTGATCAAACTTGGTGAGGATAGTTGTAATGTTACCATACACCTACTTTGTCACGAAAGCTCTGATAGCTTCTTAGTTGTAGTGTACATAGTTTTTTACAATTTGCGGGGGCGGTAGAAAGCGTTTGAATTTGAAATAAACTTAATCTGCTCGCGAAGATAACGGACTTTCACTGCAAATTTGGTGTCTATAGCTTTTGTAGTTAAAAAGATCCACGTGTTTATACGCACAGACAGATAGACGGACATTGCTATATCGACTCGGCTGTCGATGCTGATCAAGAATATATATACATTATGGGGTCGGCCACGCCTCCTTCTGCCTGTTACGCAAATTTCTCCTCTGCCAAACTTAATAGACCCCCTTGTTTAGAGTACCGGATCTTATAATAAATAAAAAAATATTATAAGTAATAACTCACTGTACAGTAAGTTTACTTTATACCAAAACATTTCACAATTAAAAACACTGAACAAAAAAAAGCTATTGTAAAATATATGAAGTGAATGAATGAGTGAAAACTCAATGAGAACTCTAGTGGAGTTTTGTGCCAATAATATTCATTTGAAGTAGTATAACAAAAACACTGTACTTCATTTTTAATTAATGTTTCATTTACCCTCTTAAATGCATTAATTCAGATATCTAGTTCGTACTTCATAATCATTACACCGCTCGCATTCTTAACAATATGTCATTCTAAACAAATTTAAATAAATAACTTAGATACGGACCAAGGATATTTACTGTTCTCAGATAAACCCTTAGAGTTACAAACCTAATTTGAACATCATTCTTCGCGAATTAACTTTGAAAATGTATCAGAAATATATTAATTATACATTAAATTACAACAAGAACTACCTAGTATAATATAGCCAAATAAGAATCATAATTTTTTTTTGACAAAATGGACAAGTTCAAAAAAAATTTTGAAACTTATGCTAAAATTTAAATGAACAGATAGAATAGATAGGATAGAATTTGTGAAAGACATTGAATGGGACATGTCGTTGTCAATTTGACAGATTCGACAGTGTTAAAATCGGAAATTTTAATTATGGCATTGAATCAAACACGTAAAGTGGGTAGGAAAACGGAAGCGTATTCTGCTTACGACTTGAGCTCTAGGAAAGTGGGTTGCTTTGTCAACTAGAAAGCTGCCCTACCACACAACTGAAAGATAGTAGGCAGAATGACATTATTAATACTGCGAAAGTCTACATTATAAAGGAAATTGTAAATGAGAGAGATTTTTTATTTAACTACAATATTTAATTTTAAAGGTCTCTTTTGATTTTGTATTTCTTTTTTTCAGCAGATATATATATTTAGTATTTTAACTAAATTTTGGGCCGTACTTACGTACTGGAAATTAGCCGCATTTTACTCCATCGTAGTCAACAGGCCTGAAGACCATTGATATGCTGTATGAACTTCAAATGGATGGATATATAGATACATATGTAATACATACGTTACGCATAACACCATACTTATCATTTATGTTAAACATCTCTTTTCCACTTTTTCTACTTTTGGCCTATGGGCGGAACCACTGTGCGCTGGTTGCTGGGAACCAAGCGTTGCTCGTTATCTCGGCTTAAGCTGGGAACAAAAATTATGCTGACTATGTGATTTGCAATCGATGCTGATCGATTGGGGGAGATGCGCCGGCTAGACGGCTCTTTGTTTACAATTGTTGAATTTATTCTCAAGTGAGGCTTGGGAATGTTTATAATTGGGGATATGGAACTCTGTAGACATAATCGGGATGAATATGTCACTATATATAGTAACATATGTAGATACATACGTACCTAAACCCATACACCACATACACCATACACCACACTTATTATTTATGTTAAAGATTTCTTTCCTACAAAAAACTAATGTAAACACTATCGAAAAATCAAATGGTGACAATGACAATTCTGGCTTCCCACGAATGTATTAAATGTCATAAACAATTCGCCAGAATCGTTATTCCCATCATTGGGGTTAAAACTGCTGATGTTACACAAATCCTGGCCGAACTCTCTCAATCTCTTCAAGATCGAGATCTCTCTCTATTTACATAAGAGCTAAAAGCTCAATGAGTCCAAAGTCCAATTAATAAAAGCTCAAAACCGAGGTTTGCTTAACGTCATCAGAACATAGGATAAGTAGTCTAGATTTGTACTCCGTAGCTTCGTGTTTATTGAATAAAGTTTTATATTTTTTTGATAAACCAAGTGTCGAAATATCTTATTGGCGCAGTCGGTAGGATATCGTTAATAAATATCCTCGTAATAAGTAATCGTCCTTTTTCAATCCATTGAAAAGAAATCCTTGTACGACCAAGGAATTTCTAGGATTCGAGCACGCAAATTTGACGCGGCAAGGAAACGGTTAAAACATTATAATTTTGGAAAAAATATTATCTTGATATCCGCCAAAGAACCTAAGCGTGTGTGACTCAAAACCCAATTATCAGTCGTGGCCCATATTTAAATGTGCGACCGCCACCAAAAATAATTGCTATTACAAAGAAAAACCCCGCAAAACACCAAACAGTGTTCAACCAAAAAATAGTTCCTCTGGACTATTTGAACACCTGTAAATAAAGAGCTTATTTCTGGGCTTTACATATCAATTAATTGATCCCTGTAAACGTAAGTCTCTTATAATTCAACAAAAGTGACAATTAAAACAAAAATCTGAAGTGACAACTGCCAACAAAATAAAAATAAAATCTACAACAACACCATGGCAACCAACCCACCAATGGAACTATCGGAAATACATCTAAAACAAGCGCTTGGACAAATTCGACAAGTGCCAGTATTCGACGGAAAAACCGTGGAACTAACTGCATTCATAAGGAGGATTGATTTTATTATGCAGTTATATCCAACACAGGATGTGAGACAACATAGTGTCCTATTTGGAGCAATCGAGATGCAGACCACCGGATCAGCACAACGAGTGTCGCAGCTGACAGCAGCCACAACCTGGGGAGAGTTAAGGAGCGCCCTCATCGACGAATTTAAAACACAAACTCCGTATGAAGAACTTCTACGACGTCTTTATAATACCAACTTCAATAATAGTATCCGTAAGTTTGTTGAAGATCTAGAGTATAAATCTATTGTAATATCCAATAAATTAATGTTAGAAAATCAGGCCCAGAACACTATATTGTATACTAATGCAATGAATAATACTATTAAAGACGTTATTACAAAAAAATTACCGGACAGAATTTTTATGACATTAGCACGATATGACATTACAACAGTTTCAAAACTAAAACAAGTAGCTCAACGCGAAGGATTGTACGAAAATGGTTATAACGAACGTAATAACCTAAACAATGACAATTCCAAAACCAACAAAACACAAAGCAATTCAAGCACTGAAAACCGTGGAAAGGGAAGTAACCAGAATTATTAATCTACTCCAAATTACTCAAATAACGCTAACAAAATTAATAAAACAAAAGAAAATGCTGAAGCATTACAAAAGGAATTCAAACAAAATCTCGCTCAAGCTAGATCACAAAACCAAATGAATTACCAAACTCAGAGTCAAAGACCTCCCAATCCCTCTCATAAAAGACAGAGAGAAACTAGTGGCCACTCTAAGATGGACACATCAGAAAATTTTCATCAAGGAGCCTCGGACAACGAAGAACCAATCCCTTCATCAGATTAGTTATGAATGAACAATATTTTAACTGTGTAATTGACACAGGTTCATCCATAAATCTAATGAAAGAAAACTTTTTAAAATTAAACTATGCCCTACCCATCAAATATTTTACTTACACAACTTTTCTGACAAATACGATATCTTACTATGTAGAGAATATCTAGAATCCTGTGAAGCAAAAATTGACTACAAACAAAAAACAGTTATTCTAAACGATCATCTATTTTCAATGAGATATGACGACATAGCAGTAAATTACGCTATCAATAATGAATTAAATGAAACAAATCAATTCCGATTAGAACATCTAAACGATGAAGAAAAATGCAAACTGACCAAAATTCTTTTCGAGTTTAGTGACATTCAGTACAAAGAAAGTAAAAATTTGACTTTTACCAGTACAATTAAGCATGTCATCCAAACTGAACACGAAGACCCAATCCAAAAGCGTCCATACAAGTATGCGCAAACATTCGACGAAAAAGTCGAAAAACAAATCAAAGAAATGATTGAACAAGGTATAATACGTAAATCAAAATCACCTTATTGCTCACCAATTTGGATTGTGCCAAAGAAACGTGACGCATCAGGTAAAGAAAAACTCCGTAAACCAAAAACAGCTTTTTCAACTAAAAATGGACATTACGAATACACTCGAATGCCTTTTGGATTGAAAAACGCCCCAGCAACATTTCAACGTTGTATGAACAATCTATTAGAAGATCTAATTTACAAAGATTGTTTAGTATACATGGATGATATAATAGTGTATTCCACTTCATTGGAAGAACATTTATTATCATTAAAAAGGGTATTTACAAAACTGCGTGAAGCCAATCTAAAATTGCAATTAGATAAATGCGAATTCATGAAAAAGGAAACTGAATTCCTAGGACACATAATAACAACAGAAGGAATAAAACCAAACCCAACTAAAATCTCTGCCATACAACATTTTCCAATACCAACAAGTAAGAAAGGCTACAGTCGATCGAGCCGACTGTAAAAGACCCCGTACTCCCATGGTAGTGCGCAATTCAATTTGAATTCAAATATTCGAATGAAATTCAAAATTTTGAATTTTATATGTTCATTTAGAATTGAAATTTAAAAAAAATGAATTAACAATTAAACTAACTATCAGTTGCACCACGCGCCACTTTCAAGAATTCTCCGATAATCAGCATTTACATTTTATTCTTACAAACACACATTCGTTTGAAATTATATGTATGCATGTATGTATGTATGTGTGTATTCGGCGCGGCCAGCGTCTGCCGGCAGCGCTGTCGCCACAGCGTCTGCCGGCAGCGCTGTCGCCACACAAGCATCGAAAACGTTCGAACATGTGTTTGTATGTTTCTGTCTCGCTCTCGCGCGTAAGTGATATTGCAGTTAAATAACAAACTTTGTAACGCAGTAGCTCTTTTGTTAAAAGTAGTATGATGATGCCCCTTTCAGAATAGTTTGATTTTATATGTCTCTATACTTATGTTGAATTACAACACCCTACTATATGAATAAATGCCTTAAACATGGCATTAAAGTGAAAACGTTTGGTTAACTCTCAGGAGAAAAGGGGGCGTGGCAGCTCAAAATTTTTAATGGCATTGCATTAAGGATGTCTCTAGCAACCTGTTTACCAGAAATGGTGTTCCTAAGTGCCATAGTTACTGAGTTATTGGCCTAAAAGTAAATTTTTTTCGAGGTGTGTCTGGTTTTTTGCTCATTGCGGGGGCGGTAAGGGGCGTGGCAACAATTTGAAATAAACTTGATCTGCTCGCGAAAATAACGGACTTTCATTCCAAATTTGGTGTCTCTAGCTTTTGTAGTTTAAAAGATCCAGGTGTTCATACGGACGGACGGACAGACAGACAGACAGACAGACGGACAGACGGACAGACGGACAGACGGACATTGCTATATCGACTCGGCTGTTGATGCTGATCTAGAATATATATACTTTATGGGGTCGGCCACGCCTCCTTCTGCCTGTTACGCACATTTCGCTTCTGACAAACCTAATAGACCCCTATACTCTTTTTTAGAGTACGGGGTCTAAAAACACCCAAAGAAATAAAATCGTTTTTAGGTCTTTGTGGTTATTACAGAAAATTCATTCCTAATTTTGCACACGTTGTAAAGCCAATGACTTTAAAATTAAAGAAAGGTGCAACTATAAATATAAAAGAACCAAATTACATTTCTGCTTTTGAAAAATTAAAAGTACTTATAACATCCGATCCAATATTAGTTTATCCGAATTTCGAAAAACCATTTTGCCTTACAACTGATGCCAGTAACATAGCTATTGGAGCTGTTCTGTCTCAAAATAAAAAACCAATTTGTTTCGCAAGTAGAACCCTAAACGAACATGAAATTAACTATGCAGCAATTGAAAAGGAACTTTTAGCCATCGTTTGGGCAAACAAATATTTCCGATCTTATCTCTACGGTAGAAAATTCGAGATTCTCAGTGACCACAAACCACTTGTTTGGCTTAATAATATTAAAGAACCAAATATGAAATTACAACGCTGGAAAATAAAATTAAATGAATTTGATTATCACATTAAATATGTACCAGGTAAAGAAAACTATGTTGCAGATGCTTTGTCTAGAATTAAAATTGAAGAAAACTTGTTAGGAGAAACTTCCGATGTAACAGTAGCAACAATCCACAGCGCTCAAGAAGATAACCAATATTACATTTCACTCACAGAAAGACCAATCAATTATTTTAAAAGAGAAATAGAATTTATTAAAGTAACTCAAATAACACAAACGTCATTAATTATTTTCATAAAACAAAAATCTTAATAAATTATGTCGAAATGACACACAATCATGCAAAAGAATTAATTAAAGAATACTTATGTTGAAAGAAAAGTGTTATATACTTCAGCACCGAAGCCGATTTTCTTACATTTCAGAATGCTTTCGTTGAAATAATTAGTCCCAATAACATTACAAAAGTAATGAGATCAACTAAAAAACTAATAGACCTCCAGACATATGCCGAATTCAAAGAATTTATTATTAATACACACGAAAAGTTATTACATCCAGGAATAGAGAAAATGACACTATTATTTAAAGAAAAATATTATTACCCAGATTATCAAAACTTAATACAAAACATAATTAACGAATGCAAAGTTTATAATATAGCAAAAACAGAACACAGAAACACTAAGTTAGCTTTCGAACTAACTCCAGAAATCCATAATCCAAGAGAAAAATATGTCATTGATTTTTATATGGTAGACAATAAACAATTTCTATCTTGTATAGACTTATATTCCAAATACGCAACTTTAATAGAAGTAAATGGTCGAGATTGGTTAGAAGCCAAAAGAGCACTTTTAAAAGTATTTAATAACATGAGTAAACCAATAGAAATAAGAGCAGATAAAGACTCAGCTTTCTTGTGCTCCGCACTACAAATATGGTTAAAGTCAGAAGACGTAAATATATCCATCACAACTAGCAAAAACGGTATATCCGACATAGAAAGATTCCATAAAACAGTAAATGAAAAATTAAATATTGTTAATTCTGACACTAACCAGGAAAACAAATTAACCAGATTTGAAGTAATACTTTACACTTATAACCATTAAACCAAACATAATTCAACTGGTAGAACACCAGCAGATATTTTCATTTACGCAGGAACACCTGAGTATGATACACAGCTAAATAAGAAAAGACAAATAGAAAGACTTAATGAAAAAAGAACCGAATTTGAAATAGATACTAGATATAGGGAATCACCTTTAGTAAGATCTAAATCCACATACCCATTTAAACAAACAGGAAAAATAACACAAATAGATGAAAAACATTATGAAGAAGTAAACAGAGGTAGAAAAATAACACACTATAAATCAAAATATAAAAGAAAGAAAGTAACTAATAAAAGTAAATATGAAAATTCCAGATCAACTAATAACCCGAATCAAGATGATAACCCCTCATAATTTAACAACTATAATTATAACACTCATGCTACTCAACTTTGTATGGCCAATAAAAGGTCAAAATTTGGAAATCAACCCAATTAACTCCAAAAACGGATATCTTATATTTCAAACAGGAACAATCAATTTACCTATAAAATACCAATACCACTATTTAACTATTAATATAACAAAAACTAAAGAAACTTATAATAATTTAATGAAACAAACAAAAGTATTTGAACCATTAGTAAAAATACAGTACTTAACAGAAAAACTGGACAGAGAAATGAACGGCTTAAGACTAGTAAAACGAAATTAAAGAGGACTTGAAAATTTCATGGGGACATTTTATAAATACCTTTTCGGAACTCTAGATCAAGAAGACAAAGAAGAATTACAGTCAAAAATAGATAACCTTTCAGAAAATAGTGTTCTAGCCAATGAACTAAATGAAGTAATAAAAGCTGTTAACAAAGGAATAGAAGTAATGAACAGCCTAAGTATCACACATGAGGCAGAGCAACGACTCGAATTACTAATTTTCAACCTACAAGAATTCACAGAGTATGTTGAAGACATTGAGTTAGGAATGCAATTAACCAGGCTTGGTATATTCAACCCTAAATAACTAAAATATGACTCACTAAAACATTTAAACGCTGAAAAAATAATAAATATTAAAACATCAACTTGGCTAAAAACAACTACTAACGAAATTTTAATTATTTCCCATATTCCACGCGAAATTATAAATACTGCACTATACGACATTATTCCATACCCTGACGAAAACAAAAACATTTTGACCGAAACTATACATGACACTTACTACTTACAAAACAACAAAGCATTCACAGCAACCAATAACAAATGTATTACTGGAATATTAAAGCAAGATTTCATTTAATAGCAGTGTTAATTGTTTAATTGTTCTATATAAGCAGTTTTTCTGAAAGGTTTCTTTTATTTTGATCGAGTTAAAGCTGCCTGTCTAAATTTTGTGTTGACTTCTTAGTCTTGTCTATTTCATTTAATAGCAGTGTTAATAGCAGTGTTAAGGTGATGTCAAACAGAACATTTTCATACAAATTCATGTTTAGAGCATATTTTCGACCAATCGTTCCTATGGGAGCCATGCGATATAGTAGTCCGATTTGAATCAAACTTGGTCAGTATATATATATATTATTGGCAGATGTATTCTGTGTTAGTTTGATTAATATAGCTTAGTTAACCCAAAAGTTTTTCATACAAATTAATATTTGGAGCGTATTTTTGACCGATCGGACCTATGGGAGCTATACGATATAGTTGTCTGATTTGTATCAAAATTGGTCTGTATATATAATAAGATGTTTCGACGATTAGCTTATTAAAAAAATATAAGCTTTATTTAACAAACTCGAAACTTCGGAGTACAAAACTAGACTGCTTATCCTATGTTCTGATGACGTTAAGCAAACCTCGGTTTGCAGCTTTCATTTATTGGACTTTGGACTCTTTGAGCTTTTAGCTCTTATATAAACAGAGAAAGATCTCGATCTTGAAGAGATTGAGAGTGTTCGGCTAGGATTTGTTTAACGTCAGCAGTTTTAACCCCAATGATGGGAATAACGATTCTGGCAATTGTTTATGATATTTAATGCATTCGTGGGAAGCCAGAATTGTTATTGTCACCATTTGATTTTTTCGAAAGTGTTTACATTAAGTTCTTGTGGTGTTATTGTCACCATTTGATTTTCTGAGAGTGTTTACATTAATCTTTGGTGCGAAAGAAATCTTTGACATAAATAATAAGTGTTGTGTATGTGGTGTATGTGGTGTATGTGGTGTATGGGTTTAGGTACGTATGTATCTACATATGTCACTTCCCCATCCTTAAGAAATGAGCCTGTCCTCAGGCGGTTAATTTTGGATATAGTGTTGGATCTATTACAATTTCTTCGATATCGTTTTCAATTACATTTGGATATATTTCTGTATCATTTTGAATATTTGATTGTATGTTTGGGGTTAATTCTTTTTTATTCTTATAATTAACAATAATTTTTCTTGGGATATTTTTATATTTAAAGATAATGTATAATATAAGTATGATTAAAATAATTGTTAAAGTTGTTATAGTTATAATTTGGAACGTGTTGTACAATTTTGTTTGTTGTTGGATAATTTCTTTGGTTTGGACATATGACAATGGTTCTAGTTTGGTTATATTATTATTTATGTAGACTGTTTGTGTGTAATCTAACATAGTATTAGTTATTTGAATTTCATCTAATTGGATTGAACAGTTTATAGCTTTTATCATATTGTTTCCTTCAATAATAATTTCTCGGTTGATACAATTTTGGTTTAATACAATTTTTGGTAAGTTCCATGTTAACATAATGTTTGGTTCTACATACTTGATTTCATAATTTTTATGGGATTTTGAATATCTACATTCTGTTTTATCTTGCTTTAATATTCCAGTAATACATTTGTTCATAACTATATTTTTATTGGTTGCTGTGAATGCTTTGTTGTTTTGTAAGTAGTAAGTGTCATGTATAGTTTCGGTCAAAATGTCTTTGTTTTCGTCAGGGTATGGAATAATGTCGTATAGTGCAGTATTTATAATTTCGCGTGGAATATGGGAAATAATTAAAATTTCGTTAGTAGTTGTTTTTAGCCAAGTTGATGTTTTAATATTTATTATTTTTTCAACGTTTAAATGTTTTAGTGATTCATATTTTAGTAATTTAGGGTTGAATATACCAAGCCTGGTTAATTGCATACCTAACTCAATGTCTTCGACATATTCTGTGAATTCTTGTAAGTTAAAAATTAGTAATTCGAGTCGTTGCTCTGCCTTATGTGTCATACTTAGTCTGTTCATTACTTCTATTCCTTTGTTAACAGCTTTTATTACTTCATTTAGTTCATTGACTTGAACACTATTTTCTGAAAGATTATCTATTTTTGATTGTAATTCTTCTTTGTCTTCTTGATCTAAAGTTCCGAAAAGGTATTTATAAAATGTGCCCATGAAATTTACAAGTCCTCTTTTATTTCGTTTTACTAGTCTTAAACCGTTCATTTCTCTGTCCAGTTTTTCTGTTAAGTACTGTATTTTTACTAATGGTTCAAATTCTTTTGTTTGTTCCATTAAATTATTATAAGTTTCTTCAGTTTTTGTTATATTAATTGTTAAATAGTGGTATTCGTATTTTATAGGTAAATTGATTGTTCCTGTTTGAAATATAAGATATCCGTTTTTGGAGTTAATTGGGTTGATTTCCAAATTTTGACCTTTTATTGGGCATACAAAGTTGAGTAGCATGAGTGTTATAATTATAGCTGTTAAATTATGATGGGTTATCATCTTGATTCGGGTTATTAGTTGATCTGGAATTATCATATTTACTTTCATTAGTTACTTTCTTTCTTTTATATTTTGATTTATAGTGTGTTATTTTTCTACCTCTGTTTACTTCTTCATAATGTTTTTCATCTATTTGTGTTATGTTTCCTGTTTGTTTAAATGGGTTTGTGGATTTAGATTTTACTAAAGGTGATTCCCTATATCTAGTATCTATTTCAAATTCGGTTCTTTTTTCATTAAGTCTTTCTATTTGCCTTTTCTTATTTAGCTGTGTATCATACTCAGGTGTTCCTGCGTAAATGAAAATGTCTGCTGGTGTTCTACCAGTTGAATTATGTTTGGTTTTATGGTTATAAGTGTAAAGTATTACTTCAAATTTGGTTAATTTGTTTTCCTGGTTAGTGTCAGAATTAACAATTCTTAATTTTTCATTTATTGTTTTATGGAATCTTTCTATGTCGGATATACCGTTTTTGCTAGTTGTGATGGATATATTTACGTCTTCTGATTTTAACCACATTTGTAGTGCGGAGCACAAGAAAGCTGAGTCTTTGTCTGCTTTTATTTCTATTGGTTTGCCCATGTCATTAAATACTTTTAAAAGAGCTCTTTTGGCTTCTAGCCAATCTCGACCATTTACTTCTATTAAAGTTGCGTATTTGGAATATAAATCTATACAAGATAGAAATTGTTTTTTGTCTACCATATAAAAATCAATGACATATTTTTCTCTTGGATTATGGATTTCTGGAGTTAATTCAAAAGCTAACTTAGTGTTTCTATGTTCTGTTTTTGCTATATTACAAACTTTGCATTCGTTAATTATGTTTTGTATTAAGTTTTGATAATCTGGATAATAATATTTTTCTTTAAATAATAATGTCATTTTCTCTATTCCTGGATGTAATAACTTTTCGTGTGTGTTAATAATAAATTCTTTGAATTCGGCATATGTCTGGAGGTCTATTAGTTTGTTAGTTGATCTCATTACTTTTGTAATGTTATTGGGACTAATTATTTCAACGAAAGCATTCTGAAATGTAAGAAAGTCGGCTTCGTTGCTGAAGTATATAACACTATTTTTTGAACATAAGTATTCTTTAATTAATTCTTTTGCATGGTTGTGTGTCATTTCGACATAATTTATTAAGATTTTTGTTTTATGAAAATAATTAATAACGTTTGCGTTATTTGAGTTACTTTTTACAAATTCTATTTGTCTTTTAAAATAATTGATTGGTCTTTCTGTGATTGAAATATAATATTGGTTATCTTCTTGAGCGCTGTGGATTGTTGCTACTGTTACATCGGAAGTTTCTCCTAACAAGTTTTCTTCAATTTTAATTCTAGATAAAGCATCTGCAACATAGTTTTCTTTACCTGGTACATATTTAATGTGATAATCAAATTCATTTAATTTTATTTTCCAGCGTTGTAATTTCATATTTGGTTCTTTAATATTATTAAGCCAAACAAGTGGTTTGTGGTCACTGAGAATCTCGAATTTTCTACCGTAGAGATAAGATCGGAAATATTTGGTTGCCCAAACGATGGCTAAAAGTTCCTTTTCAATTGCTGCATAGTTAATTTCATGTTCGTTTAGGGTTCTACTTGCAAAACAAATTGGTTTTTGATTTTGAGACAAAACAGCTCCAATAGCTATGTTACTGGCATCAGTTGTAAGACAAAATGGTTTTTCGAAATTTGGATAAACTAATATTGGATCGGATGTTATAAGTACTTTTAATTTTTCAAAAGCAGAAATGTAATTGGGTTCTTTTATATTTATAGTTGCACCTTTTTTTAATTTTAAAGTCATTGGTTTTACAACGTGTGCAAAATTAGGAATGAATTTTCTGTAATAACCACAAAGACCTAAAAACGATTTTATTTCTTTGGGTGTTTTTGGAATTGGGAAATGTTGTATGGCAGAGATTTTAGTTGGGTTTGGTTGTATTCCTTCTGTTGTTATTATGTGACCTAGGAATTCAGTTTCCTTTTTCATGAATTCGCATTTATCTAATTGCAATTTTAGATTGGCTTCGCGCAGTTTTGTAAATACCCTTTTTAATGATAATAAATGTTCTTCCAATGAAGTGGAATACACTATTATATCATCCATGTATACTAAACAATCTTTGTAAATTAGATCTTCTAATAGATTGTTCATGCAACGTTGAAATGTTGCTGGGGCGTTTTTCAATCCAAAAGGCATTCGAGTGTATTCGTAATGTCCATTTTTAGTTGAAAAAGCTGTTTTTGGTATACTTTGTGGGTCCATTTGTATCTGATGAAATCCTTTCGCTAAGTCAATTGTAGTGAAATACTGACATTTTCCAAGTTTGTCTAGTATATCATCCATGACTGGGATAGGATATTTATCATCGATTGTTATTTCATTTAAGTTTCGATAGTCAATAACTATACGGAACTTTTCTTTACCCGATGCGTCACGTTTCTTTGGCACAATCCAAATTGGTGAGCAATAAGGTGATTTTGATTTACGTATTATACCTTGTTTAATCATTTCTTTGATTTGTTTTTCGACTTCTTCGTCGAATGTTTGCGCATACTTGTATGGACGCTTTTGGATTGGGTCTTCGTGTTTAGTTTGGATGACATGCTTAATTGTACTGGTGAAAGTCAAATTTTCACTTTCTTTGTACTGAATGTCACTAAACTCGAAAAGAATTTTGGTTAGTTTACATTTTTCTTCATCGTTTAGATGTTCTAATCGAAATTGATTTGTTTCATTTAATTCATTGTTGATAGCATAATTTATTGCTATGTCTTTTGTTTGGGGCGGATCAAGGCATTGAAATGCGGTCTTGTCCTTGACAGAATTCTCACGGTCATATCTCATTGAGAATAGATGATCGTTTAGAATAACTGTTTTTTGTTTATAATCAATTTTTGCTTCACAAGATTCCAGATATTCTCTACCTAATAAGATATCGTATTTATCAGAAAAGTTGTGTAAGTAAAATGTTTGATGGGTAGGGCATAGTTTACTAGGGGCAAAAGATACACAATTCTTTAATTGAACAATACCATTTATTGTTTGTACGTTCAATTGACAAGTTTTTGTAGGAAATTTTAAAAAGTTTTCTTTAATTAGATTTATGGATGAACCTGTGTCAATTACACAGTTAAAATTTTGTCCATTCATAATTAATCTGATGAAGGGATTGGTTCTTCGTTGTCCGAGGCTTCTTGATGAAAATTTTCTGATGTGTCCATTTTAGAATGGCCACTAGTTTCTCTCTGTCTTTTATGAGAATGATTGGGAGGTCTTTGACTCTGATTTTGGTAATTCATTGGGTTTTGTGATCTAGCTTGATCGAGGTTTTGTTTGAATTCTTTATGTAATGCCTCAGCATTTTCTTTTGGTTTATTATTTGAGTTAGCGTTATTTGAATAATTTGGAGTAGGGTAATAATTCTGATTACTTCCCTTTCCACGGTTTTCAGTGCTTTGTGTTTTATTTGTCTTAGAATTGTCATTGCTTTGGTTATTACGTTCGTTATAACCATTTTCGTACAATCCTTCGCGTTGAGCTACTTGTTTTAATTTTGAGACTGTTGTAATGTCGTATCGTGCTAATGTCATAAAAATTCGGTCCGGTAATTTTTTGGTAATAACGTCTTTAATAGTATTATTCATTGCATTAGTGTACAATAGAGTGTTCTGGACCTGATTCTCTAACATTAACTTATTAGATATTACAAAGGATTTATACTCTAGATCTTCAACAAACTTACGGATACTATTATTAAAGTTGGTGTTATAGAGACGTCGTAGAAGCTCTTCATAAGGGGTCTGTGTTTTGAATTCGTCGATGAGGGCGCTCCTCAACTCTCCCCAGGTTGTGGCTGCTGTCAGCTGCGACACTCGTTGTGCGGATCCGGTGGTCTGCATCTCGATTGCTCCGAATAGGACACTATGTTGTCTCACATCCTGTGTTGGATATAACTGCATGATGAAATCAATCCTCCTTATGAATGCAGTTAGTTCCACGGTTTTTCCGTCGAACACTGGCACTTGTCGAATTTGTTCAAGCGCTTGTTTCAGATGTATTTCTGATAGTTCCATTGGTGGGTTGGTTGCCATGGTGTTGTTGTAGATTTGTTTTATTTGTTGGCAATTGTCACTTCAGGTTTTTGTTTTAATTGTCACTTTTGTTGAATTGTTTTGTTGAATTATAAGAGACTTACGTTTACAGGGATCAATAAATTGATGTGTAAAGCCCAGATATAAGCTCTTTAATTACAGTTGTTCAAATAGTCCAGAGGATCTATTTTTTGGTTGAACACTGTTTGGTGTTTTGCGCGGTTTTTCTTTTAATAGCAATTATCTTTGGTGGCGGTCGCACATTTAAATATGGGCCACGACTGATAATTGGGTTATGAGTCACACACGCTTAGGTTCTTTGGCGGATATTAAGATAATAGTTTTTCCAAAATTGTAATGTTTTAACCGTTTCCTTGCCGCGGAAAATTCGCGAGCTCAAATCCTAGAAATTCCTTGGTCGTACAAGGATTCCTTTTCAATGGATTGAAAATAAAGGACGATTACTTTATTACGAGGATATTTATTATCAATATCCTACCGGCTGCGCCAATAAGATGTTTCGACGATTAGCTTATTAAAAAAATATAAACTTTATTTAACAAACTCGAAACTTCGGAGTACAAAACTAGACTGCTTATCCTATGTTCTGATGACGTTAAGCAAACCTCGGTTTGCAGCTTTCATTTATTGGACTTTGGACTCTTTGAGCTTTTAGCTCTTATATAAACAGAGAAAGATCTCGATCTTGAAGAGATTGAGAGTGTTCGGCTAGGATTTGTTTAACGTCAGCAGTTTTAACCCCAATGATGGGAATAACGATTCTGGCAATTGTTTATGATATTTAATGCATTCGTGGGAAGCCAGAATTGTTATTGTCACCATTTGATTTTTTCGAAAGTGTTTACATTAAGTTCTTGTGGTGTTATTGTCACCATTTGATTTTCTGAGAGTGTTTACATTAATCTTTGGTGCGAAAGAAATCTTTGACATAAATAATAAGTGTTGTGTATGTGGTGTATGTGGTGTATGTGGTGTATGGGTTTAGGTACGTATGTATCTACATATGTCACTATATATATATTATTGGCAGATGTATTTTGTGTGAGTTTGATTAATATAGCTTAGTTAACGAAAAAGTTTTTCATACAAATTAATATTTGGAGCGTATTTTTGACCGATCGGACCTATGGGAGCTATACGATATAGTTGTCTGATTTGTATCAAAATTGGTCTGTATATATATATATTATTGGCAGATGTATTTTGTGTGAGTTTGATTAATATAGCTTAGTTAACGAAAAAGTTTTTCATACAAATTAATATTTGGAGCGTATTTTTGACCGATCGGACCTATGGGAGCTATACGATATAGTTGTCTGATTTGTATCAAAATTGGTCTGTATATATATATATTATTGGCAGATGTATTTTGTGTGAGTTTGATTAATATAGCTTAGTTAACGAAAAAGTTTTTCATACTAATTCATATTTGGAGCGTATTTTTGACCGATCGGCCCTATGAGCTATACGATATAGTTGTCCGATTTGGATCAAACTTGGTCAGTATATGTACTTCCTAGACATGTACTTTCCGCGTAAATTTGGTTCAAATAGCATAACAAAAAAGTTTTCTATACTAAAACATTCAACGTCACCTTTACATTTACCTTTATATGCAAATAAAACGCCCTGAAGTGGGTGTGTCAAAAAACAAAACAAACTTGTACTGCTTGGGTATTGTACCTTTCATTTGCGACCACTATCATCTTTCTAACTCTTATAGTCTCTGAGATCCTTTTGTTCATACAGACGGACGGACGGACGGACGGACCAACGGACGGACGGACGGACGGACAAACGGACGGACGGACGGACGGACGGACGGACAGACGGACAGACGGACATGGCTATATCGACTCGGCTATTGATGCTGATCAAGAATATATATACTTTATGGGTCTGCCACGCCTCCTTCTGCCTGTTACATACATTCCAACGATTACAATATACCCTTTTACTCTACGAGTAACGGGTATAATTATGTTTGCACTTGAACTGTGTGCGTGCACTTGGCACGCTGTCGCTGAGTGACAAAGTCAATGCCCTATTCATATTCGGTTACCAAAGTGTTGCCGCTCAATATTTATGTTGAGTAATAAGAACTCACATACACTACATTACTTGCTCCTATATTCCTCCTTCTTCTGACTCTTCTCTTTATTCGTTACACTTTTCTGCTGTTAAATCAGTTTCCTCTATGTTATCCGATCGTGACTTTTTTGTAGTTCTTGGCGATTTTAATATTGCAGGTACTACATGGATTTCATGTCCCGACTCTGCCGTGTTGACCCCCTGACTCAACACGATTGACGACCGGTTTGGAAATTCATTGCTTCAGATCAATCCTAAATTCAATTCTAAATTCTATAAGAGATTCAGGGAAACTGGCTTTTCTTTGTATATCTCTCTATATCTGATTGTTCGATCTGATTTCTATGTTTTGAATGACCCTTGTTATAAGGAATACCTTACTGACTGTGGGCCCGAAGGAATCCCAGACGGTTTTATAACTTCGTTAATTCGAAGCGTAAATCATCAACGCTTCCATCTAGTGTGGTCTTTGAAAGAGAATCTGCTAATTCGGATAAGGCTATCGCCGACTTATTTGCCGATTTTTAGACCCCGTACTCTAAAAAAGAGTATAGGGGTCTATTAGGTTTGTCAGAAGCGAAATGTGCGTAACAGGCAGAAGGAGGCGTGGCCGACCCCATAAAGTATATATATTCTAGATCAGCATCAACAGCCGAGTCGATATAGCAATGTCCGTCTGTCCGTCTGTCTGTCCGTCCGTCCGTCCGTATGAACACCTGGATCTTTTAAACTATAAGATCTAGAGCCACCAAATTTGGAATGAAAGTCCGTTTATATTGCAGGCAGGTTAAGTTTATTTCAAATTTGTGCCACGCCCCCTACCGCCCCCGCAAATTGTAAAAACAGTTTTCATTGCACTACAACTTTGAAACTATGAAAGCTATCGTGACCAAATTTACACAGTAGGTGTATGGTACAACTATAACTATCCTCACCAAGTTTCATCAAGATCGGACAACTATAGCTTATAGCTCCCATAGGACAAATCGGTCAAAAACAAAAAATTTGTATGAAGACATGTAGTATTTGCTAAGTGATCGCAACCAAACTCACACAGAATGTGTACATAATTATTAAAAGTAACTTCACCAAATTTGGTTCAAATCGGACAACTACAACATGTGAAACAAATTGGTCAAAAATGTTAAAAATTGTAATTTATGTACGTGTTTGAAGAAAAGTGGTAAATCAATGTTTATCTACTTTAGCCGTCCTCATTGTCAACAGTGCTGTGGTCCAAGTGATGTGACATGCATTAGAGAAACATGAGGTCTGCGGTTCGAACCCCGGCACAGACAGGCATTTTTTTTCTTTTTCTATAACAAAACAATATCATATGTAAATGCAGATAATCAGCAGTGCCTTTAAATTGAGGTGTGGTGCATATGGTAGAGTGGCGACATGTGAGAATCCTGTGTCTGATACCGCGGGTTCGATTGCAGCTAGCGCATAACTTTTTTTTACTTTTTTAAATTTTTATTTAAACTATTATCTTTTTTTATCAAGGAGTACGGGGTCTTATACATTCGGCACGTCGACTGTAGCCATTCTTACTTGTTTTTTAAATTTCTATTTTAAATTATGAATCAGTCTTCTGCTTCTTCTTTAATGTTTATGTATTTTTGTATGAGCACTACTATGAGTACGGGGTCTTGTACAGTCTGTACAGTCAAGCCTTTGTTACTTGTTTTTACTTCATTGCTCGGTTTTATTGCCTTGAGCGCATTAGATTCTTGCGTCGGCTAAATTAAAAAAAAAAAAAAAAAAAAAAAACCGACGTCTACTACCATCTTTGGCCAATATAAATTTCGTCTAATTCTCTTAAGACAAATATCAGCGTCACAGTGACTAAAATATGTTTGTTTAAAACAGAATCCCTGCAACTTAATGGCCCATCGAGCCAATCTTCCGAAAAGATTTAACTGGTTCGCCCACCAACACAGGGTCGCATGGTCAGTTACAATTTTAAAACATTGTCCATCTACATACATGTAGATCCTCTGACCCGAAGGAATTCCATGTTTTCATATATTCTGATACTGTTGTAGTGATTGTTAATTCCTATTAGCTTGTACGGTCCATATTGTGTTCGCTTAATGAATACTAAATAGTTTACTTTGTCTATAAAAGTTTTCAGAACGGACGGAACGGTCTAGTAGAAGGCGCATATCCGCCTTTTCAAACCGGATTCTAAATGCAAAGGATCAGTGACCAAGACTGATCCGGAGCAGCAGGATCTCGAGACGGAGATCGAAATAGAAGACGACATACTGGAGGGGTATATCTCTGAAGAGAGCGACACGGCCAGAAATCTCAGGACCTGGCTAATCTGGAGGACCGCCGATGTCACAGTGCTGGAATCAGACTCCTACAGATAAACCTCCATCACTGTAAAGCGGCATCTGCTGCTCTTTTATTCCTCCTATGTAAAGGGCGAGTCGAGATAGTCCTCATCCAAGAACCATGGCTCTTCAAGGGCCGCAAAGATCGGTGTCCTTCAGGGAATACTCTCCAGTAGCGTTTCTTGACATAGAAGACGCTTTCAATAATATCCTGACAGTACCAATCATGGGAGCTCTGGCATCCATCGAAATCGACCACCTCTCTGTGGGCATAATAGGCAAATTTCTAAGAGGAATTTCAAATTTCTAAATTTGTCAGTAGGGAAACTTCCTAAGATGGTGTTCTTTCTCCGCTCTCAGGAAGGCGGAGTATGCAGTGTTGTTGCCTATGAAGATGACATTTCCATAATTTTCTCGGGTAAATTCCCACAGACTCTCTACGAACGCACGGGTAATTCATTGCTCTGCCTATCAAACTGGACCACAAGTAACGGTCTAGGAGTAAATCCCAGGAAGACCGAGCTTGTTCTTTTCACGAACAAGTACAAAATTTCTCCTCTTAGACTTGCCTCTCTCCGGGGGGAAAGTCTCAAATTAAGTGATAAAGCCAAATACCTTGCGGTTTATCTTGATAGAAAGCTTAATTGGAATGCATGCATAGAAGACAGTGTGAAAAAAGTCTCCGTAGCCCTTTTCACATGCATTCAGACAATTGGTTTAAAATGAAGACTGAACCCCAACATCACCAGATGGCTATATATGTCTCTTTCCGCCCTATTCTTGTATATGGCGTAGTAGTGTGGTGGACTGCTCTTAGAAAAGTAACCACACTAACCAAACTTAAAACAAGAAAGAAGGCTATAGTCGCCTAGCGACTTTAGTATACCCGTTACTCAGTTTCAATTTGTTATTAACAATGGTGATGGATATAATAGCTTGGCAAACACAGAACATTTTCATAGAAATTCATGTTTAGATCATATTTTCGACCGATCGTTCCTATGGGAGCCATGCGATATAGTAGTCCGATTTGAATCAAACTTGGTCAGTATATATATATTATTGGCAGATGTATTCTGTGTTAGTTTGATTAATATAGCTTAGTTAACCCAAAAGTTTTTCATACAAATTAATATTTGGAGCGTATTTTTGACCGATCGGCCCTATGGGAGCTATACGATATAGTTGTCTGATTTGTATCAAAATTGGTCAGTATATATATATATTATTGGCAGATGTATTTTGTGTGAGTTTGATTAATATAGCTTAGTTAACGCAAAAGTTTTTCATACTAATTCATATTTGGAGCGTATTTTTGACCGATCGGCCCTATGAGCTATACGATATAGTTGTCCGATTTGGATCAAACTTGGTCAGTATATGTACTTCCTAGACATGTACTTTCCGCGTAAATTTGGTTCAAATAGCATAACAAAAAAGTTTTCTATACTAAAACATTCAACGTCACCTTTACATTTACCTTTATATGCAAATAAAACGCCCTGAAGTGGGTGTGTCAAAAAACAAAACAAACTTGTACTGCTTGGGTATTGTACCTTTCATTTGCGACCACTATCATCTTTCTAACTCTTATAGTCTCTGAGATCCTTTTGTTCATACAGACGGACGGACGGACGGACGGACAAACGGACGGACGGACGGACGGACGGACAAACGGACGGACGGACGGTCGGACGGACGGACAGACGGACAGACGGACATGGCTATATCGACTCGGCTATTGATGCTGATCAAGAATATATATACTTTATGGGTCTGCCACGCCTCCTTCTGCCTGTTACATACATTCCAACGATTACAATATACCCTTTTACTCTACGAGTAACGGGTATAATTATGTTTGCACTTGAACTGTGTGCGTGCACTTGGCACGCTGTCGCTGAGTGACAAAGTCAATGCCCTATTCATATTCGGTTACCAAAGTGTTGCCGCTCAATATTTATGTTGAGTAATAAGAACTCACATACACTACATTACTTGCTCCTATATTCCTCCTTCTTCTGACTCTTCTCTTTATTCGTTACACTTTTCTGCTGTTAAATCAGTTTCCTCTATGTTATCCGATCGTGACTTTTTTGTAGTTCTTGGCGATTTTAATATTGCAGGTACTACATGGATTTCATGTCCCGACTCTGCCGTGTTGACCCCCCTGACTCAACACGATTGACGACCGGTTTGGAAATTCATTGCTTCAGATCAATCCTAAATTCAATTCTAAATTCTATAAGAGATTCAGGGAAACTGGCTTTTCTTTGTATATCTCTCTATATCTGATTGTTCGATCTGATTTCTATGTTTTGAATGACCCTTGTTATAAGGAATACCTTACTGACTGTGGGCCCGAAGGAATCCCAGACGGTTTTATAACTTCGTTAATTCGAAGCGTAAATCATCAACGCTTCCATCTAGTGTGGTCTTTGAAAGAGAATCTGCTAATTCGGATAAGGCTATCGCCGACTTATTTGCCGATTTTTAGACCCCGTACTCTAAAAAAGAGTATAGGGGTCTATTAGGTTTGTCAGAAGCGAAATGTGCGTAACAGGCAGAAGGAGGCGTGGCCGACCCCATAAAGTATATATATTCTAGATCAGCATCAACAGCCGAGTCGATATAGCAATGTCCGTCTGTCCGTCTGTCTGTCCGTCCGTCCGTCCGTATGAACACCTGGATCTTTTAAACTATAAGATCTAGAGCCACCAAATTTGGAATGAAAGTCCGTTTATATTGCAGGCAGGTTAAGTTTATTTCAAATTTGTGCCACGCCCCCTACCGCCCCCGCAAATTGTAAAAACAGTTTTCATTGCACTACAACTTTGAAACTATGAAAGCTATCGTGACCAAATTTACACAGTAGGTGTATGGTACAACTATAACTATCCTCACCAAGTTTCATCAAGATCGGACAACTATAGCTTATAGCTCCCATAGGACAAATCGGTCAAAAACAAAAAATTTGTATGAAGACATGTAGTATTTGCTAAGTGATCGCAACCAAACTCACACAGAATGTGTACATAATTATTAAAAGTAACTTCACCAAATTTGGTTCAAATCGGACAACTACAACATGTGAAACAAATTGGTCAAAAATGTTAAAAATTGTAATTTATGTACGTGTTTGAAGAAAAGTGGTAAATCAATGTTTATCTACTTTAGCCGTCCTCATTGTCAACAGTGCTGTGGTCCAAGTGATGTGACATGCATTAGAGAAACATGAGGTCTGCGGTTCGAACCCCGGCACAGACAGGCATTTTTTTTCTTTTTCTATAACAAAACAATATCATATGTAAATGCAGATAATCAGAAGTGCCTTTAAATTGAGGTGTGGTGCATATGGTAGAGTGGCGACATGTGAGAATCCTGTGTCTGATACCGCGGGTTCGATTGCAGCTAGCGCATAACTTTTTTTTACTTTTTTAAATTTTTATTTAAACTATTATCTTTTTTTATCAAGGAGTACGGGGTCTTATACATTCGGCACGTCGACTGTAGCCATTCTTACTTGTTTTTTAAATTTCTATTTTAAATTATGAATCAGTCTTCTGCTTCTTCTTTAATGTTTATGTACTTTTGTATGAGCACTACTATGAGTACGGGGTCTTGTACAGTCTGTACAGTCAAGCCTTTGTTACTTGTTTTTACTTCATTGCTCGGTTTTATTGCCTTGAGCGCATTAGATTCTTGCGTCGGCTAAATTAAAAAAAAAAAAAAAAAAAAAAACCGACGTCTACTACCATCTTTGGCCAATATAAATTTCGTCTAATTCTCTTAAGACAAATATCAGCGCCACAGTGACTAAAATATGTTTGTTTAAAACAGAATCCCTGCAACTTAATGGCCCATCGAGCCAATCTTCCGCAAAGATTTAACTGGTTCGCCCACCAACACAGGGTCGCATGGTCAGTTACAATTTTAAAACATTGTCCATCTACATACATGTAGATCCTCTGACCCGAAGGAATTCCATGTTTTCATATATTCTGATACTGTTGTAGTGATTGTTAATTCCTATTAGCTTGTACGGTCCATATTGTGTTCGCTTAATGAATACTAAATAGTTTACTTTGTCTATAAAAGTTTTCAGAACGGACGGAACGGTCTAGTAGAAGGCGCATATCCGCCTTTTCAAACCGGATTCTAAATGCAAAGGATCAGTGACCAAGACTGATCCGGAGCAGCAGGATCTCGAGACGGAGATCGAAATAGAAGACGACATACTGGAGGGGTATATCTCTGAAGAGAGCGACACGGCCAGAAATCTCAGGACCTGGCTAATCTGGAGGACCGCCGATGTCACAGTGCTGGAATCAGACTCCTACAGATAAACCTCCATCACTGTAAAGCGGCATCTGCTGCTCTTTTATTCCTCCTATGTAAAGGGCGAGTCGAGATAGTCCTCATCCAAGAACCATGGCTCTTCAAGGGCCGCAAAGATCGGTGTCCTTCAGGGAATACTCTCCAGTAGCGTTTCTTGACATAGAAGACGCTTTCAATAATATCCTGACAGTACCAATCATGGGAGCTCTGGCATCCATCGAAATCGACCACCTCTCTGTGGGCATAATAGGCAAATTTCTAAGAGGAATTTCAAATTTCTAAATTTGTCAGTAGGGAAACTTCCTAAGATGGTGTTCTTTCTCCGCTCTCAGGAAGGCGGAGTATGCAGTGTTGTTGCCTATGAAGATGACATTTCCATAATTTTCTCGGGTAAATTCCCACAGACTCTCTACGAACGCACGGGTAATTCATTGCTCTGCCTATCAAACTGGACCACAAGTAACGGTCTAGGAGTAAATCCCAGGAAGACCGAGCTTGTTCTTTTCACGAACAAGGACAAAATTTCTCCTCTTAGACTTGCCTCTCTCCGGGGGGAAAGTCTCAAATTAAGTGATAAAGCCAAATACCTTGCGGTTTATCTTGATAGAAAGCTTAATTGGAATACATGCATAGAAGACAGTGTGAAAAAAGTCTCCGTAGCCCTTTTCACATGCATTCAGACAATTGGTTTAAAATGAAGACTGAACCCCAACATCACCAGATGGCTATATATGTCTCTTTCCGCCCTATTCTTGTATATGGCGTAGTAGTGTGGTGGACTGCTCTTAGAAAAGTAACCACACTAACCAAACTTAAAACAAGAAAGAAGGCTATAGTCGCCTAGCGACTTTAGGATACCCGTTACTCAGTTTCAATTTGTTATTAACAATGATGATGGATATAATAGCTTGGCAAACACAGAACATTTTCATAGAAATTCATGTTTAGAGCATATTTTCGACCGATCGGCCCTATGGGAGCTATACGATATAGTTGTCCGATTTGGATCAAACTTGGTCAGTATATATATATTATTGGCAGATGTCTTCTGTGTGAGTTTGAATAATATAGCTTAGTTAACGCAAAAGTTTTTCATACTAACTCATATTTAGAGCGTATTTTTGACCGATCGGCCCTATGGGAGCTATACGATATAGTTGTCCGATTTGAATCAAACTTGGTCAGTACATGTACTTCCTAGATATGTACTTTCCGTGTAAATTTGGTTCAGATAGCATAGCTAACAAAAAAGTTTTCTATACTAAAACATTCTACGTTTACCTGTACATTTACCTTTATATGCAAATAAAACGTCCTAAAGTGGGCGTGTTAAAAAACAAAAACAAACTTGTACTGCTTGGGTATTGTACCTTTCATTTGCGACCACTATCATCTTTCTAGCTCTTATAGTCTCTGAGATCCTTTTGTTCATACAGACGGACGGACTGACAGACGGACATGGCTATATCGACTCGGCTATTGATGCTGATCAAGAATATATATACTTTATGGGGTCTGCCACGCCTCCTTCTGCCTTTTACATACATTCCAACGATTACAATATACCCTTTTACTCTTCGAGTAACGGGTATAAAAATAGTTCACAGAAAATTATTGTAAAATATAAGAACAAAAAAGAATCACTCAATATAATCAAAAAGAGAAAGAGATTATCAGCTGTGCCGGTCGTGTTTTTTTGCGCTCTGTCTATTTTAATTATTTCCGCCTTAATTTGTGTATTTTAAATTTCAAATTGTTGAAAATATAATTTGTGCTAAGTATTCCCAAAATCTGGTTTGTACAAAGTTTTATTTGGTGTGCATTGTAACGAAATATTAACATATTTTTATTAATACAGCATCTCAGCTGTGTTTTTGTTTGTGCCCGTTTTTGCTGTGACCTTTTCTCCCTTTTCGTTGCTCTGCTGAGAAATATTTAAGTTTGTGTATTTGTTCGCTTGCACACAATTTCTCACTTGCGCTTGCATCCACGGTTTGCCTTTGTTGATTAACTGTTTCTCGTTAACATTTGTTTTTGCATTCTTGCGAATTCCGTTTTCGAGCTTATTTGTTTACATCTAAGGTATTTTGTGTACTCTTATTTTTTTCCCCTTGTCACGCTATTTGCTGAGTTATTTTTGAGTGAAATGGCATGCTGCAAAAACAATTGCAATTATGGTCCATCTCGTGACAGTGACCAACCAATTTCAAAAAACAATTTCTTAAGTTGCGCTCACTTGCTAAGAAGCTAAACACTGATTTTGATATCAGTGCGGACTTGCTTAGCAATTATAAGTTTGAGACCCCACCTGATCCCACCTGTTCTCAGCAACAACTTACTTTGCCTGTTCCGCCTGGTTCACTCCTCACCTCATCTGTGCATAATGGGCCTCCCCTTTTATACTTTTCTCCCTGTCCCAGTAACTCTTCATCCCATATTCCTCCTGTAACATCTCCTGTACCTGATCAACCCACATGTGCCAATGTTGCTTTCCCGGCCCTGCCTGTCCCCCCTGTAACCGATCCATCACCCATTACTATAAAATCAGTGGCTGTGAATGGAGTTGCCGCTAAGAGTAAAAACGCTAAAAGTTATAAATGTGGTACCTGGCATTACCCCTAATGTTGCAAATGTTGCAACTCCCATAATTGTTCAGCCTCCTATGCTTACCGTCGTGGCTCCACGCAAGCACATATTTATATCTAGGCTTTCCGCAGATACGACTATCGAGTCTGTGGCTGCATTTATCGCTACCATAACTCCTGGCAGCTTTAGTATATCTAAATTTAATTTCGCTGAGCCTAGAGAGATCTCCTCTTTTAAGATGGAATTGTTTCTTGTCATATGTGATCCAAAGTTTTGGCCTCCTCATATGATTGTTCACGAGTTTAAACAGAAGATTAGAACTCGTGCAACTCCTATCTCCCTTCCGACTAGTGGTCCATCTCAATCGGCCCCAGCAATAGTCTCAAAAAACTAGACTCTGACCAACTTTTCATTCTATATCAGAATGTAAGGGGTCTGGGGTCTAAGTTAAAACAGTTACATAAGAATAGTTTTTCTTTTGATTCTGACATTGTAGCATTTTCAGAGACTTGGCTTAACTCTAGTATAGCTGATAATAATGAAATAATGTCATCAAAATATAATATATTTAGACGCGATCGTCCTAATCGACGTGGTGGTGGAGTCCTTATTTCAGTGAAATCCAGCCTTAATGCTGAAATAATAGATGTTTCACCACTAGATGAAATTGAAATTGTTGCCGTTAAGGTTTCTTTTTCGTCATTTGCGCTTTATGTAACTTGTTCATATATTCCTCCATTGTCTGAAATGTCGATTTATTTGCAACATTTCAATTCCATTAAAGAAACACTTAGTCACATTCGTGATCAAGATTTCTTTGTGACACTTGGTGATTTTAACTTGCCAAACGTTTCCTGGACGTGTTTTGACAAGTTTAATTACATTCCCACACCTAATAATGACTTTTAAGATGGTTTGATTGATCTTCCTCTTTTTCAAGTCAATCATATATATAATCGTCTAAACAGAATGCTGGATCTCATCTTTGAAAATGATTCATCCAGTGCCGTTGTCACTAGATCTTCTCCTGTAGTTGTACCTGAAGATTCTTTTCATCCCACTCTTGGACTATCCTTGACTATTCCTAACTTAACCCATTTAGCTCCTTCTTGCTCTTCCAAGTCGCTCCGTTGCTTCCGCAAAGGAAATTATCCTTTGCTAAATCAACTGATTCTTTCTACCGAATCTTACATTATCCCACTGCATAAAAAAGGATGTAAGTCGGATATATCCAACTACAGGGGAATTGCGAAGTTGTCCGCAATCCCTAAGCTCTTCGAAAAGATAATTACTTTGACGTTGCAACATCTCTGCAAGTCAATTATCTCCCCTGCCCAATACGGATTCGTTAAGAGTCGGTCGACCTCGACCAATCTATTGGAATTTACCTCTTTTATAAATGAGGCATTCCTTAATAGAATGCAAACTGATGTCATTTATACTGACTTTAGTAAAGCATTTGACTCTGTGAATCATAACGTCCTCTTACACAAACTTAGTATTTTAGGCTTCCCACCTTCCATTCTTCTATGGATATCTTCATATCTAACATGTAGGACCCAAAGGGTTATGCTTAGATCAGCCATCTCTAAATCTGTTTTTGTTACTTCTGGAGTTCCCCAGGGTAGTCACCTAGGACCTTTACTCTTTAATCTTTTTATAAACGACCTTCCCTGTTCGCTATCCCATTGTCGCATACTTATGTATGCAGATGATGTGAAATTATTATTATCTTATAAGAACCCTTCGGATCATGCGTTATTGCAAGATGATTTAAACACAATGCATAACTGGTGCATAACCAATCACTTGCACCTCAATTTCTCTAAATGCCTGTTTATGACTTTTAACAGGGTTACTCCTTACATAGCCAATTACTATATCGACAATGTACCCTTAAAACGCATACTACTAGTTGAAGATCTTGGTGTTCTCTTTGATAATAAATCATATCTCCACAATTGTTAAGAAATCCAAGGGCACTCTTGGATTTATTAAACGCTGGTCTAAGGAATTTAATGATCCCTTCGTCACTAAACTTCTTTATACATCTCTTGTCCGGCCCATTCTTGAATATTGTTCATGTGTATGGTCTCCCCAACATGCACATACACAAGATTTAATTGAGTCGGTGCAAAAGCAGTTTTTACTCTTTGCACTTCGCGGACTCAATTGGGACCCTAACCTTCGTCTTCCATCCTACACCAACAGGCTCCGTCTCCTCGATCTTCCGTCCCTTATTAATCGCAGGAGAGTTCTTGGAGTTTTTTTCTTCATAAACTTATAATTGGCGATATCTGCTCCCCATCCCTCTTAGAACGTCTTAATTTCAACATTCCAGCCAGGGCAACCAGGTACGACATCCCTTTATTTCTTCCTACATGCACTACTGACTACGCTTTGCACAATCGTTTTCAATTCTATAGAATAATTGATACATCTCTATCTCTTTTCCAACTTAAAGCTTCACTTTTCAGCCAACTCCGGTAAATCTCTGATTTCTATGGGCAGTATGTTTGGAATCCCTTCCATTCATGCGTCCCTTTAAATCAGAGATCTTTCGTGTTAGTTTTGGCACACATTTTTATTGATCTGGTTGGGTTTTTCTGGGTTTTCCCAATCCGCGCAACATATGTTGGATCAATTTCAATTCTTTTTATCCCCAGATTAACTATTAACTATCAATTAATTTATCAATTTGAATTACTAAATTTTTTTTTTTTTTTAAGCCTTTTCAGATTAAAATAAAATTTTTTTCTTTTTATATTTTTACCATGTAAAAATTATTAATATTAATTTTAATTATATTTATAAACTTATTTTTTGGTTAATACTCGCGACTGTTCTTAGTCTGCGTTAATAAATAAATAAATAATGTCCACTGCATCACACCATTGCATTTCGTCGGCACCAGAAACTTCCGAATTGAATTTAGGCAAAATGATGACGCCATGTTGAGACTCCGACGTTTGCAGACTTTTTGCCAACTTCAAGAAATTACTATTTCGGCAACTCTCGAAATAGTTTACTCGATAGTTTACCCGACATACATATACCAAAGTAAACATAAAATTGAATGTAGTAATATAATTTGAAAGTAATATTACTTGCGATAGAATAATCTTTTAAAATACTTTCAAATCTTCAGATTTGCGATTGGGACATTAGCTTTGATTTTAGTTGTACATAGTCGAGCAAAAAGGGTCCTAATGCTGACAAAATTGATTTATTTTTGTAGACCCCGTATTCTAAAAAATAGTAGAGTGGTCTATTATTTTTGTCAGAAGCGAAATGTTCGTAACAGGCAGAAAGAGGCGTGACCGACCCTATAAAGTATATATATGTAACAATGAATGTTTATTCAGTGTATATAAAGATAATGTGTTGAACAGAATAATAATAATGTGTATTGAAATTAAGGATTGACTCTCACAACTTTAAAACGCGTTGGCTACTTTTCAACCTGCCCTGCTGCGTACGTCTTGCTTCTTCGCTTATTATATTCAACTGCTCTTTTACTCTCTCTGGTGTAGCCACACCGCCCGCTTATTTCTTTAGGGATGCCACACTGTTTGGTGCATGCCACAGTGCCACTCTACATTCGGTCATCCTGCATATCATCTGCCTCAGATGATTCTTCCAAATCGCTTTCGTCGCTGTTTAAGTCTGCATACCGCCATAGCTTCATGTTGTCTTCACTGGTTGAAGTTTGATTTGGTCCGTGGAACTCAGCAGACTTCTTAACATCATATCGACCATTTCTCTTAACTTTTGTGACTTCGTACGGACCTACAAATTTGTTAGCTAGCTTTTTTCCCGTTACAAACTGTGTCACTTTTATCGCTACGAGGTCACCCAATTGGTATCCGTGCTGTCCCTTACGCTTTTTGTCAAAGTTTCGTTTATATTTCTGTTGCGCATCTAATATTTGCTGTCGTGCCTCTGTTCTAATATGGTTTCGCTCATCTTGCAGTTGTACGAGTAGTTCATCTTCCAGAATTCTTTTTAATTCGGTGTCTGTCTCATTTCTCATTTTGACTCCGAACATGACTTCAAACGGTGTAAACTTTGTTGATTAATGGATATTCGAATTTATACAACGTTGTACTTGCGATGTATATTTGTACCATTTTGAGGGTTCTGCTGCTGACATCTTAGCTAGGACGGAAATAATGACTCTGTTTACCCTTTCAATTTGGCCGTTTCCCCTTGCAACTCCTGTTGTTGTCTCGACTTGGTCAATCTTTTGGTTGCTACAAAACTCTTTGAATTGATTTGAAGTGAAAGCTGCACCTCTGTCGCTTATAATTCGTTGTGGATTCCCGAAGATTGCAACCCAAGAATTCAAATGCTTGATGACCTCTGCTGCATCTGTCGACTTTGTGTGGTATATCCACACGTACTTGGAAAATCCGTCTACGACTGCAAAGATATACTTGTAGTTTTTGGATGTGGGATCCAGTGATCCTAAGTGATCCTAAGTGATCCACATGTAGTGTTGCCAACGGTACTGCTCCTTTGTCAATACAATGCAAAAAATCTTCATGTTTTCCCAGCTTTTGGTTGTGAGTAATGCATTGTATACAATTGGCCACAAACTGTCCAACTTTTTTGTCCAAATGCGGTATGTAGTATTCTTGCTGAATTAAGTGTTTTGTCTTCTGCATTCCCATATGTCCGAAATTGTGAGCTGTTTGGATGATTTCCTTCTCCATGCTTCTGGGTATCGCTAGTAAATCTAATCCGTCTACTTGCTTAAAGAGTATTTTATTTTTTATCTTAAAATCGGAGTAGGGCTTATGTTGCAATATTTCATAAATTGCTGCCAACTTTTCGTCTTTTTTCTGCGCCTTTCGTATTTGTGCGTGTACTTCTGATGAAACGATCATTATTGGATATCTACTCAAGCAATCCACGTACTTCATTCGCTCTCCAGCTCGATGTTCTATTTTGAAAAAAAAATCTTGTAGATGCATTAACCATTGAACGACTTCTCTTGCCATATCCCTCTTAACTGCTGTCATCTTAAATGCTGCACAATCCGTTACGAGGACAAACTCTGTACCCATCAGGTAATGTCGTAACTTTTTCGTGGCTAAATAAGCTGCCTTTACCTCCAGAAAATAACTGTGTAATTTTTCATCCTACTCCATTTTCGATTTCATGTCCAAGAAAATGTATTTTAGTCTTAAGAAATTGGCATTGTGACCACTTAATTTGCAACCCATACTGTTGTGCTTCTTCCAAAACAATCTTTACATTATCCAAGCATTTTTCGGCTGTCGGTCCAAAAACTACGATGTCGTCAACATAAATCTCCATAATGTCTGAGTTAATTAGCTTCTGAAAAATGTAGTTGATGAATCTGACGAACACGGCTGGCGAATTACAAAATCCAAAGGGCGCTTTGTTAAATTCAAAAAAGACCTTGCTTTGGGACTCTCTCGAAATGCAATATTAGTACAATTCGACTGTATATTTAACTTTATTGGACAGCTTACAGGCTTTTCATCTGGTTTGTAGTCGTCTATTATTTTGGTAACTGCAGAAACGTATTTTGTTTCGACGTCTATTTCGTCTGTGCTGCTAACTACATTCAGAACATTGTACTTCTCATCGTTGTTTTGTATGTCATTCTTGCAAAAACTATATCCTTGACTGTTGAAGATGACAGTGAACTTCTGAAGAAAGTCATATCCAATGAAGACGTCCACTTCCAGCTTAGAATTGGAGACTACCAGAAAAGTGTGCTCTGTGCTCGATTCATCTACTTTCACTTCGGTAGCAACTTCGCCTAAAACATCCGTGGCAATATTACCCAATCCAAATAGCTTAATGATGATAGACACATCTGCTGTATCCACCAAGCTTCTTACTTTTTGCCCATTGATAGTGCATTCCTTCATCCGATTACATTAATGCTGTGTTTTATTCCAGGACACTCCTTTGATATACGTCCAGTTCCATTACACTTGAAGCATTTGACCACTTCGCGACATTCAGCTTTTTTATGTTCAGTTGATCCGCAGTTAAAGCAATGTTGCTGTTTTGCTTTAATGCTTGAGTCTTGCTGTACACCTGTGTGCACGACTTGGCGGCGTTTGGTTTGATTGTTTTTGGTCATCATATCTACTATATCGTAGCGCTTTTTTAACTCCTTAAATGATGTTGAACTATATAATGGATATTTTAAATCATCTCGTACCTCCAGTCCATCGACAATGTAGCTGATAATTGATTCGTCTTCAATTTTGCCAAGGGCAGCGATCTTGCGCATTTGCAGCACGTACTCATGAAAGTTTTCTGTCTGCTTCTTCTTACGGCTTCTTAACTGCTTGTGAATTTCTGCGCTGCTCAGCTGTTGGTCAAACTCCTCAATCAAAATCATGCACAAATCTTCGTAATTAGCAACTGAGACAGTTTCCAAAAATAGTTTAGCTGTGCCTGTAATCTTATTCCGTGCATTAACATATTTCTGTGTGTCCGTCAGCTGATAGGCATCGGCATTCTCCTCAAAGTTTTTAATCCACTGTTTAATTGGAATTTGCACTCCATCATAGTCTGGCATCACTTTTGCAAAACTATCGACCGATACTCTTATATTATTTTCTTTTGCTTCGGTCTCTTCGAATTTAGAAGTCAACATTCTGATGAGAGAACTTATATCGCTACTGCGCATTAAAATATGTTCTTCGTTGGCGCCTGTCTGCCGCTCTTGATCTTCGACGGCGCTTGCATTTTTTATTTTAGCATTATTTGTCTCTTTAGCAATTTCAACTTTTAATTCATTGCTTATTTCATCACTTGATATAAATGTTTGATTTAATTCTTCTGCTTCGATACGCTTGTCCATCTGACTCTTAGAGCCTTTTTTCTTGTTTGATCGCATCATTATATTTATCGACTTTACTGTGTTGAATTTGTCCACTTTTTTACACATATATTTTTAAGGCTGTTCATCGGTTGAGCACCCATGTAACAATGAATGTTTATTCAGTGTATATAAAGATAATGTGTTGAACATAATAATAATAATGTGTATTGAAATTAAGGATTGACTCTCACAACTTTAAAACGCGTTGGCTACTTTTCAACTTTTAGCCCTGCTGCGTACGTCTTGCTTCTTCGCTTATTATCTTCAACTGCTCTTTTACTCTCTCTGGTGTAGCCACACCGCCCGCTTATTTCTTTAGGGATGCCACACAGTTTGGTGCATGCCACAGTGCCACTCTACATATATTCTTGATCTACAGCGACAGGCGAGTCGATATGGCAATGTCTGTCTGTCTGTCCGCTGTCCGGATGAATACCTAGATATTTTAAACTACAAAAGCTATAACCAAATTTGGAATGAAAGTACGCCTATATGTCAGGCAGGTTAAGTTTTGTTTACATTTTTGACATGCCCCTACCAACCTCGCAAATTGTAAAAAACTGTTTTCCTTACATTACAACTTGGAAACTTTCAGCTATCGTATCCAAATTTACACAGTAGTTGTAGTGTACCAATATAACTATCTATACCAAGTTTCATCAAGATCGGACATTTATTGCCCTATAACTATAACTGTAGCTCTAACAGGACAAACAAATTTTTATGAAGACGTGTAGTATTTGCGAAGCGATCACAACCAATCTCAAACAGAATGTGTATATAATTACAAAAGGTATCCTCACCAAATTTGGTCCAAATCGGACAAATGCAAAAAATGAAACAAAATTGTTAAAAGTTGTAATTTATGTACACGTGTTTGAAGAATCAATGTTTATCTACCTTATCCGTTCTAATTATCAAAAGTGGTGTGGTCCAAGTGATAGATATGTGATGGTGTGATAGACATGCATTAGAGAATTATGAGTTCATTTTTTTTTGTTCTATAACAAAACATTATTGAGGCGTGGGGCATTTAGTAGAGTTGCTGCAGGTGAGAAACCTGCTATTGATATTGCGAGGTTCGATTATAGCCAGCGATTTATTTTTTTTTTACTTTTTTAAATTTTAATTTAAATTATTATATTTTTTTAAATTTCTATTTTAAATTATGAATCAGTCTTCTGCTTCTTCTTTAATATTAATGTATTTTTGTATGAGCACTACTATGAGTACGGGGTCTTGTACAGTCTGTACAGTCAAGCCTTTGTTACTTGTTTTTACTTCATTGCTCGGTTTTATTGCCTTGAGCGCATTAGATTCTTGCGTCGGCTAAATTAAAAAAAAAAAAAAAAAAAAACCGACGTCTACTACCATCTTTGGCCAATATAAATTTCGTCTAATTCTCTTAAGACAAATATCAGCGCCACAGTGACTAAAATATGTTTGTTTAAAACAGAATCCCTGCAACTTAATGGCCCATCGAGCCAATCTTCCGCAAAGATTTAACTGGTTCGCCCACCAACACAGGGTCGCATGGTCAGTTACAATTTTAAAACATTGTCCATCTACATACATGTAGATCCTCCGACCCGAAGGAATTCCATGTTTTCATATATTCTGATACTGTTGTAGTGCTTGTTAATTCCTATTAGCTTGTACGGTCCATATTGTGTTCGCTTAATGAATACTAAATAGTTTACTTTGTCTATAAAAGTTTTCAGAACGGACGGAACGGTCTAGTAGAAGGCGCATATCCGCCTTTTCAAACCGGATTCTAAATGCAAAGGATCAGTGACCAAGACTGATCCGGAGCAGCAGGATCTCGAGACGGAGATCGAAATAGAAGACGACATACTGGAGGGGTATATCTCTGAAGAGAGCGACACGGCCAGAAATCTCAGGACCGGGCTAATCTGGAGGACCGCCGATGTCACAGTGGTGGAATCAGACTCCTACAGATAAACCTCCATCACTGTAAAGCGGCATCTGCTGCTCTTTTATTCCTCCTATGTAAAGGGCGAGTCGAGATAGTCCTCATCCAAGAACCATGGCTCTTCAAGGGCCGCAAAGATCGGTGTCCTTCAGGGAATACTCTCCAGTAGCGTTTCTTGACATAGAAGACGCTTTCAATAATATCCTGACAGTACCAATCATGGGAGCTCTGGCATCCATCGAAATCGACCCCCTCTCTGTGGGCATAATAGGCAAATTTCTAAGAGGAATTTCAAATTTCTAAATTTGTCAGTAGGGAAACTTCCTAAGATGGTGTTCTTTCTCCGCTCTCAGGAAGGCGGAGTATGCAGTGTTGTTGCCTATGAAGATGACATTTCCATAATTTTCTCGGGTAAATTCCCACAGACTCTCTACGAACGCACGGGTAATTCATTGCTCTGCCTATCAAACTGGACCACAAGTAACGGTCTAGGAGTAAATCCCAGGAAGACCGAGCTGGTTCTTTTCACGAACAAGTACAAAATTTCCCCTCTTAGACTTCCCTCTCTCCGGGGGGAAAGTCTCAAATTAAGTGATAAAGCCAAATACCTTGCGGTTTATCTTGATAGAAAGCTTAATTGGAATGCATGCATAGAAGACAGTGTGAAAAAAAGTCTCCGTAGCCCTTTTCACATGCATTCAGACAATTGGTTTAAAATGAAGACTGAACCCCAACATCACCAGATGGCTATATATGTCTCTTTCCGCCCTATTCTTGTATATGGCGTAGTAGTGTGGTGGACTGCTCTTAGAAAAGTAACCACACTAACCAAACTTAAAACAAGAAAGAAGGCTATAGTCGCCTAGCGACTTTAGGATACCCGTTACTCAGTTTCAATTTGTTATTAACAATGATGATGGATATAATAGCTTGGCAAACACAGAACATTTTCATAGAAATTCATGTTTAGAGCATATTTTCGACCGATCGGCCATATGGGAGCTATACGATATAGTTGTCCGATTTGGATCAAACTTGGTCAGTATATATATATTACTGGCAGATGTCTTCTGTGTGAGTTTGAATAATATAGCTTAGTTAACGCAAAAGTTTTTCATACTAACTCATATTTAGAGCGTATTTTTGACCGATCGGCCCTATGGGAGCTATACGATATAGTTGTCCGATTTGGATCAAACTTAGTCAGTATATATATATTATTGGCAGATGTATTCTGTGTTAGTTTGAATAATATAGCTTAGTTAACGCAAAAGTTTTTCATACTAACTCATATTTAGAGCGTATTTTTGACCGATCGGCCCTATGGGAGCTATACGATATAGTTGTCCGAAACTTGGTCAGTACATGTACTTCCTAGATATGTACTTTCCGTGTAAATTTGGTTCAGATAGCATAGCTAACAAAAAAGTTTTCTATACTAAAACATTCTACGTTTACCTGTACATTTACCTTTATATGCAAATAAAACGCCCTAAAGTGGGCGTGTCAAAAAACAAAAACAAACTTGTACTGCTTGGGTATTGTACCTTTCATTTGCGACCACTATCTTATAGTCTCTGAGATCCTTTTGTTCATACAGACGGACGGACGGACGGACGGACGGACGGACAGACGGACAGACGGACATGGCTATATCGACTCGGCTATTGATGCTGATCAAGAATATATATACTTTATGGGGTCTGCCACGCCTCCTTCTGCCTGTTACATACATTCCAACGATTACAATATACCCTTTTACTCTACGAGTAACGGGTATAAAAATACTGTGTAGGGCAGAAATATTTACCCTGGGCGCCTTTCGCTCTACACCGGATGAGGCTATTGATGCCATCCTAAATTTTCCTCCAATTAGATATAATGGGCAGAAAATTAGCCACCCTTTCTCCTGTTACAATGAGAGAAGCTAACTTTTGAACTCTAAAACAACGACTATTGTATTCTAACAGAGTATATAAACACCCCATTCAATGTGTCTTTCTCCTTAAGGAAGGACTGGAACAAAGGCTCTCCTCACCTAAACTCCTCCATCCATCTCTACACCGACATAGATGGAAATTGCGCCGCAGACGAGCTCGCTAGGATGGGAACAGTCTCCCCTCTTTTTTAGTGAGAGAGGGCAAGTATCCATGCCTTTGCCGACTTGCAGACTCAATTTGAGCGTAACTGCTGGCTAACATTTTTCTTTTGTTTATGTTACACAACAATATGCGAGGGTCACTCGTTAACTACTCCCCCTCAGAAGTATGACCGTCCCCGTTCATCTAGATCATCTAGTTGTCCACGATCGCCTGTAATTTCTGTAAGGCTCGTCTTCTTCTCAAATTCTGGTAAAGGAGAATGGAACCGCTGAGACTCAGGCTGAACGCAACTACAGCAGCAAACCATGTTTTAGGCGACCCGTCTGATGTTACCTCTTCCTGAAATTCTTGGATGATGTGTAGGTTTTGGTTGTTTATCCTTTGTAGTAGTGGCATGCTCAGGAGTGGGTCGTGGCCAATGATGTTCAATACCGGCGAAGCTGCTATGCCCGGCGTCTTGTTTATGACTTCGAGCCGGTTTACGTACCTTGTTCCATTTACGACAGCTACGCGCGCGAACTCGATGAGGAAAGTACCGTTGACTGATACCGTTTCGCCGTCATCGGTAGTGATACTACCAGGACTCTCGTTTAGGACCATGATTTCGTCATCTACCATTGTGATAGGCTCCAGGTGACTAATCTGCGTGCTACAATGATTTTCGGACTAGAAAATAATATTAGATGAATCCATTAGGGTAACTATTGGAACTTCTTCGGGATGTTTGATAAGCACAGATTTTAAATTATCGTGATCAAAGATTGTTGGATTTATTATACCCTTGCAGAGGATATATTGATTTGTCACGTTTGTAACGCCTTAAAGGAGGCTTTTCCGACCACATAAAGTATATATGTTCTTGATCAGCATCAACAGCCGAGTCAATATAGCCATGTGCGTCTTTCCGTCTGTCCGTCTGTTTCTATGCGAACTAGTCCCTCAGTTTTAAAGCTATCTTAATGAAATTTAGTACATATCTGTATTCTCTCTGCATGCAGTTCATATGTTAAAATCACCAGATCTTACCATCATATCATATAGCTCCCATAGGAACAATCTGTTGAAAATGCTTAGTATGAACATTTTCGGTGTCTATTAACAGATTTCAACGAAATTCACGCAGAATGAATTTCTCATTGTCTCCAAATGTTGATAAAATTTAATCCAAATTGGACTAGTATATCATTTAGCTCCCATAGGAACAATCGGTTATTAAAACCAAATTAATGCAATATTCATGACTGCAAAGGTATTTAATCTTCGGCGAGCAGAAGATAACAGTTTTTTAGACCGCGTACTCTAAAAAAGAGTACCCTCTACTCTTTTTTAGAGTACGCGGTCTATTAGGTTTGTCAGAAGCGAAATGTGCGTAACGGCCAGAAGGAGGCGTGGCCGACCCCATAAAGTATATATATTCTTGATCAGTATCAACAGCCGAGTCGATATAGCAATGTCCGTCTGTCCGTCCGTATGAACACCTGGATCTTTTAAACTACAAAAGCTAGAGCCACCAAATTTATAATGAAAGTCCTGTTGGATCATGATAATAGTTAGAACAAGGAGAAAAAATGAATTGTTGGGATAAGCTTTAATTACTGAGATTATTGAATTGTCCAGTAATATTCGCATAAAAACTCTTATACTTAAGCTACCATGTAAGTTTGATTTGTATTCGGCAATGCAGCTGTCGCGAGCGGCAGGCAGTTCGTATTTTCGTCTCGCATTAGCCACACATACGCTGCCAAGCCTTTCCGCGATTGCTAAGTCCAACAAATAAATTGTAATGTTTAAGAACTTGCAATTTGTTTTAATTTAATTAGTTTTCGATTTTTCATTGGCGCCCGAGCAGGGACTTTCAAACGCGTTCGTTGGTCTTTAAGACATTTCAAGGCTTGGTTTGCGGTGTGTGTCGGTGGGGATCAACTTGGATTTTTCGATATTCCCTGGAGCTGTTGACGTTGGTGGAAGTTTGGATAAGCACAGCCAGGAGCCAAATATACTTCAGTCCATCGTAGTGATAATCCCAGAATTGAGTCCAAGAGCGATTCTTCTGATCAGGTAACAGTGCCCAAACGAGTCAGTGCATAGGAGAATAGAAAGTGCAAGCGTGGAAGCGGCACATAATACATATTTGTGAACGTACATAGAAGGGTACTGCTCCATTTGAAGTACAATAAAGACATTGCATTTCGGCACTGATCTATACTTGTGATTTATTGGAAAGCAATTTGAAGCAAAACACACAAATCGAAATAAATAAATATACATAAATAAAACAGAACACTTAACTAGAGAAAATATATTTGTTACATTTATTTCGCTTATCAACGTTAGCCGTTCCTCTTTAATTTCGCGGTATACATTCGGAGTATAAACAGTTTATTGGTCTGCTTGAAAGTTTAGTAGACTCTTATCGTTCGTTATCAAATATTGAAAAATTCAATCACTTGATATCATATCTATCAGACGAGGCTTTGGGAACAATAAAGGCTTATCAGGTATCTGATGCGAATTACCCGAAGGCATTAGAAAGTCACTCTCGCCCAGCTGTTCGACATTGAGCCGATGTCCAAGCCATCGGCAGTTGGAATTCGCCCAATGGTTGACTCGGTATCGGCAACTGCCACGGGTTCGCAGATTTGCCAGTTGACGAACGATTCAATTTCGTAAAAAGCAGTCAACTTTGTATAAATTGTCTACATTCGGGCCACAGAGTGTCCAACTGTACTGCGTCGAAGTGTAGAGTTTGTTCTCGTCCTCACAACACTCTCCTTCACAAATACGCACTCATAGAAACATCGCAGGCTTCTGCTCATCCTGCCCATGTTGATCATAGTGCTAGCGAAACCGATCAGGTAATCCTGGCAACGGCTGTTGTTAAAGTTCAAGACAGTTTCGGTAATAATCGAAACGCTAGAGTCTTGTTGGATTCAGGGTCACAGGTGAACTTTATGGCGGAAGACCTCGCTGAAGCCTTACGCGTTCAACGCAAAAACAAATGTTTAACCGTCAAGTCGGTTGGACAGTCGAGATTGACTGCAAAAGGCAAAGTCTCGACAATAGTTTCGTCTCGTGTATTGAGACATCAGTTCAGCGCCGAGTTTTGGGTGCTGAAATCGATTTGTAGCAGGCAGCCAGATTGTGATCTTCCAATCAATAGATGGAAGATCGCAGCAAATGTCGACCCTGAGTTCCACAAACCCCAGAAAATAGATATACTTCTGTTAGCCGACTCCTTTTTTGAAAAGCTTCGTAACGGAAAAATTCGATTGGCGAAAGGTGGTCCGTTACTACAAAGGACGTTGTTTGGTTGGGTGGCATCAGGGCGGTGCAAGAAAATGCTTACCAAAAGCCCAATATGTTGCCCAGTGATGCAACATAGAAAAGATGTTCGTTTTGCAGACAGTATAGATCGACACTGTGAGGTCGAAGCTGTCCCGGAGAAAAGTGTTTCGGCAAATTATTCTGCGGAGCACATCGTTTGCAAACAAAGATCTCGGGACAGCGCTCAAAAATTGACGACTAGACACTTTGGTGTCAATTTGTCAGTCACGACTGATCCCAAAGTGCTGGGGTCGTCACAAATTGTCAAAAGACATGTTGTTCCCATGATCTGGGAACTCGAGGATGTATATGTGAGTGTCATGAACGTAAATCTTGACCTTGGCCGCATGTTCATAGATACAGAAGTTCCACCAGGACCACATGACATCCTTTCACACCAGTGCGTCCTGAGACCTGAAAGCAATTACACCAAACTTCGAGTAGTAGTGGACGTGTCGTGTAAGAAAACGTCGCCATACTCTCTCAAGGAAATACTGGTTGGACCTGCGATTCAGAGGGATCAAATTGGTTAATTTTGTAGGTTCGGTCTGAACCGAACTGCACTCACGGCAGATATCAAAACTGGAAATTTTCCATTGGCAAAATGGTTTTAAAACCATTACAACGTATTAGAAAAAGGCGGAAATGAGAAACTTTGGATTTCCAATGATGCCGATTCGACAAAAACGCTTGGCTTAAGGTGGACACCAAGTTTGGATACTTTTCGGTATCAATTGGTTGATAGCTTCGCCAAACTAAATCCCACCAAGCGAAAAACATTGCTAGAATCTTTCGCGTATATTTTAGCCCAAATATTCGCGTTGGACCGATGTCGAATCGAGAGTGCGAGTTTCTCGAATGATTCAGAAACCGCACTACATTGTACATATACTTCCCCTTCATTACTTGCAACATTTGTAGCCAATAGAGTTGCAGGCCTCCAAGCGATGGCATGGACTGACATCATCAAATCCAGCCGATTTGTCGTCAAGAGGGTTTGGCGTTCAGAAAGTCGATCAGTTCGTTCGGCTTCGTTGCATGGTAAAAAGACATTGGCCTCAAGGGTTTAAAGAATACTCAGTACTCGTTTGCCTATCTAGCTTAGTAAGATTGCAATCGCTGACTATATACAGTCAAAAGTCGGACGATTTTGAAAGACGAATGTCTTTGATGTATCTAGGTATAGAGTTGTGCTGTGCCACAGATGTTCTGGTAAAGATAAGAGGACGAGCCCCGCCAAAAGTGTATACAGCGGTGTTCGTTTTGCATCAAATGCTGTTCATATTGAGTTTAGAGCAAGATCCACTAAACCTCTCATTTTAACAGCGTACAGCTCTCGAAGTGGCACGCCAGTCCGGCGATACTTGGTGAAGGAGCCACATTTTCGTGAGGAACCTGGTGAAGGAGTTCCAGGACTCATTTCGAAGGAAGCAAAGCAGCCTTCAGTTCTCCGCGGAAGGAAGATGGAGTGGAGGCTTATCTCAAAGCGGCCCTCTCTGGACATGCGGCATGCGCTAATGCTGCCAGGGCTACCAAGGGCTTGAAGGCGATCCCTTCAAGGTGGCCGGAATGTTGGATCATGATAATAGTTAGAACAAGGAGAAAAAATGAATTGTTAAGATAAGATTTAATTACTGAGATTATTGAATTGTCCAGTATCATACGCATAAAAACTCTTATACTTAAGCTAACATGTAAGTTTCGCGAGCGGCACGCAGTTCGTATTTTCGTCTCGCATTAGCCACACATACGCTGCCAAGCCTTTCCGCGATTGTAAAGACCAACAAATAATTGGTAATGTTTAAGAACTTGCAATTTGTTTTAATTTAATTAGTTTTCGATTTTTCAAGTCCGTTATTAAATCAGGCAAGTTAAGTTTATTTCAAATTTTGCACGCCCCTTACCGCCCCCGCAATAAGCAAAAAACCAGACACACCTCGAAAAAATTTACTTTTAGGCCAATAGCTCAGTAACTACGGCAATTAGGAACACCATTTCTGGTAAACAGGTTGCTAGTGACACCCTTAATGCAATGCCATTAAAAATTTTGAGCTGCCACGCCCCCTTTTCTCATTTGAGTTAACCAAACTATTGCACTTAAATGCCGATTCTAAGGCATTTTTTCATATAGTATAGTGTTGTAATTCAACATTCGTTTAGAGACATATAAAATCAAACTATTCTGAAAGTGGCATCAAAATACTACCTTTAACAAAAGAGCTACTGCGTTGGAAAGTTTGTTATTTAACTGCAATATCACTTACGCGCGAGACAGAGAATGCATACATATAATTTCAAACGAATATGTGTTTGTATGAATAATATGTAAATGCTGATAATCGGAGAATTCTTGAAAGTGGCGCATGGTGCAACTGATAGAGTTGCGGCGCGTTGGTCTGAGCTTGTTGTAGGTTCGAATGCTGGCAATGCGAATTGTTAATTTAATTTCCTTTAAATTTCAATTCAAAATGTATGTATAAAATTAAAAATTTTAAATTCCATTTATTACACTACTATGGGAGTATGGGTCTTTTACAGTCGGCTCGATCGACTGTAGCCTTTCTTACTTGTTCTAGTTATATTTGCTTTTGCAATAGTGGTTGTGAGCATTAAATTTTGGATTTCATTTATTAACATTCTGTTTCTGGCCAATAATGTCTCGTATAAATGTGGTGTGTCTATTAGATCATTTTTCTTTGCTTTAATTATTCTATTCATTGTATCGGTTAATTGATTTATCTGCTTCTGAGTTTCCGTGTTTATACTATGTGTCTCATGTTTGATTCTATTAATCTTGTATCGGTCATTCTCATCTTTTCTAAATCTTTAACGTCCGATGTGACGGCCACTACCTTAAGTGCTGTCCCAAGGAAATCCAAGCTTCTGGCAATTCTGTGGTGCACCTCTAAAACGGACAAAAGGCTTCTAGTATGGTTAACATATACTTCGAATAGTTTTCTCATATGAGACTGCGGAGAGTACTTGGAAAATTTTTTTGTTTTTTCTATAATACTTAAAAATTTGGTCAAATTACTTGAGTGTCGTGCATAGTCATATTGTTCCCAAATCATTACATTTCCATCTACTATGGGAATGTAATTTGAATGAGAAAAGTCGGTGATCCGAGCATTTATTATATTTATTAGGGATAAAATCGACCAAATAAGCCTGCAAGAAAAAAAATAAAATTTGATTAACCCTACTGTGTTTCTTAGTTTTAATGCTAACTTGTAATTGTTAATCTACCTCCTATTTTATGTTGTCCTTGTGGACCACCCTTCCCTTAATGAGTACAGACGTTCCTAGGTCTGCTTGTATTACCCCTTCTGAGCACAAGGGGGTAAGCTTGTTTCCAAGTCTCTTGTTTAATTTGATGAAGTCTTTTTCTCCTAGCTCAAATATTCTGTTTTGAATTTGCGGATTGTTTCTGTCCAGTTGTACCTTTTGGGTTTTCTCAATCTTTGCTCTTATGGCTTCCCTAAATTCATCAGTCGATGAATGTATCACTTCTATCGGTTTCTTGCCTGTCACTGAATGCAGTGAACGGTCGTATCGTCGACCTTTCTTTCTAGCTTAATACATCTAGCAATTTCCGACAAAGTGCTGTGGAATCGTTCCACTTGGCCACTAGATGTACTATGTAATGGTGGCGCCTTTACCACATTGATCCCAAAGTTGTTTTTTAACAGTGACCTTATGGTTTCGGAATTAAATGCTGCCTCATTATCACAATACACAACCTTTGTTTTGGGAAAAAAGTTTATAATTTGGATGATAGGGCCTTTCACGTCTGTTATGGTATGTGATATTATTGGTTGCACTACTGCGAATTTAGAAAATTTATCGAGCGTCGGTAGATCACAATGTATAGGATTGACCACACTAGGATTAACTACTGCGTTAACTTCCTTTAGGATCTCGGTTCTATCAGTGAAGTGAATTTTGTTGCGTGTTTTTTCGCCAAAGAGTATGAAGTTTCGTTTTAGAGACAACCTTGATTCTTCATTACTCTAAAACAATCTGGTTTCTGAAACAAGTCAAAGGTTTCTCAGTAGTTTCCATTGTATAAGTTAAAGATAATTCACTATGAATTATTGCTGCGTCAGATATTACTTCACTTTGTAGAGCATTCACGTTCTGTTGCGATAGTGCGTCTGCTACGTAGTTTTCTTTACCAGGTTTGTAGTGGATTTTAGGTTATGCTCGTCGATATATGCTTTCCATATTTTTATTTATGCATTTGGGTTTCTATCAGACATAGCAAACGTTAATGGCTGGTCATCTGTGTATATGTTAATGTCCCTTGTACCATATAGGTATAGGTAGCTAATAGTTCCCTCTCGTTGGTGTCATAATGCGACTCATTGTCTTTTAATGATGTCGAAATCATTGTTATTAGTCTGTTATCCTGAGATAGTACTGCACCAATGCCATGGACTGAGGCACCCGTTGTCAAATCGAATAGTTTCCTGAAATTTGGGCATCTGAGAGTAACATCCTCTGAGGCTAGAACATTCCTTATTTTTTCGAACGCATCTTGCTCTCGAGTACTTAAATCTATGGTTGTTTTCTTTGACATGAGCTCTCTCCTTTCAACAAATTTGTCAACGGCTTTGCAATTGCTGCAAAGTCTTTAACAAAACATCTGTAGTAGCTGGCTAATCCTAAGAATGACCTAAGCTCATACACGGATTTCGGTTCAGGATATTCTTGTATAACCTTTATCTTTTCCGGGTCTCTTTTAGCGCCACCCAGAGTGTCGATGAACACTAAATATTCTACGCTTGTTTTAAAAAAATGGGTTTTCTCTTTTGAAACTATGTGCTTTACAACATCCTTTTCATTTTCAGAAAAAATTATCACGTCGTCTACGTAAACATAACAAGATTTTCTAATTTGTTCACCCAACACGTCGTCTATCGCTCTTTGGAAGATGCTCGCGCATTCTTCAATCCGAACGGTAGTCTGCAGAATTCATACTTTCCGCCTGCCAAGTAAATTTGGTGATATCCGGACTTTAGATATAATGTCGTAAGGTATTTGGCTTTACCCAAGTTCGACAATATCATGGATATGTTGGGCATTGGATACTTACCTGCGATGGTCTTTTCATTTAGTTTCCTTAAGTTAATTACCAGCCGCTTATTCCTGCTCCCACTTTCGTCGAAACCCTTTTTGGCAACGATCCATGTTGGGTTATTGTACGGTGACCTTCAAGTCCTAATGATGCCATTCTGCTGCAAATCTTTAATTTATTCTTTTCAAAGTCATTGACCCCAATGGGATGCATATGCCCACTGTATTGTAGAGTATACAATATAACAAGTGGTCATATGCCCAACTTTATAGTAAGAGTAATAACTTAAAACATAACGACACTTTGTTGTTATGTTTATACAATAACAAATATACATAAGTGCAGCAATAGGATCCGCCACTTATGAGGACTGGCCGCAACGTGAGAACGCTAGCGTGAGCACTGCTTGAGTATGTACCGTCTGTACATATATATATATACTCCCGTTCTGCCGCTGCTTTGAGCGACAGAACTCCAAACATTATTATGTACAAAAGTCAGAGCTGCCACTGAGAACCGCGCCTCTTTATGTTTAATTATACTAAGTAATAATTTGTAAAGACAAGATCGAATAAAGCATTCAGAGCGATAACAACAATCGCTCTAAATTGGAAAACCAAACAAATTGGAATTCACTTACTTCATGGCGACCGTGACAGAGATCACATAATCGACAAGGCTAACAAGACTGACACCTCTCAATCAAAGGGCGAGGGACTCAAGCTGAACATCTCGGAGGAACGCGATAAGTGTTTGACCACCAAGTCCCATTAAATACGCCAGCCTTGGAAACAGGAGTCAAGCCTAGAAGACAACAGTGGAACTTGAACCAAAAATATCGCACTGAGTAGAGTGGAATGTGCAAAAGAGGGGGTGTGGTAAAAAGGTTGACAGAAAGGCTTATCTACTATCGTTGTTAAACAACAGCGAAAAATCAGATTGGAACAACTCAGAACATTTACATGCTGAAGTTGAGTTTATTAGGGAACAACTAGATTCCCGGAAAAACCAAGTTACACCCCCCATACAGCCCCCTACACTGTGATAAGTAATGTATCAAAAATTAAACTAACTAAAGTTCCACCGACAGCAAAGTAGCTGCCAAAGTTGACGAAAAAACAAGTATTAGTAATATACAGAAAAAATTTTAAATTTACCTGCGAGTGAATAATACAAAAAAATAATGCTATTAAAATTAGAAGCAAATACTAGTGAAGCTTAAAAGAAAAATTAATGTTTAAGAACAGACATAAATGGGCCAGAACACCACTGTGTTGATCGGTAAGGAAAATATAAGAAAAAACAAGTAAGAAAGGCTACCGTCGATCGAGCCGACTATAAAAGACCCCTTACTCTCATAGTAGTGCACATTTGTATTCAATTTGAATTCAAATTTTCAAATGAAATTTAAAAATTTTAATTTTATATCTACATTTTGAATTGAAATTCAATCATTTTTTTTTATTTTTTTTATTTTTAACAATTCCCATTACCAGCATTCGAACGTGCAACCTCAGACCAACTCTATCAGTTGCACCTCGCGGCACTTTGAAGAATTCTCCGAATATCAGCATTTACATATTATTCACACAAACACACATTCGTTTGAAATTATATGTATGTATGTGGGTATTCGCCGAGGCCAGCGTCTGCCGGCAGCGCTGTCGCCACACAAGCATCGAGAACGTTCGAACATGTGTTTGTATGTTTCTGTCTCGCTCTCGCGCGTGAGTGATATTGCAGTTAAATTAAAAATTTATAACGTGCTAGCTCTTTTGTTAAAGGTAGTATTTTGAGGCCACTTTTAGAATAGTTTGATTTGATATGTCTCTATACGAATGTTGAATTACAACACTCTACTATATGAATAAATGCCTTAAAAACGGTATTAAAGTGAAAACGTTTGGTTAACTCTCATAAGAAGAGGGGGCGTTGCAGCTCAAAATTTTTAAAGGCATTGCATTGTGTTCCTAAGTGCCATAGTTACTGAGTTATTAGCCTAAAACAACATTTTTTTTTTCGAGGTGTGTCTGGTTTTTTGCTCATTGCGGGGGCGGTAAGGGGCGTGGCAAAAATTTGAAATAAACTTAACCTGCCTGATTTAATAACGGACTTTCATTATAAATTTGGTGGCTCTAGCTTTTGTAGTTTAAAAGATCCAGGTGTTCATACGGACGGACAGACAGACGGACAGACGGACAGACAGACAGACAAACGGACAGACGGACATTGCTATATCGACTCGGCTGTTGATGCTGATCAAGAATATATATACTTTATGGGGTCGGCCACGCCTCCTTCTGCCTGTTACGCGCATTACGCTTCTGACAAACCTAATAGACCCCTCTATTCTTTTTTAGAGTACTGGGTCTAAAAAGAGAAAATTGAATATAAAAACTAAGAAAAAATATATTTATATTCTTATAATTTTTATAATTTCATGCTTTCGATTTCAATTTCAAATGATATTAACATATTTGAACAGGAAGGAATGTTAATCACGAATCGAAAGTCGCGGACTCCACCGCAAATGTAATAAACAATGTCGAAACCGTATCAGTAGATTTAAAAGCAATAACTGCTATGTTAATAATAATTGTTATTCTTTTATTAACGAATTTGCTAAAAAAATTATGTAATTTGCACAATAAATGCTTAAAGAAAAGATACGCAAGTAGAGCAGGTAACTTAGAGATGATTTCATAGGTCATTAATATGATGAACATAGTAAATGAGATTCATATTAAAGAACCTAATTTGTTTTAGAATCAATTCATTGCAAATATTGCAAAATCACAGGGAACTTATTAAAATAACTGAATTCGAAGACCAGTATATAGAAACTTTCCATTGTATTACAAGCCCATTAATTGGTTGTTCAAAAACCGAAAAGAGCATTTTGTTGAGTACTTTACCTTTATAAAGGTAAAAAGTATCAAGGAAACACATGCAATACTAGGAACGACAACTATATTGATGCTGCGCTTACACCGCTAAAATAAAACTCCATATTTCCCATTAAACAATGGAATGGAAAATATTAGCGAAAAAAAAATGATTAGAAAGATGAATTCTAAAAATCATATAAACGTATCAATTCTGATAAAACAATAAAATCAGATACATTGATATATCATGCGCAAATATTAACAGCATAATATAAAAACATTGTAACTATAATAAGGAAAGTAAACGATAAGTTAACTCAAGAGCATAAATATGTATGTCAGAAAATTGTAAAAAGTCTAAAAACAAGACTACATAATATTGGTGTTAGACGAAATATTGTAATAACAATACCAGAAGATCCAAATCTGCTCGCTGAATTCGACAAGAACCAGTTAGAAGATTTAGATGAGTCCGACCAATGATCAATACAGAAACTGATATTGATAGTGACATCGAAACGCTCTAAGAGAATACAGTTACAATGACTAAGCAGGTAGCCTTGGACAGGGAATATGTGAAGCAGGTTTCCTCTTCAGTCCCTGAATTCGATGAAAAAAATTTAACCTTGAATCGATTCATAACAGCATTGAAGCTTGTAGAAAGAACCAAAGGCGACCAGGAAGATATAGCTGTTGAAGTCATAAAGTCGAAAATAACCGGCACAATCCTACATAAGGTACAAGACGAAACCATTATAGCAGGTATAATAAACAAGCTTAAAGATAACGTAAAAGGAGAATCTCCCGACTTACTATAAGCAAAGATTTTATTTATTTATTTATTTATTAACGCAGACTAAGATCAGTCGCGGGTATTAACCAAAAATAAGTTTATATGTATAATTAAAATTAATATTAATGATTATTACAAGGTGAAAATTAAAAAAAAAATAGTTTAACTGAAAAGGTTTAAAAAAAAAATGAGTTAATTAGATTGATAAATTAATTAATAGTTAATATAAAACAAAACAAGTAAGAAAGGCTACAGTCGATCGAGCCGACTATAAAAGACCCCGTACTCTCATAGTAGTGCACACTTGTATTCAATTTAAATTGAAATTTAAAGAAAATAATTTAACAATTCGCATTGCCAGCATTTGAACCTACAACCTCAGACAAACTCTATCAGGTGCACCACGCGCCACTTTCAAGAATTCTCCGATTATCAGCATTTACATATTATTCATACAAACACACATTCGTTTGAAATTATATGTATGCATGAACATATGTATGTATGTGTGTATTCGGTGCGGCCAGCGTCTGCCGGCAGCGCTGTCGCCACACAAGCATCGAAAACGTTCGAACATGTGCTTGTATGTTTCTGTCTCGCTCTCGCGCGTATCACTTACGCTGTTAAATAACAAACTTTCTAACGCAGTAGCTCTTATGTTAAAGGTAGTATGTTGATGCCACTTTCAGAATAGTTTGATTTTATATGTCTCTATACGAATGTTGAATTACAACACTCTACTATATGAATAAATGCCTTAAAAACGGCATTAAAGCGTAAACGTTTTTTAGCTGATGTTGGGAAAAGGGGCGTGGCAGCTCAAAATTTTTAATGGCATTGCATTAAGGCTGTCTCTAGCAACCTGCTTACCAGAAATGGTGTTCCTAAGTGCCATAGTTACTGAGTTATTGGCCTAAAAGTAAATTTTTTTTCGAGGTGTGTCTGGTATTTTGCTCATTGCGGGGGTGGTAAGGGGCGTGGCAAAAATTTGAAATAAACTTAACCTGCCTGATTTAATAATGGACTTTCATTATAAATTTGGTGGCTCTAGCTTTTGTAGTTTAAAAGATCCAGGTGTTCATACGGACGGACAGACAGACGGACAGACAGACAGACAGACAGACAGACGGACAGACGGACATTGCTATATCGACTCGGCTGTTGATGCTGATCAAGAATATATATACTTTATGGGGTCGGTCACGCCTCCTTCTGCCTGTTACGCGCATTTCGCTTCTGACAAACCTAATAGTCCCCTCTACTCTTTTTTAGAGTACGGGGTCTAATAAAAATAGACAACATAACGTCTACGGCACAACACCACCAGAAATTAGGTACCGTTGAAAGAAGCCATAGGACGTTCAATAAGTACATTCGTTAATACATTTCAGTAGATAAAACTAATTGTTACATATGGTTACAGTATTTCGTGTATTGTTTTAACACCAGACCATCAGTAACTCATAATTATTGTCCATATGAATTAGTATTTGGTAGGCAAAATAACTTACCAATACAATTTAATGTAAATACTATAGGAGTCTAATTAGAACAAGAAACAATGCTATAGTCGCCCCGCGACTTTAGGATACCCGTTACTCAGTTTCAATTTGTTATTAACAATGGTGATGGATATAATAGCTTGGCAAACAGAACATTTTCATACAAATTCATGTTTAGAGCATATTTTCGACCGATCGTTCCTATGGGAGCCATGCGATATAGTAGTCCGATTTGAATCAAACTTGGTCAGTATATATATATATTATTGGCAGATGTATTCTGTGTTAGTTTGATTAATATAGCTTAGTTAACCCAAAAGTTTTTCATACAAATTAATATTTGGAGCGTATTTTTGACCGATCGGCCCTATGGGAGCTATACGATATAGTTGTCTGATTTGTATCAAAATTGGTCAGTATATATATATTATTGGCAGATGTATTTTGTGTGAGTTTGATTAATATAGCTTAGTTAACGCAAAAGTTTTTCATACTAATTCATATTTGGAGCCACACAAGCATCGAAAACGTTCGAACATGTGCTTGTATGTTTCTGTCTCGCTCTCGCGCGTATCACTTACGCTGTTAAATAACAAACTTTCTAACGCAGTAGCTCTTATGTTAAAGGTAGTATGTTGATGCCACTTTCAGAATAGTTTGATTTTATATGTCTCTATACTTATGTTGAATTACAACACCCTACCATATGAATAAATGCCTTAAACATGGCATTAAAGTGAAAACGTTTGGTTAACTCTCAGGAGAAAAGGGGGCGTGGCAGCTCAAAATTTTTAATGGCATTGCATTAAGGATGTCTCTAGCAACCTGCTTACCAGAAATGGTGTTCCTAAGTGCCATAGTTACTGAGTTATTGGCCTAAAAGTAAATTTTTTTCGAGGTGTGTCTGGTTTTTTGCTCATTGCGGGGGCGTTAAGGGGCGTGGCAAAAATTTGAAATAAACTTAACCTGCCTGGGTTAATAACGGACTTTCATTATAAATTTGGTGGCTCTAGCTTTTGTAGTTTAAAAGATCCAGGTGTTCATACGGACGGACAGACAGACAGACGGACAGACGGACATTGCTATATCGACTCGGCTGTTGATGCTGATCAAGAATATATATACTTTATGGGGTCGGCCACGCCTCCTTCTGCCTGTTACGCACATTTCGCTTCTGACAAACCTAATAGACCCCTCTACTCTTTTTAGAGTACCGGGTCTAATAAAAATAGACAACATAACGTCTACGGCACAACACCACCAGAAATTAGGTACCGTTGAAAGAAGCCATAGGACGTTCAATAAGTACATTCGTTAATACATTTCAGTAGATAAAACTAATTGGTACATATGGTTACAGTATTTCGTGTATTGTTTTAACACAACACCATCAGTAACTCATAATTATTGTCCATATGAATTAGTATTTGGTAGGCAAAATAACTTACCAATACAATTTAATAGCGTAAATACTATAGATCCTATCTATAATATAAAAGATTATTCAAAAGAAGTTAAGTTTAGATTAGAAAACGCGTATAAGAGAGATCGAATACTTTTAGAAAAAAAAAAATAAAATTAAGCAGAAAGAAATAAATGATAAGAAAGTATTAGATTTTAAAATAGGAATAGGAGACCAAGTTTATTTAAAGAATGAAACAGGTCATAAATTAGAATCTTCTTATATAGGACCTTTTGAGGTCATCATTATAGAGAAAAATAATAATGTAATTATAAAAAAAAGAAAAATAGGGATGAAAAAGTTCATAAGGATAGACTAAATGGATTTATAAATAAAAGAAGAAAAAACAAGTTAGAAAGGCTACAGTCGATCGAGCCGACTGTAAAAGACCCCGTACTCCCATAGAAGTGCGCAATTGTATTCAATTTAAATTTAAATTTTTGAATGAAATTTAAAAATTTTAATTTTATATGTACATTTTGAATTGAAATTAAAAAAAATTAAATTAACAATTCGCATTGCCGCAACTCTATCAGTTGCACCACGCGCCACTTTCAAGAATTCTCCGATAGCATTTACATATTATTCATACAAACACACATTCGTTTGAAATTATATGTATGCATGTATGTATGTTTGTGTGTATTCGGCGCGGCCAGCGTCTGCCGGCAGCGCTGTCGCCACACAAGCATCGAAAACGTTCGAACATGTGTTTGTATGTTTCTGTCTCGCTCTCGCGCGTAAGTGATATTGCAGTTAAATAACAAACTTTGTAACGCAGTAGCTCTTTTGTTAAAGGTAGTATGTTGATGCCCCTTTCAGAATAGTTTGATTTTATATGTCTCTATACGAATGTTGAATTACAACACTCTACTATATGAATAAATGCCTTAAACATGGCATTAAAGTGAAAACGTTTGGTTAACTCTCAGGAGAAAAGGGGCCGTGGCAGCTCAAAATTTTTAACGGCATTGCATTAAGGGTGTCACTAGCAACCTGTTTACCAGAAATGGTGTTCCTAAGTGCCATAGTTACTGAGTTATTGGCCTAAAAGTAAATTTTATTCGAGGCGTGTCTCGTTTTTTGCTCATTGCGGGGGCGGTAAGGGGCGTGGCAACAATTTGAAATAAACTTGATCTGCTCGCGAAGATAACGGACTTTCATTCCAAATTTGGTGTCTCTAGCTTTTGTAGTTTAAAAGATCCAGGTGTTCATACGGACGGACGGACAGACAGACAGACAGACAGACGGACAGACGGACAGACGGACATTGCTATATCGACTCGGCTGTTGATGCTGATCTAGAATATATATACTTTATGGGGTCGGCCACGCCTCCTTCTGGCTGTTACGCACATTTCGCTTGTGACAAACCTAATAGACCCCTATACTCTTTTTTAGAGTACGGGGTCTAAATATAAGAATAAATATATATTTATATTTCAAAAATTAAAAAAAAAAATTTTTTTATATAATTAAAAAAAAAATTAAAAAATAATTTTTTTCTTTGTACAGCATAATATATAAAATATATAAAAATAATACTTATAATTTTTATATTAAATAACTTCAATTTATTAAGTTATTTTTTTATAAAGGGTGGTGTAGTATGTTGTATGCCAAATGAGCATATGCACACTGTATTGTAGAGTATGCAATATAACAAGTGGTCATATGTCCAACTTTATAGTAAGAGTAATAACTTAAAACATAACGACACTTTGTTGCTATGTTTAAAAGGATTCGCCACTTATGAGGACTGGCCGCAGCGTGAGAACGCTAGCGTGAGCACTGCTTGAGTATGTACCGTCTGTACATATATATGTAAATATACAAATAAATATGGCATGCTATATACTCCCGTTCTGCCGCTGCTTTGAGCGACAGAACTCCAAACATTATTATCTACAAAAGTCAGAGCTGCCACTGATAACCGCGGCGCTTTATGTTTAATTATACTAAGTCCTAATTTGTAAAGACAAGATTGAATGAAGCATTCAGAGCGATAACAAAAATCGCTCTGAACTGGAAAACCAAACAGATTGGAACAAACAAACCACAGATGTATTGAACGCCAACGCCTCGTTAGAGGTCGTGAATGTTCTAGCTCTGTTCAAAACCATGCCCCTAAATTCAGCTTTTACGACTTCCGGTACGTCAATATCATTCACGTTGGTGAAATTGACGTTGTCACAATAATGATGATGTAGCTTTTCAGATACAGATCTATGATTGATTGTACCATTTTCAGTATCTAGGGTTGCTCCTTCTTGCGTTAGCAAGTCGAAACCTATAATACCATCAAATGGTGTTAAGGAGTCTAATTAGAACAAGAAACAATGCTATAGTCGCCCCGCGACTTTAGTATACCCGTTACTCAGTTTCAATTTGTTATTAACAATGGTGATGGATATAATAGCTTGGCAAACAGAACATTTTCATACAAATTCATGTTTAGAGCATATTTTCGACCGATCGTTCCTATGGGAGCCATGCGATATAGTAGTCCGATTTGAATCAAACTTGGTCAGTATATATATATTATTGGCAGATGTATTCTGTGTTAGTTTGATTAATATAGCTTAGTTAACCCAAAAGATTTTCATACAAATTAATATTTGGAGCGTATTTTTGACCGATCGGCCCTATGGGAGCTATACGATATAGTTGTCTGATTTGTATCAAAATTGGTCAGTATATATATAGTGACATATGTAGATACATACGTACCTAAACCCATACACCACATACACCACATACACCACATACACAACACTTATTATTTATGTCAAAGATTTCTTTCGCACCAAAGATTAATGTAAACACTCTCAGAAAATCAAATGGTGACAATAACACCACAAGAACTTAATGTAAACACTTTCGAAAAAATCAAATGGTGACAATAACAATTCTGGCTTCCCACGAATGCATTAAATATCATAAACAATTGCCAGAATCGTTATTCCCTTCATTGGGGTTAAAACTGCTGACGTTAAACAAATCCTAGCCGAACACTCTCAATCTCTTCAAGATCGAGATCTTTCTCTGTTTATATAAGAGCTAAAAGCTCAAAGAGTCCAAAGTCCAATAAATGAAAGCTGCAAACCGAGGTTTGCTTAACGTCATCAGAACATAGGATAAGCAGTCTAGTTTTGTACTCCGAAGTTTCGGGTTTGTTAAATAAAGTTTATATTTTTTTAATAAGCTAAGTGTCGAAACATCTTATTGGCGCAGCCGGTAGGATATTGATAATAAATATCCTCGTAATAAAGTAATCGTCCTTTATTTTCAATCCATTGAAAAGAAATCCTTGTACGACCAAGGAATTTCTAGGATTTGAGCTCGCGAATTTTCCGCGGCAAGGAAACGGTTAAAACATTACAATTTTGGAAAAACTATTATCTTAATATCCGCCAAAGAACCTAAGCGTGTGTGACTCATAACCCAATTATCAGTCGTGGCCCATATTTAAATGTGCGACCGCCACCAAAGATAATTGCTATTAAAAGAAAAACCGCGCAAAACACCAAACAGTGTTCAACCAAAAAATAGATCCTCTGGACTATTTGAACAACTGTAATTAAAGAGCTTATATCTGGGCTTTACACATCAATTTATTGATCCCTGTAAACGTAAGTCTCTTATAATTCAACAAAACAATTCAACAAAAGTGACAATTAAAACAAAAAGTGACAGTTAAACAAAAACCTGAAGTGACAATTGCCAACAAATAAAACAAATCTACAACAACACCATGGCAACCAACCCACCAATGGAACTATCAGAAATACATCTGAAACAAGCGCTTGGACAAATTCGACAAGTGCCAGTGTTCGACGGAAAAACCGTGGAACTAACTGCATTCATAAGGAGGATTGATTTCATCATGCAGTTATATCCAACACAGGATGTGAGACAACATAGTGTCCTATTCGGAGCAATCGAGATGCAGACCACCGGATCCGCACAACGAGTGTCGCAGCTGACAGCAGCCACAACCTGGGGAGAGTTGAGGAGCGCCCTCATCGACGAATTCAAAACACAGACCCCGTATGAAGAGCTTCTACGACGTCTCTATAACACCAACTTTAATAATAGTATCCGTAAGTTTGTTGAAGATCTAGAGTATAAATCCTTTGTAATATCTAATAAGTTAATGTTAGAGAATCAGGTCCAGAACACTCTATTGTACACTAATGCAATGAATAATACTATTAAAGACGTTATTACCAAAAAATTACCGGACCGAATTTTTATGACATTAGCACGATATGACATTACAACAGTCTCAAAATTAAAACAAGTAGCTCAACGCGAAGGATTGTACGAAAATGGTTATAACGAACGTAATAACCAAAGCAATGACAATTCTAAGACAAATAAAACACAAAGCACTGAAAACCGTGGAAAGGGAAGTAATCAGAATTATTACCCTACTCCAAATTATTCAAATAACGCTAACTCAAATAATAAACCAAAAGAAAATGCTGAGGCATTACATAAAGAATTCAAACAAAACCTCGATCAAGCTAGATCACAAAACCCAATGAATTACCAAAATCAGAGTCAAAGACCTCCCAATCATTCTCATAAAAGACAGAGAGAAACTAGTGGCCATTCTAAAATGGACACATCAGAAAATTTTCATCAAGAAGCATCGGACAACGAAGAACCAATCCCTTCATCAGATTAATTATGAATGGACAAAATTTTAACTGTGTAATTGACACAGGTTCATCCATAAATCTAATTAAAGAAAACTTTTTAAAATTTCCTACAAAAACTTGTCAATTGAACGTACAAACAATAAATGGTATTGTTCAATTAAAGAATTGTGTATCTTTTGCCCCTAGTAAACTTTGCCCTACCCATCAAACATTTTACCTACACAACTTTTCTGATAAATACGATATCTTATTAGGTAGAGAATATCTGGAATCTTGTGAAGCAAAAATTGATTATAAACAAAAAACAGTTATTCTAAACGATCATCTATTTTCAATGAGATATGACCGTGAGAATTCTGTCAAGGACAAGACCGCATTTCAATGCCTTGATCCGCCCCAAACAAAAGACATAGCAATAAATTATGCTATCAACAATGAATTAAATGAAACAAATCAATTTCGATTAGAACATCTAAACGATGAAGAAAAATGTAAACTAACCAAAATTCTTTTCGAGTTTAGTGACATTCAGTACAAAGAAAGTGAAAATTTGACTTTCACCAGTACAATTAAGCATGTCATCCAAACTAAACACGAAGACCCAATCCAAAAGCGTCCATACAAGTATGCGCAAACATTCGACGAAGAAGTCGAAAAACAAATCAAAGAAATGATTGAACAAGGTATAATACGTAAATCAAAATCACCTTATTGCTCACCAATTTGGATTGTGCCAAAGAAACGTGACGCATCGGGTAAAGAAAAGTTCCGTATAGTTATTGACTATCGAAACTTAAATGAAATAACAATCGATGATAAATATCCTATCCCAGTCATGGATGATATACTAGACAAACTTGGAAAATGTCAGTATTTCACTACAATCGACTTAGCGAAAGGATTTCATCAGATACAAATGGACCCACAAAGTATACCAAAAACAGCTTTTTCAACTAAAAATGGACATTACGAATACACTCGAATGCCTTTTGGATTGAAAAACGCCCCAGCAACATTTCAACGTTGCATGAACAATCTATTAGAAGATCTAATTTACAAAGATTGTTTAGTATACATGGATGATATAATAGTGTATTCCACTTCATTGGAAGAACATTTATTATCATTAAAAAGGGTATTTACAAAACTGCGCGAAGCTAATCTAAAATTGCAATTAGATAAATGCGAATTCATGAAAAAGGAAACTGAATTCCTAGGTCACATAATAACAACAGAAGAAATAAAACCAAACCCAACTAAAATCTCTGCCATACAACATTTTCCAATACCAAAAAAACCCAAAGAAATAAAATCGTTTTTAGGTCTTTGTGGTTATTACAGAAAATTCATTCCTAATTTTGCACACGTTGTAAAGCCAATGACTTTAAAATTAAAGAAAGGTGCAACTATAAATATAAAACAACCAAATTACATTTCTGCTTTTGAAAAATTAAAAGTACTTATAACATCCGATCCAATATTAGTTTATCCGAATCTCGAAAAACCATTTTTTCTTACAACTGATGCCAGTAACATAGCTATTGGATCTGTTCTGTCTCAAAATCAAAAACCAATTTGTTTCGCAATTAGAACCCTAAACGAACATGAAATTAATTATGCAGCAATTGAAAAGGAACTTTTAGCCATCGTTTGGGCAACCAAATATTTCCGATCTTATCTCTACGGTAGAAAATTCGAGATTCTCAGTGACCACAAACCACTTGTTTGGCTTAATAATATTAAAGAACCAAATATGAAATTACAACGCTGGAAAATAAAATTAAATGAATTTGATTATCACATTTAATATGTACCAGGTAAAGAAAACTATGTTGCAGATGCTTTGTCTAGAATTAAAATTGAAGAAAACTTGTTAGGAGAAACTTCCGATGTAACAGTAGCAACAATCCACAGCGCTCAAGAAGATAACCAATATTATATTTCAATCACAGAAAGACCAATCAATTATTTTAAAAGACAAATAGAATTTGTAAAAAGTAACTCAAATAACTCAAACGTTATTAATTATTTTCATAAAACAAAAATCTTAATAAATTATGTCGAAATGACACACAACCATGCAAAAGAATTAATTAAAGAATACCTATGTTCAAAAAATAGTGTTATATACTTCAGCAACGAAGCCGACTTTCTTACATTCCAGAATGCTTTCGTTGAAATAATTAGTCCCAATAACATTACAAAAGTAATGAGATCAACTAACAAACTAATAGACCTCCAGACATATGCCGAATTCAAAGAATTTATTATTAACACACACGAAAAGTTATTACATCCAGGAATAGAGAAAATGACATTATTATTTAAAGAAAACAAGTAAGAAAGGCTACAGTCGACCGAGCCGACTATAAAAGACCCCGTACTCTCATAGTAGTTTGTATTCAATTTCAATTGAAATTAAAAAAAACAAGTAAGAAAGGTTACAGTCGACGTGCCGACTGTATAAGACCCCGTACTCCTTGTAGTGCGCATACAAAAATACTTACAAACTTAAAAGAAGAAGCAGTAGACTGATTCATATTTTAAAATACAAATTTAAACAAGTAAGAAAGGCTACAGTCGATCGAGCCGACTGTAAAAGACCCCCGTACTCCCATAGAAGTGCGCAATTGTATTCAATTTAAATTTAAATTTTTGAATGAAATTTAAAAATTTTAATTTTATATGTATGTACATTTTGAATTGAAATTAAAAAAAATTAAATTAACAATTCGCATTGCCGCAACTCTATCAGTTGCACCACGCGCCACTTTCAAGAATTCTCCGATAGCATTTACATATTATTCATACAAACACACATTCGTTTGAAATTATATGTATGCATGTATGTATGTATGTGTGTATTCGTCGCTGCCAGCGTCTGCCGGCAGCGCTGTCGCCACACAAGCATCGAAAACGTTCGAACATGTGTTTGTATGTTTCTGTCTCGCTCTCGCGCGTAAGTGATATTGCAGTTAAATAACAAACTTTGTAACGCAGTAGCTCTTTTGTTAAAGGTAGTATGTTGATGCCCCTTTCAGAATAGTTTGATTTTATATGTCTCTATACGAATGTTGAATTACAACACTCTACTATATGAATAAATGCCTTAAACATGGCATTAAAGTGAAAACGTTTGGTTAACTCTCAGGAGAAAAGGGGGCGTGGCAGCTCAAAATTTTTAATGGCATTGCATTAAGGGTGTCACTAGCAACCTGTTTACCAGAAATGGTGTTCCTAAGTGCCATAGTTACTGAGTTATTGGCCTAAAAGTACATTTTTTTTCGAGGTGTGTCTGTTTTTTTGCTCATTGCGGGGGCGGTAAGGGGCGTGGCAACAATTTGAAATAAACTTGATCTGCTCGCGAAGATAACGGACTTTCATTCCAAATTTGGTGTCTCTAGCTTTTGTAGTTTAAAAGATCCAGGTGTTCATACGGACGGACGGACAGACAGACAGACGGACAGACGGACAGACGGACATTGCTATATCGACTCGGCTGTTGATGCTGATCAAGAATATATATACTTTATGGGGTCGGCCACGCCTCCTTCTGCCTGTTACGCACATTTCGCTTCTGACAAACCTAATAGACCCCTATACTCTTTTTTAGAGTACGGGGTCTAATAATTTAACAATTCGCATTGCCAGCATTCGAACCTACAACCTCAGACAAACTCTATCAGTTGCACCACGCGCCACTTTCAAGAATTCTCCGAATATCAGCATTTACATATTATTCATACAAACACACATTCGTTTGAAATTATATGTATGCATGTATGTATGCATGTGTGTATTCGGCGCGGCCAGCGTCTGCCGGCAGCGCTGTCGCCACAGCGTCTGCCGGCAGCGCTGTCGCCACACAAGCATCGAAAACGTTCGAACATGTGTTTGTATGTTTCTGTCTCGCTCTCGCGCGTAAGTGATATTGCAGTTAAATAACAAACTTTGTAACGCAGTAGCTCTTTTGTTAAAAGTAGTATGATGATGCCCCTTTCAGAATAGTTTGATTTTATATGTCTCTATACTTATGTTGAATTACAACACCCTACTATATGAATTAATGCCTTAAACATGGCATTAAAGTGAAAACGTTTGGTTAACCCTCAGGAGAAAAGGGGGCGTGGCAGCTCAAAATTTTTAATGGCATTGCATTAAGGATGTCTCTAGCAACCTGTTTACCAGAAATGGTGTTCCTAAGTGCCATAGTTACTGAGTTATTGGCCTAAAACTAAATTTTTTTCGAGGTGTGTCTGGTTTTTTGCTCATTGCGGGGGCGGTAAGGGGCGTGGCAAAAATTTGAAATAAACTTAACCTGCCTGGGTTAATAACGGACTTTCATTATAAATTTGGTGGCTCTAGCTTTTGTAGTTTAAAAGATCCAGGTGTTCATACGGACGGACAGACAGACAGACAGACAGACAGACAGACAGACAGACAGACAGACAGACAGACGGACAGACGGACATTGCTATATCGACTCGGCTGTTGATGCTGATCAAGAATATATATACTTTATGGGGTCGGCCACGCCTCCTTCTGCCTGTTACGCACATTTCGCTTCTGACAAACCTAATAGACCCCTCTACTCTTTTTTAGAGTACGCGGTCTAAATATTATTATCCAGATTATCAAAACTTAATACAAAACATAATTAACGAATGCAAAGTTTGTAATATAGCAAAAACAGAACACAGAAACACTAAGTTAGCTTTTGAATTAACTCCAGAAATTCATAATCCAAGAGAAAAATATGTCATTGATTTTTATATGGTGGACAATAAACAATTTCTATCTTGTATAGACTTATATTCCAAATACGCAACTTTAATAGAATTAAATGGTCGAGATTGGTTAGAAGCCAAAAGAGCTCTTTTAAAAGTATTTAATGACATGGGCAAACCAATAGAAATAAAAGCAGACAAAGATTCAGCCTTCTTGTGCTCCGCACTACAAATGTGGTTAAAGTCAGAAGACGTAAATATATCCATCACAACTAGCAAAAACGGTATATCCGACATAGAAAGATTCCATAAAACAATAAATGAAAAATTAAGAATTGTTAATTCTGACACTAACCAGGAAAATAAATTAACCAAATTTGAAGTAATACTTTACACTTATAACCATAAAACCAAACATAATTCAACTGGTAGAACACCAGCAGACATTTTCATTTACGCAGGAACACCTGAGTATGATACACAGCTAAATAAGAAAAGGCAAATAGAAAGACTTAATGAAAAAAGAACCGAATTTGAAATAGATACTAGATATAGGGAATCACCTTTAGTAAAATCTAAATCCACAAACCCATTTAAACAAACAGGAAACATAACAGAAATAGATGAAAAACATTATGAAGAAGTAAACAGAGGTATAAAAATAACACACTATAAATCAAAATATAAAAGAAAGAAAGTAACTAATGAAAGTAAATATGATAATTCCAGATCAACTAATAACCCGAATCAAGATGATAACCCATCATAATTTAACAGCTATAATTATAACACTCATGCTACTCAACTTTGTATGGCCAATAAAAGGTCAAAATTTGGAAATCAACCCAATTAACTCCAAAAACGGATATCTTATATTTCAAACAGGAACAATCAATTTACCTATAAAATACGAATAACACTATTTAACAATTAATATAACAAAAACTGAAGAAACTTATAATAATTTAATGGAACAAACAAAAGAATTTGAACCATTAGTAAAAATACAGTACTTAACAGAAAAACTGGACAGAGAAATGAACGGTTTAAGACTAGTAAAACGAAATAAAAGAGGACTTGTAAATTTCATGGGCACATTTTATAAATACCTTTTCGGAACCTTAGATCAAGAAGACAAAGAAGAATTACAATCAAAAATAGATAACCTTTCAGAAAATAGTGTTCAAGTCAATGAACTAAATGAAGTAATAAAAGCTGTTAACAAAGGAATAGAAGTAATGAACAGCCTAAGTATCACACATAAGGCAGAGCAACGACTCGAATTACTAATTTTCAACCTACAAGAAGTCACAGAGTATGTCGAAGACATTGAGTTAGGTATGCAATTAACCAGGCTTGGTATATTCAACCCTAAATTACTAAAATATGACTCACTAAAACATTTAAACGTTGAAAAAATAATAAATATTAAAACATCAACTTGGCTAAAAACAACTACTAACGAAATTTTAATTATTTCCCATATTCCACGCGAAATTATAAATACTGCACTATACGACATTATTCCATACCCTGATGAAAACAAAGACATTTTGACCGAAACTATACATGACACTTACTACTTACAGAACAACAAAGCATTCACAGCAACCAATAAAAATCTAGTTATGAACAAATGTATTACTGGAATATTAAAGCAAGATAAAACAGAATGTAGATATTCAAAATCCCATAAAAATTATGAAATCAAGTATGTAGAACCAAACATTATGTTCACATGGAACTTACCAAAAATTGTATTAAACCAAAATTGTATCAACCGAGAAATTATTATTGAAGGAAACAATATGATAAAAGCTATAAACTGTTCAATCCAATTAGATGAAATTCAAATAACTAATACTATGTTAGATTACACACAAACAGTCTACATAAATAATAATATAACCAAACTAGAACCATTGTCATATGTCCAAACCAAAGAAATTATCCAACAACAAACAAAATTGTACAACACGTTCCAAATTATAACTATAACAACTTTAACAATTATTTTAATCATACTCATATTATACATTATCTTTAAATATAAAAATATCCCAAGAAAAATTATTGTTAATTATAAGAATAAAAAAGAATTAACCCCAAACATACAATCAAATATTCAAAATGATACAGAAATATATCCAAATGTAATTGAAAACGATACCGAAGAAATTGTAATAGATCCAACACTATATCCAAAATTAACCGCCTGAGGACAGGATCATTTCTTAAGGATGGGGAAGTGACATATGTAGATACATACGTACCTAAACCCATACACCACATACACCACATACACAACACTTATTATTTATGTCAAAGATTTCTTTCGCACCAAAGATTAATGTAAACACTCTCAGAAAATCAAATGGTGACAATAACACCACAAGAACCTAATGTAAACACTTTCGAAAAAATCAAATGGTGACAATAACAATTCTGGCTTCCCACGAATGCATTAAATATCATAAACAATTGCCAGAATCGTTATTCCCATCACTGGGGTTAAAACTGCTGACGTTAAACAAACCCTAGCCGAACACTCTCAATCTCTTCAAGATCGAGATCTTTCTCTGTTTATATAAGAGCTAAAAGCTCAAAGAGTCCAAAGTCCAATAAATGAAAGCTGCAAAACGAGGTTTGCTTAACGTCATCAGAACATAGGATAAGTAGTCTAGTTTTGTACTCCGAAGTTTCGGGTTTGTTAAATAAAGTTTATATTTTTTTAATAAGCTAAGTGTCGAAACATCTTATTATATATATACTTTATGGGGTCGGCCACGCCTCCTTCTGCCTGTTACGCATATTTCGCTTCTGACAAACCTAATAGACCCCTATACTTTTTTTAAGAGTACGGGGTAGAATTAAATTAACAATTCGCATTGCCGCAACTCTATCAGTTGCACCACGCGCCACTTCCAAGAATTCTGCGATAATAAGCATTTACATATTATTCATACAAACACACATTCGTTTGAAATTATATGTGTGCATATACGTATGTATGCATGTATGTATGTATGTGTGTATTCGGCGCGGCCAGCGTCTGCCGGCAGCGCTGTCGCCACATAAGCATCTAGAACGTTCGAACATGTATTTGTATGTTTCTGTCTCGCTCTCGCGGGTAAGTGATATTGCAGTTAAATAACACACTTTCTAACGCAGTAGCTCTTTTGTTAAAGGTAGTATGTTGATGCCACTTTCAGAATAGTTTGATTTTATATGTCTCTATACGAATGTTGAATTACAACACTCTACAATATGAATAAATGCCTTAAAAACGGCATTAAAGTGCAATAGTTTGGTTAACTCTCATTAGAAAAGGGGGCGTGTCAGCTGAAATTTTTTAATGGCATTGCATTAAGGCTGTCTCTAGCAACCTGCTTACCAGAAATGGTGTTCCTAAGTGCTATAGTTACTGAGTTATTGGCCTAAAAGTACATTTTTTTTTCGAGGTGTGTCTGGCTTTTTGCTCATTGCGGGGGCGGTAAGTGGCGTGGCAGCAATTTGAAATAAACTTGATCTGCTCGACTTAACGATAACGGACTTTCATTCCAAATTTGGTGGCTCTAGCTTTTGTAGTTCAAAAGATCCAGGTTACAGACGGACAGACTGACATTGCTATATCGACTCGGTTGTTGATGCTGATCAAGAATATATATACTTTATGGGGTCGGCCACGCCTCCTTCTGCCTGTTACGCACATTTCGCTTCTGACAAACCTAATTGACCCCTATACTCTTTTTTAGAGTACGGGGTTTAAAAATGATTGAACAAGGTATTATTCGTAAATCAAAATCGGCTTATTGCTCACCAATTTGGATTGTGCCAAAGAAAAGTGATGCATCATTTTCTATAACAACTTTAACAATTATTATAATCTTATTTAAACTATACATTATCTTTAAATATAACAAGAAAGAATGCTATAGTCGCCTCCCGACTTTAGGATACCCGTTACTCAGTTTCAATTTGTTATTAACAATGATGATGGATATAATAGCTTGGCAAACACAGAACATTTTCATAGAAATTCATGTTTAGAGCATATTTTCGACCGATCGTTCCTATGGCAGCTATGCGATATAGTTGTCCGATTTGTATCAAACTTGGTCAGTATATATATATTATTGGCAGTTGTATTCTGTGTGAGTTTGGTAATTATAGCTTAGTTAACGCAAAAGTTTTTCATACTAATTGATATTTGGAGTGTATTTTTGACCAATCGGCCCTATGGGAGCTATACGATATAGTTGTCCGATTTGGATCAAACTTGGTCAGTATATATATATTATTGGCAGATGTATTCTATGTGAGTTTGGTAAATATAGCTTAGTTAACGCAAAAGTTTTTCATACTAATTCATATTTGGAGTGTATTTTTGACCGATCGGCCCTATGGGAGCTATACGATATAGTTGTCCGATTTGGATCAAACTGTCAGTACATGTACTTCCTAGATATGTAATTTCTTTGTAAATTTGGTTCAGATAGCATATCTAACAAAAAAGTTTTCTGTACTAAAACATTCTACGTTTACCTGTACATTTACCTTTATATGCAAATAAAACGCCCTAAAGTGGGCGTGTCAAAAAACAAAAACAAACTTGTACTGCTTGGGTATTGTACCTTTCATTTGCGACCACTATCATTTTTCTAGCTCTTATAGTCTCTGAGATCCTTTTGTTCATACAGACGGACGGACGGACGGACAGACGGACATGGCTATATCGACTCGGCTATTGATGCTGATCAAGAATATATATACTTTATGGGGTCTGCCACGCCTCCTTCTGCCTGTTACATACATTCCAACGATTACAATATACCCTTTTACTCTACGAGTAACGGGTATAAAAATATTCCACAAAGAATTATTGTTAATTATAAGAACACAAAAGAATCAACTCCAAACATACAATCAAATATTCAAAATGATACACAAACTAAAACAGAATTAAATCCAAATGTAATTGAAAATGAAATCGAAGAAATTGTTATAGATCCAACACTATATCCAAAATTAACCGCCAGAGGGCAGGCGCATTTCTTAAGGATGGGGAAGTGACATATGTAGATACACATGTACCCATACATCACATACCCATACACCACATACACCATACACCACACTTATTATTTATGTTAAAGATTTATATCCCACAAAAAACTAATTTAAACACTATCGAAAAATCCAATGGTGACAATAACAATTCTGGCTTCCCACGAATTTATTAAATATCATAAACAATTCGCCAGAATCGTTATTCCCATCATTGGGGTTTTTTTAGAGTACGGCGTCTAAAAATATATAACTTTATTCCATAAAGCACGAAGCTACGGAGTACAAATCTAGACTACTTATCCTATGTTCTGATGACGTTAAGCAAACCTCGGTTTTTAATCTTTTATTAATTGGACTTTGGACTTATTGAGCTTTTGGCTCTTATGTAAATAGAGAGAAATCTCGATCTTGAAGAAGTTGTGTAACACTGCTATTAAATATAATAGACAAGACTAAGAAGTCAACACAAAATTTAGACAGGCAGCTTTAACTCGATCAAAGTAAAAGAAACCTTTCAGAAAAACTGCTTATATAGAACAATTAAACAATTAACACTGCTATTAAATGAAATCTTGCTTTAATATTCCAGTAATACATTTGTTCATAACTTGTTATTGGTTGCTGTGAATGCTTTGTTGTTTTGTAAGTAGTAAGTGTCATGTATAGTTTCGATCAAAATGTCTTTGTTTTCGTTAGGGTATGGAATAATGTCGTATAGTGCAGTATTTATAATTTCGAGTGGAATATGGGAAATAATTAAAATTTCGTTAGTAGTTGTTTTTAACCAAGTTGATGTTTTAATATTTATTATTTTTTCAACGTTTAAATGTTTTAGTGAGTCATATATTAGTAATTTAGGGTTGAATATACCAAGCCTGGTTAATTGCATACCTAACTCAATGTCTTCGACATACTCTGTGAATTCTTGTAGGTTGAAAATTAGTAATTCGAGTCGTTGCTCTGCCTTATGTGTGATACTTAGGCTGTTCTTTACTTCTATTCCTTTGTTAACAGCTTTTATTACTTCATTTAGTTCATTGGCTAGAACGCTATTTTCTGAAAGGTTATCTATTTTTGACTGTAGTTCTTCTTTGTCTTCTTGATCTAAAGTTCCGAAAAGGTATTTATAAAATGTGCCCATATAATTTACAAGTCCTCTTTTATTTCGTTTTACTAGTCTTAAGCCGTTCATTTCTCTGTCCAGTTTTTCTGTTAAGTACTGTATTTTTACTAATGGTTCAAATTCTTTTGTTTGTTTCATTAAATTATTATAAGTTTCTTCAGTTTTTGTTATATTAATAGTTAAATAGTGGTATTCGTATTTTATAGGTAAATTGATTGTTCCTGTTTGAAATATAAGATATCCGTTTTTGGAGTTAATTGGGTTGATTTCCAAATTTTGACCTTTTATTGGCCATACAAAGTTGAGTAGCATGAGTGTTATAATTATAGTTGTTAAATTATGAGGGGTTATCATCTTGATTCGGGTTATTAGTTGATCTGGAATTATCATATTTACTTTTATTAGTTACTTTCTTTCTTTTATATTTTGATTTATAGTGTGTTATTTTTAGACCCCGTACTCTAAAAAAGAGTATAGGGGTCTATTAGGTTTGTCAGAAGCGAAATGTGCGTAACAGGCAGAAGGAGGCGTGGCCGACCCCATAAAGTATATATATTCTAGATCAGCATCAACAGCCGAGTCGATATAGCAATGTCCGTCTGTCCGTCTGTCCGTCTGTCCGTCTGTGTGTCTGTCCGTCTGTCTGTCCGTCCGTCCGTCCGTATGAACACCTGGATCTTTTAAACTACAAGAGCTAGAGCCACCAAATTTGGAATGAAAGTCCGTCTATATTGCAGGCAGGTTAAGTTTATTTCAAATTTTTGCCACGCCCCCTACCGCCCCCGCAAATTGTAAAAAACAGTTTTCATTGCACTACAGCTTTGAAACTATGAAAGCTATCGTGACCAAATTTACACAGTAGGTGTATGGTACAACTATAACTATCCTCACCAAGTTTCATCAAGATCGGACAACTATAGCTTATAGCTCCCATAGGACAAATCGGTCAAAAACAAAAAATTTGTATGAAGACATGTAGTATTTGCTAAGTGATCGCAACCAAACTCACACAGAATGTGTACATAATTATTAAAAGTAACTTCACCAAATTTGGTTCAAATCGGACAACTACAACATGTGAAACAAATTGGTCAAAAATGTTAAAAATTGTAATTTATGTACGTGTTTGAAGAAAAGTGGTAAATCAATGTTTATCTACTTTAGCCGTCCTCATTGTCAACAGTGTTGTGGTCCAAGTGATGTGACATGCATTAGAGAAACATGAGGTCTGCGGTTCGAACCCCGGCACAGACAGGCATTTTTTTTCTTTTTCTATAACAAAACAATATTATATGTAAATGCAGATAATCAGCAGTGCCTTCAAATTGAGGTGTGGTGCGTATGGTAGAGTGGCGACATGTGAGAATCCTGTGTCTGATACCGCGGGTTCGATTGCAGCTAGCGCATAACTTTTTATTTACTTTTTTAAATTTTAATTTAAACTATTATCTTTTTTTAAATTTGTATTTTAAAATATGAATCAGTCTACTGCTTCTTCTTTTAGGTTTGTAAGTATTTTTCTATGCGCACTACAAGGAGTACGGGGTCTTATACAGTCGGCACGTCGACTGTAGCCTTTCTTACTTGTTATACCTCTGTTTACTTCTTCATAATGTTTTTCATCTATTTGTGTTATGTTTCCTGTTTGTTTAAATGGGTTTGTGGATTTATATCTTACTAAAGGTGATTCCCTATATCTAGTATCTATTTCAAATTCGGTTCTTTTTTCATTAAGTCTTTCTATTTGTCTTTTCTTATTTAGCTGTGTATCATACTCAGGTGTTCCTGCGTAAATGAAAATATCTGCTGGTGTTCTACCAGTTGAATTATGTTTGGTTTTATGGTTATAAGTGTAAAGTATTACTTCAAATCTGGTTAATTTGTTTTCCTGGTTAGTGTCAGAATTAACAATTCTTAATTTTTCATTAACTGTTTTATGGAATTTTTCTATGTCGGAAATACCGTTTTTGCTAGTTGTGATGGATATATTTACGTTTTCTGACTTTAACCACATTTGTAGTGCGGAGCACAAGAAAGCTGAGTCTTTATCTGCTTTTATTTCTATTGGTTTACCCATGTTATTAAATACTTTTAAAAATCTCTTTTGGCTTCTAACCAATCTCGACCATTTACTTCTATTAAAGTTGCGTATTTGGAATATAAGTCTATACAAGATAGAAATTGTTTATTGTCTACCATATAAAAATCAATGACATATTTTTCTCTTGGATTATGGATTTCTGGAGTTAATTCGAAAGCTAACTTAGTGTTTCTGTGTTCTGTTTTTGCTATATTATAAACTTTGCATTCGTTAATTATGTTTTGTATTAAGTTTTGATAATCTGGGTAATAATATTTAGACCCCGTACTCTAAAAAAGAGTAGAGGGGTCTATTAGGTTTGTCAGAAGCGAAATGTGCGTAACAGGCAGAAGGAGGCGTGGCCGACCCCATAAAGTATATATATTCTTGATCAGCATCAACAGCCGAGTCGATATAGCAATGTCCGTCTGTCCGTCTGTCCGTCTGTCTGTCCGTCCGTATGAACACCTGGATCTTTTAAACTACAAAAGCTAGAGCCACCAAATTTATAATGAAAGTCCGTTATTAACCCAGGCAGGTTAAGTTTATTTCAAATTTTTGCCACGCCCCTTACCGCCCCCGCAATGAGCAAAAAACCAGACACACCTCGAAAAAAATTTAGTTTTAGGCTAATAACTCAGTAACTATGGCACTTAGGAACACCATTTCTGGTAAACAGGTTGCTAGAGACATCCTTAATGCAATGCCATTAAAAATTTTGAGCTGCCACGCCCCCTTTTCTCCTGAGGGTTAACCAAACGTTTTCACTTTAATGCCATGTTTAAGGCATTTATTCATATAGTAGGGTGTTGTAATTCAACATAAGTATAGAGACATATAAAATCAAACTATTCTGAAAGGGGCATCATCATACTACTTTTAACAAAAGAGCTACTGCGTTACAAAGTTTGTTATTTAACTGCAATATCACTTACGCGCGAGAGCGAGACAGAAACATACAAACACATGTTCGAACGTTTTCGATGCTTGTGTGGCGACAGCGCTGCCGGCAGACGCTGGCCGCGCCGAATACACACATGCATACATACATGCATACATATAATTTCAAACGAATGTGTGTTTGTATGAATAATATGTAAATGCTGATATTCGGAGAATTCTTGAAAGTGGCGCGTGGTGCAACTGATAGAGTTTGTCTGAGGTTGTAGGTTCGAATGCTGGCAATGCGAATTGTTAAATTATTTTTTTTAATTTCAATTGAAATTGAATACAAACTACTATGAGAGTACGGGGTCTTTTATAGTCGGCTCGGTCGACTGTAGCCTTTCTTACTTGTTTTCTTTAAATAATAGTGTCATTTTCTCTATTCCTGGGTATAATAACTTTTCGTGTGTATTAATAATAAATTCTTTGAATTCGGCATATGTCTGGAGGTCTATTAGTTTTTTAGTTGATCTCATTACTTTTGTAATGTTATTGGGACTAATTATTTCAACGAAAGCATTCTGAAATGTAAGAAAATCGGCTTCGTTGCTGAAGTATATAACACTTTTCTTTGAACATAAGTAATTAATTCTTTTGCATGGTTGTGTGTCATTTCAACATAATTTATTACGATTTTTGTTTTATGAAAATAATTAATGACGTTTGTGTTGAGTTACTTTAATAAATTCTTTTTCTCTTTTAAAATAATTGATTGGTCTTTCTGTGAGTGAAATGTAATATTGGTTATCTTCTTGAGCGCTGTGGATTGTTGCTACTGTTACATCGGAAGTTTCTCCTAACAAGTTTTCTTCAATTTTAATTCTAGACAAAGCATCTGCAACATAGTTTTCTTTACCTGGTACATATTTAATGTGATAATCAAATTCATTTAATTTTATTTTCCAGCGTTGTAATTTCATATTTGGTTCTTTAATATTATTAAGCCAAACAAGTGGTTTGTGGTATCTGAGAATCTCGAATTTTCTACCGTAGAGATAAGATCGGAAATATTTGGTTGCCCAAACGATGGCTAAAAGTTCCTTTTCAATTGCTGCATAGTTAATTTCATGTTCGTTTAGGGTTCTACTTGCGAAACAAATTGGTTTTTGATTTTGAGACAGAACAGCTCCAATAGCTATGTTACTGGCATCAGTTGTAAGACAAAATGGTTTTTCGAAATTCGGATAAACTAATATTGGATCGGATGTTATAAGTACTTTTAATTTTTCAAAAGCAGAAATGTAATTTGGTTCTTTTATATTTATACTTGCACCTTTCTTTAATTTTAAAGTCATTGGCTTTACAACGTGTGCAAAATTAGGAATGAATTTTCTGTAATAACCACAAAGACCTAAAAACGATTTTATTTCTTTGGGTGTTTTTGGTATTGGAAAGTGTTGTATGGCAGAGATTTTTGTTGGATTTGGTTTTATTCCTTCTGATGTTATTATGTGTCCTAGGAATTCAGTTTCCTTTTTCATGAATTCGCATTTATCTAATTGCAATTTTAGATTGGCTTCGCGCAGTTTTGTAAATACCCTTTTTAATGATGATAAATGTTCTTCCAATGAAGTGGAATACACTATTATATCATCCATGTACAATAAACAATCTTTGTAAATTAGATCTTCTAATAGATTGTTTATACAACGTTGAAATGTTGCTCGGGCGTTTTTCAATACAAAAGGCATTCGAGTGTATTCGTAATGTCCATTTTTAGTTGAGAAAGCTGTTTTTGGTATACTTTGTGGGTCCATTTGTATCTGATGAAATCCTTTCGCTAAGTCAATTGTAGTAAAATACTGAAATTTTCCAAGTTTGTCTAGTATATCATCCATGACTGGGATAGGATATTTATCATCGATTGTTATTTCATTTAAGTTTCGATAGTCAATAACTATACGGAATTTTTCTTTACCTGATGCGTCACGTTTCTTTGGCACAATCCAAATTGGTGAGCAATAAGGTGATTTTGATTTACGTATTATACCTTGTTCAATCATTTCTTTGATTTGTTTTTCGACTTCTTCGTCGAATGTTTGCGCATACTTGTATGGACGCTTTTGGATTGGGTCTTCGTGTTTAGTTTGGATGACATGCTTAATTGTACTGGTAAAAGTCAAATTTTCACTTTCTTTGTACTGAATGTCACTTAACTCGAAAAGAATTTTGGTCAGTTTGCATTTTTCTTCATCGTTTAGATGTTCTAATCGGAATTGATTTGTTTCATTTAATTCATTATTGATAGCGTAATTTACTGCTATGTCGTTTGTTTGGGGCGGATCAAGGCATTGAAATGCGGTCTTGTCCTTGACAGAATTCTCACGGTCATATCTCATTGAAAATAGATGATCGTTTAGAATAACTGTTTTTTGTTTGTAGTCACTTTTTGCTTCACAGGATTCTAGATATTCTCTACCTAGTAAGATATCGTATTTGTCAGAAAAGTTGTGTAAGTAAAATATTTGATGGGTAGGGCATAGTTTACTAGGAGCAAAAGATACACAATTCTTTAATTGAACAATACCATTTATTGTTTGTACGTTCAATTGGCAAGGTTTTATAGGAAATTTTAAAAAGTTTTCTTTCATTAGATTTATGGATGAACCTGTGTCAATTACACAGGCTTAATGTGGCAAATATAATATAACATAACACAATTATAGAATATTCCTCATATATGAGGCATACACAAATAATTTCAACTTATTTTTGTAATAAAGTGTAGGTGGCTGATACACATTGTTTTGATAAACTTTAAAGACAATTTAAATAGTTTTGTGTTCAAAGCAACAACAATTTCACAGCAAATCAATTTGTTTATTTATTTCTCTGTTTGTTTGTCGCTGTGTAACAAATTGCCAGGTGCGCACAAACGTTAAGGTGGGTTTTTTTTTGCTGCTGGCTATGTGAAAATGTTTCACATGAAAAATGTGCAGGCCTCAACGGCCAGATTTAGATTGTCGATTGGACCTGACGAACTTTCAGTCCCTCATCACATACCCATAACGTCCGCACCTTCCCTAATAAATGTTTTATCCCCATCACCAAATAAAATTTGTTAGTAGTGATGAAACTTTATTTTACCCACAGAAGTTGTCCCCACGATTCCCGAAGTAATAGTTTCATATTCGTTAATGGTTAATACTGTTGCAGTTGACGAATCTAGCAATGAGGCTATCAGCGCTGTTGCTTCTACGGAAGTAATTACAGTGTCTGATAAAAAGACTCTTGTAGGTGTTTTACCAAAGAAACAATTATTTGTTTCCAGGCTTGGCCCTAATACCACATCGGATGATGTCAAGGCCTTTATTCAGGCTAAATCAGAAACCAGCATTACGGTGGAATGCCATCTAACCCTGTCCCTGTCTCTGATTCCGGAAAAAAGTAACTTCCTCCCTCTCGTTTACCTATCAAAATGTAAGAGGTCTTCGTAGTAAGCTTAGCAATATGTACTTAAATAGTCTGTCTTTTTGCTTATTGCCATCGATGTTAACTTATCCTCGGAAGAAGTAACAATCGATGGCTCTTTGGACATTGAATTTGTTGCTATTAAGTTATGCCTAAATAACATTAGAGTTTTCATTACTTGCTCCTACACTCCCCCTTCTTCTGACTATTTCCTTCATTCGTTACACTTTTCTGCTTTTAAATCAGTTTCCTCTATGTTATCCGATCGTGACCTTCTTGTAGTTCTTGGCGATTTTAATATTGCAGGTACTACATGGATTTGCCGACTCTGCCGTGTTGACCCCCCACAACTCAGCAACACCCACAACTTAGGCAGATAGTGCAGAAATTCATCCACTGTTTTAGGTATAAACCAAAGCTGATGGACCAAGTTGCTGCAGATCGCCTTTCCGGAGTTCGCCCGTTCAACATTGGTGGGGTAGATTTTTGTGTCCCTAAAAATGTTTCACTGCGATTTGGAGGAAGAGAGCCATTATTTACGATTTCAAATTTAGGTAATCGACGCCTCTAAAGCCTACTTTGCAGTCCACGAGAAAACAGATGTTTTGAAATTTAGAGCATCACATGGTTATATTAATCAAACCAAATTATAGTTATCAGCCTATATGGTACTTATCAGCCTATAACCCAAGTAGATAATACCAAAAATGTTTACCAGACTCAACAACTTCGAATTAGTTATTCTTTTGAGAAAGTTTGTCATGTACATGTCGAGGTAGTTGTTTCGTTGTTGTCAGTAAATTTCGTTTTTAAGAATTAGTTGTCAGAATATGTTAATTTTTAAATTACAGAACTTGCAGTGCAGTAAGTCGCTGTCTTCGTTGTTTTTCTTTTGAGCGGATTACCGTAGTCCATCTTGGACGGATAACCATCGTTTGTCTTGATCGGAAAACTATCGCGCCTCTCGGACCAATATTTGTACAGTCTGTTGCCTTCCAAAGATTTAAATATGTATCTGTCGCGGTCCAAAACTTCCACAACAAAAAAGTGGTCCCAATAACTTCGGGTCAAGTTTGGTGTGGTTCTTTTCATTGTTCTTTAACAATACGTAATCACCTACACTATGTATATTCACTACAGTCTTAGTCGAAGCGTTCTTTGTCATAAGAGGGCACACATGTCAAATTCCTAGAGGCACCTCACCGAGGGCTTCTTCCCAAGAATTTGAACTCGATTCATCAGTAGATTAGCGTGCCCATCACGCCCATATATATCCATATTCTAAATATGCCTATGATTAGATGGCATATATCTATTTTATTTAATAATTTCTTCTACCTTATAGACTTATAGGGAAAGAAAGGAGCTTGAGTATACTGCCAGTACTGGATTTTTTGTATCTATTGTCGTAACACAATGGTGTGATTTAATAATATGCAAAACTCGACGAAATTCTATAATACATCAAGGAATGCGCAACCATATATTGAACTTATCTTTGGTAGTTGAAACAGCCATTGCTTGTATAATTTGCTATACCCCTGGAATGAAAAAGGCACTTCGCATGTATCCTGTGAGGTAGGTCATACTAAACTAATATACCAATTACTAATCAAAAAATATTTCAGACTAATTTGGTGGATATATGCTGTACCCTTTGGAATCCTTATAATATTATTTGATGAAGGTAGGCGGTATCTCATTCGTAAAAATCCGGGAGGCTGGGTGGAACAGGAAACTTACTACTAAAGTCAACATTAAAAAGTATATTACCCGATTAATACGTTCTGTTAAAATATTTTAAATCCTTAAAAAAATCCATAGTCAAAATTGGAAAATGTAAAAACCCTTTTTGTCATTTTGGTTTTTAAAATTTCATCTTCAAATTATGAAACAAATAAAGATATGTATGAACATGTTGGGGTGTTGGTCTTATTAACGTTATCCATAGTGGATAGTCATGCATCGTGTTTAGACCGCGTGCTGACAGTTAGCCGAAAAGAATATTTTATTTCAGTAGAATAATATTTGTTACATTTAACAATTGTATTAATATTTTTTATTTAGAAGCTGTGCGATTTTGCGAAGCTCTTGAAAACAGATGTTCTTTATCATTTTATTTTTAAAATACTGCAAATATATTTACAAATCAAAATAAAGTTGTATGTTTGCAGATTTTATGAGTAGTAACGTAATATTTGTTTATATACTGTAGCGTTGTTAATATGTGTTTTTGGTTTTAACCTAAAATTGTATGTGTTTCGCGCTGAAAAAGTATTGTTGATTTAGGTTGATTTATGTTACCGTTTATGAATTCTTATTCGTTAATATGTAAATAATGCAATGGAATTTGACCTTGATTAGACAAAATAGATTTGAGTCTTAAGATATTAGACGCAGATTTCCAAATGTACAGCAACTGTACCAGATGCACAACACTTTAACACGTAGATGCTTCAGATTATCTGCCTTTATATATAATAATATTTTTTTATATAACAATATAAAAATGAAATTCCTGTCTGTGATGGCGTTTGAAGCGCTGGTCCATGGTTTACATACAAGTACAAAAAATAGTTACAGGATTCAATTCGCTTCAACAGTAACAATTCGCTTCAATTCGGATGTGTTTTACATCGCTTCTATCTCTTTTCAAGTTTTCCTCGTTCAAACGCTATAATTTTTATTTCTCATATTTCTGGTTTAATTCCTCATATGTGCTACATCGGTTGTATTAATGCACATTATTTTAATATACTTCAAAGCTAATTTTAATAATTTTGTGTTCAAAGCAACAACAATTCCACAGCTAACAAGTAAGAAAGGCTACAGTCGATCGAGCCGACTGTACTCCCCGTACTCCCATAGTAGTGCACATTTGTATTCAATTTGAATTCAAATTTTTGGATGAAATTGAAAAATTTTAATTTTATTGTATTTATTTAATTAAATGTATTTGTATGTTTCCGTCTCGCTCTCGCGTGTAAAAGATATTGCAGTTAAAAAATGTGGATAGCTCTTTTGTTAAAGGTAGTATTTTGATGCGACTTTCAGAATAGTTTAATTAGATATGTCTCTATACGAATGTTGAATTACAACACTCTAATATATGAATAAATGCCTTAAAAACGCCATTTAAGAGTAACAGTTTGGTTAACTCTCATGACAAAAGGTGGCGTGGAAGCTCAAAATTTTTAATGGCATTGCATTAAGGCTGTCTCTAGCAACCTGTTTACCAGAAATGGTGTTCCTAATTGCCATAGTTACTGAGCTATTGGCCTAAAACTGCGGTAAGGGGCGTGCAAAAATTTGAAATAAACTTAACCTGCCTGACTTAATAACGGACTTTCATTATAAATTTGGTGGCTCTAGCTTTTGTAGTTTAAAGATCCAGGTGTTCATACGGACAGACAGACAGACGGACAGACGGACAGACAGACAGACGGACAGACGGACATTGCTATATCGACTCGGCTGTTGATGCTGATAAAGAATATATATACTTTATGGGGTCGGACACGCCTTCTTATGCCTGTTACGCACATTTCGCTTCTGACAAACCCCTCTACTCTTTTTTAGAGTACGGGGTCTAAAAATTCTGTTTATTTATTTCTGCGTTTGTCTATCGCTGTTTAAATTGTTCTTGTAATTTTACGTCATTACTTGTTCTAACATTTTGTTTGTGTAAACAATATCTCGGCGCTATCATTGTGCTTTCCTCGTGCTCTCTTCTATATTTACGCTCCCATCTCGCTCACATCTTTTTTACTGCGCTCTATTATCTTGCTTTTGATGTTGGCCGGTAATTCCGTTTGTTTTTGTGCATTACATTTGCTAAATGAAAATGTTTCACATGAAAAATTTGACGGATTATCGACCTGATTGAGTCTAAATCAGTCAGTTAAAGTCGACATGTGAAGCTTGTAGGGATGTCGAAAGACATTCAAAAGTCTGTCGATAGATTTAGAAATTTCGATAGTTTCGCAGCTTTGTATAACGAGTTTAAAGACCTAAAAGTATTAATTTTACCCACAGAAGTTGTCCCTACGATTCCGGAAGTAATAGTTTCTGAATAAAGCAATGAGTCTATCAGAGCTGTTGCTTCTACGGAAGTAAATACAGTGTCTGATAAAAAGACTCTTGTAGGTGTTTTACCAAAGAAAAAATTATTTGTTTCCAGGCTTGCCCCTAATACCATATCGGATGATGTTAAGGCCTTTATTCAGGCTAAATCAGAAGCCCACATTACGGTAGAAACTCAGAAGCTAACATTACGGTGAAAAAATTTAAGTTCTCTTATCATCGGGAAATTTCCTCATTTAAAGTAAGTGTTCCTGCCAAAACTGCAAAAACTTCCTCCCTCTCGTTTGCCTGTCAAAATATAAGAAGTCTTTTTAGTAAGCTTAGCAATATGTATTTAAATAGTCTGTCTTTCCCATTTCATGTTGTGGGTTTTTCTGAAACATGGATAAGGCCCGATGTTCTAGACTCCGAAATCTTTTCCAATAAATTCGTTATCTATAGAAAAGATAGTACATCTCGCCGAGGTGGTGGTGTGCTTATTGCCATCGATGTTAACTTATCCTCGGAAGAAGTAACAATCGATGGCTCTTTGGATATTGAATTTGTTGCTATTAAGTTATGCCTAAATAACATTAGAGTTTTCATTACTTGCTCCTAAATTCCTCCTTCTTCTGACTATTTCCTTCATTCGTTACACTTTTCTGCTGTTAAATCAGTTTCCTCTATGTTATCCGATCGTGACTTTCTTGTAGTTCTTGGCGATTTTAATATTGCAGGTACTACATTGATTTCATGTCCCGACTCTGCCGTGTTGACCCCCACGAATCAGCACGATTTTCTTGACGATCTATTTGGAATTTCATTGCTTCAGATCAATGCTATTCCAAATTCTATAAATAGAATGCTTGATTTGATCAAACCCTTATCGAACACCTGAAGATCCTTATCAGTACTAGTAGTAAATCTCGTCAGTTTCGGAAAGTCGACTTTAACAACGTAAATCTACTGTTATTCCAGACTGACTGGTTCCGGCTATATAGCGATATGGATAGTAATATTACAACTTTTTATTAAAAGAGATTCAGGGAAGCTGACTCTGCCTTGTATCTTTCACGATGTCTGTTTGCTCGATCTGATTTCTATATTTTGAATGCTTAAAAACGGTGCTGACGGAATTTTAAAGCCTAGTATAAACTATTTACATTGGCCGTTGAATCATGTTCTTTCCCTGATGTTTGGAAATCATCTTACATAATTCCTCTTCACAAAAAAGGAAACAAATCCAATGCTTGCAACTTAGGGGTACTTCCAAGTTGTCTGCTATTCCCAAGGCTTTTGACAAATTAATAACTTCGCAAATTGCAACATTTCTCTAGATCCATGATTTCACCCTGCCAGCATGGGTTTGTGAAATATAGATCCGCTACAACTAACCTGTTAGAACTTCCATCATTTTCACTAAAAGGCTTCAGTAAGGCTTTCGACTCGGTTAATCACAGACTATTAATACATAAGCTCTTTGGGTCTTTTCCATTATTAATCTTCCTTCTTTGTCTGATCGTAGGATTAATTCTTCCGAATTACTCAGCCAGATTAGTTTTCCTGTTCCGATAAGACGACCTAGAAACTATCTTCCACTCGGTGTTGTTCAACCTTGTTCTACCAACTACCAACAAATCCTATGTAGTAGCTACAAAAAACTTTCTCGAGTTTTAGGTAGTCCAATTTCGACCTCCTTAATTAGAACTTATCTTCTCTGTTACCTGTCTAGATTTTAATTAACTTAGTCTAATAATTTTAGATGTATTGTATTTCGTTTTCAGTTATCTATCAGGCGGACCACACCACGGTTGATAATTTGAACGGTCAATGTAGATAATCATTGATTTAACTCTTTTCTTTCAAGCGACTTTTAATAAATTACAATATTTGTCATTTTTCACCAGTTTGTTGTTTCACACTCTTTGCCATAGTATGTTGAATGGGTGCAGATTATCTAACAGGCAGAACGAGTCATGGCAGACCCCATAAAGTATATATATTCTTGATCAGCATCAACAGCCGAGTCGATATAGCAATGTCCGTCTGTCCGTCTGTCTGTCTGTCCGTCTGTCCGTCTGTCTGTCCGTCCGTCCGTCCGTATGAACACCTAGATCTTTTAAACTACAAGAGCTAGAGCCACCAAATTTGGAATGAAAGTCCGTCTATATTGAAGGCAGGTTAAGTTTATTTCAAATTTTTGCCACGCCCCCTACCGCCCCCGCAAATTGTAAAAAACAGTTTTCATTGCACTACAACTTTGAAACTATGAAAGCTATCGTAACCAAATTTACACAGTAGGTGTATGGTACAACTATAACTATCCTCACCAAGTTTCATCAAGATCGGACAACTATAGCTTATAGCTCCCATAGGACAAATCGGTCAAAAACAAAAAATTTGTATGAAGACATGTAGTATTTGCTAAGTGTTGGCATTTGTTTTCTTTTTCTTTTTCTATAACAAAACATTATTATATGTAAATGCAGATAATCAGCAGTACCTGCAAATTGAGGTGTGGTGCATATGGTAGAGTGGCGACATGTGAGAATCCTGTGTCTGATACCGCGGGTTCGATCGCAGCTAGCGCGTAACTTTTTTTTACTTTTTTAAATTTTAATTTAAACTATTATCTTTTTAGACCCCGTACTCTAAAAAAGAGTATAGGGGTCTATTAGGTTTGTCAGAAGCGAAATGTGCGTAACAGGCAGAAGGAGGCGTGGCCGACCCCATAAAGTATATATATTCTAGATCAGCATCAACAGCCGAGTCGATATAGCAATGTCCGTCTGTCCGTCTGTCCGTCTGTCCGTCTGTCTGTCTGTCTGTCTGTCTGTCTGTCCGTCCGTCCGTATGAACACCTGGATCTTTTAAACTACAAAAGCTAGAGACACCAAATTTGGAATGAAAGTCCGTTATCTTCGCGAGCAGATCAAGTTTATTTCAAATTGTTGCCACGCCCCTTACCGCCCCCGCAATGAGCAAAAAACCAGACACACCTCGAAAAAAATTTACTTTTAGGCCAATAACTCAGTAACTATGGCACTTAGGAACACCATTTCTGGTAAACAGGTTGCTAGTGACACCCTTAATGCAATACCATTAAAAATTTTGAGCTGCCACGCCCCTTTTCCCCACATCAGCTAAAAAACTTTTACGCTTTAATGCCGTTTTTAAGGCATTTATTCATATAGTAGAGTGTTGTAATTCAACATTCGTATAGAGACATATAAAATCAAACTATTCTGAAAGTGGCATCAACATACTACCTTTAACAAAAGAGCTACTGCGTTAGAAAGTTTGTTATTTAACTGCAATATCACTTACACGCGAGAGCGAGACAGAAACATACAAACACATGTTCGAACGTTTTCGATGCTTGTGTGGCGACAGCGCTGCCGGCAGACGCTGGCCGCGCCGAATACACACATACGTACATACATGCATACATATAATTTCAAACGAATGTGTGTTTGTATGAATAATATGTAAATGCTGATTATCGGAGAATTCTTGAAAGTGGCGCGTGGTGCAACTGATAGAGTTGCGGCAATGCGAATTGTTAATTTAATTTTTATACTCTCTGCAAGAGTATATTGGGTTTGTGCAAAAGTATGTAACAGGCAGAAGGAGGCGTGGCAGACCCCATAAAGTATATATATTCTTGATCAGTATCACAAGCCGAGTCGATATAGCCATGTCCGTCTGTCCGTCTGTCTGTCTGTCCGTCTGTCTGTCCGTATGAACAAACAGATTTCAGAGATGGTAAGAGCTACAAGTTCGAGCTTGGTGTCAAACGATCAGATATTTAGTCAGTCAATACAAGAATCTTTTTTTTTTCGATGCCACGCCCCATTCGCCCACAATAAGCAAAAAACTGGACACACCTCGTGAAAAATTGGTGTTTTCGGCAAATATCTAAGTAACTATGGCACCTAGGATCACCAATTCTGGTACGGGTGTTCTTTGCGAGAGCATAGTTACATTGCAATTTAAAATTTTTGACTGCCACGCCCACTTTTCCCACAATTTATAAAATAGTTTTCAAGCTTCAATGCCGTTTTTTCCGTATCGTACAGTATTGTAGTTTATAACTGGTTTGGAGACTAACTATATTAAACTATCCTGAAAGGCGCATTAAAATCGGACTATAAACAAGAAAACTAGAAGCGTTACAATATTGATAATTGAACGCAATATCAACCCATAGGTGCAAGCGAGATAGAAACACACAAGCACATGTTCGAACGTTTTCGCTGCCTGTGTGTGGGCAGCGCTGCCCGCGGTCGCTGGCTGCGCCGAATACACACATACATGCATACATATTTGCATCATATACATATTGTCAAACGAATACAAACAAACAGACGTATGTTTGATTATGCTTAGATTGTTTTTGTTTCAACGTGTTTTAATGCAAGTAAAACACATAGTAATATGTGGATACCGATTTTAATAATTTAATCGGGACAAATGCAGAGAGTATTATACGGGCGCGGTCGACTGTACTTTTCTTTCTTGTTTTTAATTTCAATTCAAAATGTACATATAAAATTAAAATTTTTAAATTTCATTCAAAAATTTAAATTTAAATTGAATACAATTGCTCACTTCTATGGGAGTACGGGGTCTTTTACAGTCGGCTCGATCGACTGTAGCCTTTCTTACTTGTTAAATTTGTATTTTAAAAATATGAATCAGTCTACTGCTTCTTCTTTTAAGTTTGTAAGTATTTTTGTATGCGCACTACAAGGAGTACGGGGTCTTATACAGTCGGCACGTCGACTGGAGCCTTTCTTACTTGTTAATAATGGCTATGTATGTACACGTTGTAGAAAGACAAGATTACTCTATGTTTATCTATATTATTAAACATTATAATTGTTGAACGAAGTGTGGCTCAAGTGGTAGAGATGGATGGTATTATTTTTCGTACTTGAATGTAAAGGTCTACTGTTCGAAACTCGGCACTAACAGCCGTTTCATTTATTTTTCTTATATAAGCTGACAATGAAAATCGTTAATATAATTTTTTTTTAATTTCAATTTAAAATGAATATATAAATTATAAGTTTTTTAAATTTCGTTTTAAAATTTTAATTTTATGGGAGAACGGGGTCTTTTACAGTCAGCTCGATCGAATTAGAAATCCCGACTTTATAGACTTTATAGCGTCCAATTCCAATGAAAAACAAGAAAGAAAAGTACAGTCGAGCGCGCCGACCGTATAATACTCTCTGCATTTGTCCCGATTAAATTATTAAAATCGGTATCCACATATTACTATATGTTTTACTTGCATTATAACACGTTGAAACAAAAACAATCTAAGCATAAATCAAACATACATCTGTTTGTTTGCATGCGAATACACATACGTTTGGCAATATGTATATGATGCAAATATGTATGTATGTATGTGTGTATTCCTAGGTGCCATAGTTACTGAGATATTTGCCGAAAACACAAATTTTTCCGAGGTGTGTCCAGTTTTTTGCTTATTGTGGGCGAATGGGGCGTGGCATCGAAAAAGATTCTTGTATTGACTGACTAAATATCTGATCGTTTGACACCAAGCTCGAACTTGTAGCTCTTACCATCTCTGAAATCTGTTTGTTCATACGGACAGACAGACAGACAGACGGACAGACAGACAGACGGACAGACGGACATGGCTTTATCGACTCGGCTTGTAATGCTGATCAAGAATATATATACTTTATGGGGTCTGCCACGCCTCCTTCTGCCTGTTACATACTTTTGCACAAACCCAATATACTCTTGCAGAGAGTATAATAAAAAGCTCTCTTACCAATGTGCAAAAGTTGGCTGCGCTGCTTAGCAACATAATTGTGCAGTAGCCAAAGCTTATGCTGCGGTTGCAGAAGTGGGTCAAAGCTCTAAGCTCAAAGCACCGAAATCAAAGCTTTTGATAGTTATCGCAATTGATCAATAGTTTTGCATGTTTTGTATCTGTAGGTTGCATCTTTTGAAATTCTTTGTCTATATAATACTAAGAGACCGACAACTTAACTTTTACAAGTGTAATACGTAATGAAATCAAAACTTCACATGACAATCCTATTTACAAACATCCGTATCCGTTACCCATTTGCTTATAAAGCCGAAGTTAACAAACAAATTGACGACATGTTACAGCAAGGAATTGTCCAAAAAAAGGCTTGGCTCGTAAATTATACGAATTAACATTTTTGTCATACGTGATTTTAAGATATTTTCCAATATCGGCACGGATTTTCTCGAATTCATCAGTTCTGCATAATTTCGGTAACGTCGCTGAGCATTTTCAATGTGTTATCATGTGTTGTCCAAATACTACAAAGTATGGCAAAATTTCAATGGATTGATTTCTCAAAGCAGAATTTATACTCGGTAGAAAAATATCCCATAAACGTTGATCCCTACGAATGTAGGCTCTTAAAGCAACGAACGATTGACTCTTTCGGCCGCGTTACACTGCGGTGCATACGCTCCTGTACATATGTGTTCTATACAATATTTCGAAATAAAGTTAGCAATTTTGAAAAATGATCAAGTGCGAGGAAATAGAACAATAAAATCAATATACCATTTTTGAAACGGTCGGTCACTTGTGACTCGTTTTCCCATAGCGGCTTTAATTCAAAAGTTAGATATTTTGTTGTTTTGTAAATATCACAATTATTAATGTAGTTTTGGATGTCTTCTACCATCTTTGGCCAGTACAAATTCCATGTAATTCTTTCAATACATTTAGCAGCTCCACAGTGACTAGAAGTTTGTTGATCATGAGCAGCTTTGATGACTGCCTGACGTAATTCGTCTGGAACAAGCAATTTCCAACCTCCATCAGATCCAAAACAAGTAAGAAAGGCTACAGTCGACCGAGCCGACTATAAAAGACCCCGTACTCTCATAGTAGTGCACATTTGTATTCAATTTGAATAGAAATTTTAAAAAAATAATTTAACAATTCGCATTGCCAGCATTCGAACCTACAACCTCAGACAATCTCTATTAGTTGCACCACGCGCCACTTTCAAGAATTCTCCGAATATCAGCATTTACATATTATTCATACAAACACACATTCGTTTAAAATTATATGTATGCATGTAGGTATGTATATGTGTATTCGGCGCGGCCAGCGTCTGCCGGCAGCGCTGTCGCCACACACGCATCGAAAACGTTCGAACATGTGTTTGTATGTTTCTGTCTCGCTCTCGCGCGTAAGTAATATTGCAGTTAAATAACAAACTTTCTAACGCAGTAGCTCTTTTGTTAAAAGTAGTATTTTGATGCCACTTTCAGAATAGTTTGATTTTATATGTCTCTATACTTATGTTGAATTACAACACCCTACTATATGAATAAATGCCTTAAACATGGCATTAAAGCGTAAACGTTTGGTTAACTATAATGAGAAAAGGGGGGGTGGCAGGTCAAAATTTTTAATGGCATTGCATTAAGGCTGTCTCTAAGTGCCATAGATACTGAGTTATTGGCCTAAAACTACATTTTTATCGAGGTGTGTCTGGTTTTTTGCTTTTTCCGGGGGCGGTAAGGGGCGTGACAAAAATTTGAAATAAACTTAACCTGCCTGGGTTAATAATGGACTTTCATTATAAATTTGGTGCCTCTAGCTTTTGTAGTTTAAAAGATCCAGGTGTTCATACGGACGGACAGACAGACGGACAGACAGACAGCCGGACAGACGGACAGACGGACATTGCTATATCGACTCGGCTGTTGATGCTGATCAAGAATATATGTACTTTATGGGATCGGCCGCGCCTCCTTCTGCCTGTTACGCACATTTCGCTTCTGACAAACCTAAATGTACATAAAAAATTAAAATTTTTAAATTTCATCCAAAAATTTGATTTAAAATTGAATACAAATGTGCACTACTATGGGAGTACGTGGTCTTTTCCAGTCGGCTCGATCGACTGTAGCCTTTCTTACTTGTTAATTATAATAGATGTTCTTCCAATGAAGTGGAATACACTTATATATCATCCATGTATTCTAAACAATCTTTGTAAATTAGATCTTCTAATAGATTGTTCATACAACGTTGAAATGTTGCTGGTGCGTTTTTCAATCCAAAAGCCATTCGAGTGTATTCGTAATGTCCATTTTTAGTTGAAAAAGCTGTTTTTGGTATACTTTGTGGGTCCATTAGTAACTGATGAAATCCTTTCGCTAAATCAATTGTGGTAAAATACTGAAATTTTCCAAGTTTGTCTAGTATGTCATCCATGACTGGAATAGGATATTTATCATCGATTGTTATTTCATTTAGGTTTCGATAGTCACTAACTATACAGAATTTTTCTTTACGACAGCTGCATTGCCGAATACAAATCAAATTTACATGCTAGCTTAAGTATAAGAGTTTTTGTGCGTATATTACTGGACAATTCAATAATCTCAGTAAGTAAAGCTTATCCTAACAATTCCTTTTTTTCTCCTTGTTCTAACTATTATCATGATCCAACATTCCGGCCACCTTGAAGGGATCGCCTTAAATCCCTTGGTAGCCCTGGCAGAATTAGCGCCTTCAGTTCCTTCCGCGGAGAACTGAAGGCTGCTTTGCTTCCTTCGAAATGAGTCCTGGAACTCCTTCACCAGGTTCCTCACGAAAATGTGGCTCCTTCTCCAAGTATCGCCGGACTGGCGTGTGACGTCGAGCGAATAAGCTGTACGCTATTAAAATGAGAGGTTTAGCGGATCTTGCTGTAAACTCAATATGAACAGCATTTGATGCAAAACACACGAACACCGCTGTATACAATTTAGGCGGGGCTCGTCCTCTTATCTTTACCAGCACATCTGTGGCACCGCACAACTCTATATCTAGATGCATCAAAGAGATTCGTCTTTCAAAATCGTCCGACTTTTGACTGTATATAGTCAGGGATTGCAATCTTACTAAGCTAGATAGGCAAACGAGTACTGAGTATTCTTTAAACCTTTGAGGCCAATGTCTTTTTACCATGCAACGAAGCCGAACGAACTGATCGAGTTTCTGAACGCCAAACTCTCTTGACGACAAATCGGCTGGATTTGATGATGTCAGTCCATGTCTCAAAGATACATTATTGGCCATCTCTTGGAGGCCTGCAACTCTATTGGCTACAAATGTTGCAAGTAATGAAGGGGAAGTATATGTACAATGTAGTGCGGTTTCTAAATCATTCGAGAAACTCACACTCTCGATTCGACATCGGTCCAACCCGAATATTTGGGCTAAAATATACGCGAAAGATTCCAGCAATGTTTTTCGCTTGGTGGGACTTAGTTTGGCGAAGCTATCAACCAGTTGATACCGAAAAGTATCCAAACTTGGTGTCCACCTTAAGCCAAGCGTTTGTCGAATCGGCATCATTGGAAATCCAAAGTTTCTCATTTCCGCCTTCTTCTAGTACCTTATAATGGTTTAAAAACCATTTTGCCAATGGAAAATTGCACGTTTTGATATCTGCCGTGAGTGCAGTTCGGTTCAGACGGAACCTACAAATTTAACCATTTTGATTCCTCTGAATCGCAGGTCCCACCAGTAGTTCCTTGAGAGAGTATGACGACGTTTTCTTACACGACACGTCCACTACTACTCGAAGTTTGGTGTAATTGCTTTCAGGTCTCAGGACGCACTGGTGTGAAAGGGTGTCATGTGGTCCTGGTGGAACTTCTGTATCTATGAACATATGACCAAGGTCAAGATTTACGTTCATGACACTCACATATACATCCTCGAGTTCCCAGATCATGGGAACAACATGTCTTTTGACAATTTGTGACGACCCCAGCACTTTGGGATCAGTCGTGACTGACAAATTGACACCAAAGTGTCCAACGAGTTTAAAGACCTAAAAGTATTAATTTTACCCACAGAAGTTGTCCCTACGATTCCGGAAGTAATAGTTTCTGAATAAAGCAATGAGTCTATCAGAGCTGTTGCTTCTACGGAAGTAAATACAGTGTCTGATAAAAAGACTCTTGTAGGTGTTTTACCAAAGAAAAAATTATTTGTTTCCAGGCTTGCCCCTAATACCATATCGGATGATGTTAAGGCCTTTATTCAGGCTAAATCAGAAGCCCACATTACGGTAGAAACTCAGAAGCTAACATTACGGTGAAAAAATTTAAGTTCTCTTATCATCGGGAAATTTCCTCATTTAAAGTAAGTGTTCCTGCCAAAACTGCAAAAACTTCCTCCCTCTCGTTTGCCTGTCAAAATATAAGAAGTCTTTTTAGTAAGCTTAGCAATATGTATTTAAATAGTCTGTCTTTCCCATTTCATGTTGTGGGTTTTTCTGAAACATGGATAAGGCCCGATGTTCTAGACTCCGAAATCTTTTCCAATAAATTCGTTATCTATAGAAAAGATAGTACATCTCGCCGAGGTGGTGGTGTGCTTATTGCCATCGATGTTAACTTATCCTCGGAAGAAGTAACAATCGATGGCTCTTTGGATATTGAATTTGTTGCTATTAAGTTATGCCTAAATAACATTAGAGTTTTCATTACTTGCTCCTAAATTCCTCCTTCTTCTGACTATTTCCTTCATTCGTTACACTTTTCTGCTGTTAAATCAGTTTCCTCTATGTTATCCGATCGTGACTTTCTTGTAGTTCTTGGCGATTTTAATATTGATTTCATGTCCCGACTCTGCCGTGTTGACCCCCACGAATCAGCACGATTTTCTTGACGATCTATTTGGAATTTCATTGCTTCAGATCAATGCTATTCCAAATTCTATAAATAGAATGCTTGATTTGATCAAACCCTTATCGAACACCTGAAGATCCTTATCAGTACTAGTAGTAAATCTCGTCAGTTTCGGAAAGTCGACTTTAACAACGTAAATCTACTGTTATTCCAGACTGACTGGTTCCGGCTATATAGCGATATGGATAGTAATATTACAACTTTTTATTAAAAGAGATTCAGGGAAGCTGACTCTGCCTTGTATCTTTCACGATGTCTGTTTGCTCGATCTGATTTCTATATTTTGAATGCTTAAAAACGGTGCTGACGGAATTTTAAAGCCTAGTATAAACTATTTACATTGGCCGTTGAATCATGTTCTTTCCCTGATGTTTGGAAATCATCTTACATAATTCCTCTTCACAAAAAGGAAACAAATCCAATGCTTGCAACTTAGGGGTACTTCCAAGTTGTCTGCTATTCCCAAGGCTTTTGACAAATTAATAACTTCGCAAATTGCAACATTTCTCTAGATCCATGATTTCACCCTGCCAGCATGGGTTTGTGAAATATAGATCCGCTACAACTAACCTGTTAGAACTTCCATCATTTTCACTAAAAGGCTTCAGTAAGGCTTTCGACTCGGTTAATCACAGACTATTAATACATAAGCTCTTTGGGTCTTTTCCATTATTAATCTTCCTTCTTTGTCTGATCGTAGGATTAATTCTTCCGAATTACTCAGCCAGATTAGTTTTCCTGTTCCGATAAGACGACCTAGAAACTATCTTCCACTCGGTGTTGTTCAACCTTGTTCTACCAACTACCAACAAATCCTATGTAGTAGCTACAAAAAACTTTCTCGAGTTTTAGGTAGTCCAATTTCGACCTCCTTAATTAGAACTTATCTTCTCTGTTACCTGTCTAGATTTTAATTAACTTAGTCTAATAATTTTAGATGTATTGTATTTCGTTTTCAGTTATCTATCAGGCGGACCACACCACGGTTGATAATTTGAACGGTCAATGTAGATAATCATTGATTTAACTCTTTTCTTTCAAGCGACTTTTAATAAATTACAATATTTGTCATTTTTCACCAGTTTGTTGTTTTACACTCTTTGCCATAGTATGTTGAATGGGTGCAGATTATCTAACAGGCAGAACGAGTCATGGCAGACCCCATAAAGTATATATATTCTTGATCAGCATCAACAGCCGAGTCGATATAGCAATGTCCGTCTGTCCGTCTGTCTGTCTGTCCGTCTGTCTGTCCGTCCGTCCGTCCGTATGAACACCTAGATCTTTTAAACTACAAGAGCTAGAGCCACCAAATTTGGAATGAAAGTCCGTCTATATTGAAGGCAGGTTAAGTTTATTTCAAATTTTTGCCACGCCCCCTACCGCCCCCGCAAATTGTAAAAAACAGTTTTCATTGCACTACAACTTTGAAACTATGAAAGCTATCGTAACCAAATTTACACAGTAGGTGTATGGTATAACTATCCTCACCAAGTTTCATCAAGATCGGACAACTATAGCTTATAGCTCCCATAGGACAAATCGGTCAAAAACAAAAAAATTTGTATGAAGACATGTAGTATTTGCTAAGTGTTGGCATTTGTTTTCTTTTTCTTTTTCTATAACAAAACATTATTATATGTAAATGCAGATAATCAGCAGTACCTGCAAATTGAGGTGTGGTGCATATGGTAGAGTGGCGACATGTGAGAATCCTGTGTCTGATACCGCGGGTTCGATCGCAGCTAGCGCGTAACTTTTTTTTTACTTTTTTAAATTTTAATTTAAACTATTATCTTTTTTTAGACCCCGTACTCTAAAAAAGAGTATAGGGGTCTATTAGGTTTGTCAGAAGCGAAATGTGCGTAACAGGCAGAAGGAGGCGTGGCCGACCCCATAAAGTATATATATTCTAGATCAGCATCAACAGCCGAGTCGATATAGCAATGTCCGTCTGTCCGTCTGTCCGTCTGTCTGTCTGTCTGTCTGTCTGTCTGTCTGTCTGTCCGTCCGTCCGTATGAACACCTGGATCTTTTAAACTACAAAAGCTAGAGACACCAAATTTGGAATGAAAGTCCGTTATCTTCGCGAGCAGATCAAGTTTATTTCAAATTGTTGCCACGCCCCTTACCGCCCCCGCAATGAGCAAAAAAGCAGACACACCTCGAAAAAAATTTACTTTTAGGCCAATAACTCAGTAACTATGGCACTTAGGAACACCATTTCTGGTAAACAGGTTGCTAGTGACACCCTTAATGCAATACCATTAAAAATTTTGAGCTGCCACGCCCCTTTTCCCCACATCAGCTAAAAAACTTTTACGCTTTAATGCCGTTTTTAAGGCATTTATTCATATAGTAGAGTGTTGTAATTCAACATTCGTATAGAGACATATAAAATCAAACTATTCTGAAAGTGGCATCAACATACTACCTTTAACAAAAGAGCTACTGCGTTAGAAAGTTTGTTATTTAACTGCAATATCACTTACACGCGAGAGCGAGACAGAAACATACAAACACATGTTCGAACGTTTTCGATGCTTGTGTGGCGACAGCGCTGCCGGCAGACGCTGGCCGCGCCGAATACACACATACGTACATACATGCATACATATAATTTCAAACGAATGTGTGTTTGTATGAATAATATGTAAATGCTGATTATCGGAGAATTCTTGAAAGTGGCGCGTGGTGCAACTGATAGAGTTGCGGCAATGCGAATTGTTAATTTAATTTTTATACTCTCTGCAAGAGTATATTGGGTTTGTGCAAAAGTATGTAACAGGCAGAAGGAGGCGTGGCAGACCCCATAAAGTATATATATTCTTGATCAGTATCACAAGCCGAGTCGATATAGCCATGTCCGTCTGTCCGTCTGTCTGTCTGTCCGTCTGTCTGTCCGTATGAACAAACAGATTTCAGAGATGGTAAGAGCTACAAGTTCGAGCTTGGTGTCAAACGATCAGATATTTAGTCAGTCAATACAAGAATCTTTTTTTTTTCGATGCCACGCCCCATTCGCCCACAATAAGCAAAAAACTGGACACACCTCGTGAAAAATTGGAAAAATTCTGGTACGGGTGTTCTTTGCGAGAGCATAGTTACATTGCAATTTAAAATTTTTGACTGCCACGCCCACTTTTCCCACAATTTATAAAATAGTTTTCAAGCTTCAATGCCGTTTTTTCCGTATCGTACAGTATTGTAGTTTATAACTGGTTTGGAGACTAACTATATTAAACTATCCTGAAAGGCGCATTAAAATCGGACTATAAACAAGAAAACTAGAAGCGTTACAATATTGATAATTGAACGCAATATCAACCCATAGGTGCAAGCGAGATAGAAACACACAAGCACATGTTCGAACGTTTTCGCTGCCTGTGTGTGGGCAGCGCTGCCCGCGGTCGCTGGCTGCGCCGAATACACACATACATGCATACATATTTGCATCATATACATATTGTCAAACGAATACAAACAAACAGACGTATGTTTGATTATGCTTAGATTGTTTTTGTTTCAACGTGTTTTAATGCAAGTAAAACACATAGTAATATGTGGATACCGATTTTAATAATTTAATCGGGACAAATGCAGAGAGTATTATACGGGCGCGCTCGACTGTACTTTTCTTTCTTGTTTTTAATTTCAATTCAAAATGTACATATAAAATTAAAATTTTTAAATTTCATTCAAAAATTTAAATTTAAATTGAATACAATTGCTCACTTCTATGGGAGTACGGGGTCTTTTACAGTCGGCTCGATCGACTGTAGCCTTTCTTACTTGTTAAATTTGTATTTTAAAATATGAATCAGTCTACTGCTTCTTCTTTTAAGTTTGTAAGTATTTTTGTATGCGCACTACAAGGAGTACGGGGTCTTATACAGTCGGCACGTCGACTGGAGCCTTTCTTACTTGTTAATAATGGCTATGTATGTACACGTTGTAGAAAGACAAGATTACTCTATGTTTATCTATATTATTAAACATTATAATTGTTGAACGAAGTGTGGCTCAAGTGGTAGAGATGGATGGTATTATTTTTCGTACTTGAATGTAAAGGTCTACTGTTCGAAACTCGGCACTAACAGCCGTTTCATTTATTTTTCTTATATAAGCTGACAATGAAAATCGTTAATATAATTTTTTTTAATTTCAATTTAAAACAAGTAAGAAAGGCTACAGTCGACGTGCCGACTGTATAAGACCCCGTACTCCTTGTAGTGCGCATAGAAAAATACTTACAAACTTAAAAGAAGAAGCAGTAGACTAATTCATATTTTAAAAATACAAATTTAAAAAAAGATAATAGTTTAAATTAAAATTTAAAAAAGTAAATAAAAAGTTATGCGCTAGCTGCAATCGAACCCGCGGTATCAGACACAGGATTCTCACATGTCGCCACTCTACCATACGCACCACACCTCAATTTGAAGGCACTGCTGATTATCTGCATTTACATATAATATTGTTTTGTTATAGAAAAAGAAAAAAAATGCCTGTCTGTGCCGGGGTTCGAACCGCAGACCTCATGTTTCTCTAATGCATGTCACATCACTTGGACCACAACACTGTTGACAATGAGGACGGCTAAAGTAGATAAACATTGATTTACCACTTTTCTTCAAACACGTACATAAATTACAATTTTTAACATTTTTGACCAATTTGTTTCACATGTTGTAGTTGTCCGATTTGAACCAAATTTGGTGAAGTTACTTTTAATAATTATGTACACATTCTGTGTGAGTTTGGTTGCGATCACTTAGCAAATACTACATGTCTTCATACAAATTTTTTGTTTTTGACCGATTTGTCCTATGGGAGCTATAAGCTATAGTTGTCCGATCTTGATGAAACTTGGTGAGGATAGTTATAGTTGTACCATACACCTACTGTGTAAATTTGGTCACGATAGCTTTCATAGTTTCAAAGCTGTAGTGCAATGAAAACTGTTTTTTACAATTTGCGGGGGCGGTAGGGGGGCGTGGCAAAAATTTGAAATAAACTTAACCTGCCTGCAATATAGACGGACTTTCATTCCAAATTTGGTGGCTCTAGCTCTTGTAGTTTAAAAGATCCAGGTGTTCATACGGACGGACGGACGGACAGACAGACGGACAGACACACAGACGGACAGACGGACAGACGGACAGACGGACATTGCTATATCGACTCGGCTGTTGATGCTGATCTAGAATATATATACTTTATGGGGTCGGCCACGCCTCCTTCTGCCTGTTACGCACATTTCGCTTCTGACAAACCTAATAGACCCCTATACTCTTTTTTAGAGTACGGGGTCTAATGAATATATAAATTATAAGTTTTTTAAATTTCGTTTTAAAATTTTAATTTTATGGGAGAACGGGGTCTTTTACAGTCAGCTCGATCGAATTAGAAATCCCGACTTTATAGACTTTATAGCGTCCAATTCCAATGAAAAACAAGAAAGAAAAGTACAGTCGAGCGCGCCGACCGTATAATACTCTCTGCATTTGTCCCGATTAAATTATTAAAATCGGTATCCACATATTACTATATGTTTTACTTGCATTATAACACGTTGAAACAAAAACAATCTAAGCATAAATCAAACATACATCTGTTTGTTTGCATGCGAATACACATACGTTTGGCAATATGTATATGATGCAAATATGTATGTATGTATGTGTGTATTCCTAGGTGCCATAGTTACTGAGATATTTGCCGAAAACACAAATTTTTCCGAGGTGTGTCCAGTTTTTTGCTTATTGTGGGCGAATGGGGCGTGGCATCGAAAAAGATTCTTGTATTGACTGACTAAATATCTGATCGTTTGACACCAAGCTCGAACTTGTAGCTCTTACCATCTCTGAAATCTGTTTGTTCATACGGACAGACAGACAGACAGACGGACAGACAGACAGACGGACAGACGGACATGGCTTTATCGACTCGGCTTGTAATGCTGATCAAGAATATATATACTTTATGGGGTCTGCCACGCCTCCTTCTGCCTGTTACATACTTTTGCACAAACCCAATAGACTCTTGCAGAGAGTATAATAAAAAGCTCTCTTACCAATGTGCAAAAGTTGGCTGCGCTGCTTAGCAACATAATTGTGCAGTAGCCAAAGCTTATGCTGCGGTTGCAGAAGTGGGTCAAAGCTCTAAGCTCAAAGCACCGAAATCAAAGCTTTTGATAGTTATCGCAATTGATCAATAGTTTTGCATGTTTTGTATCTGTAGGTTGCATCTTTTGAAATTCTTTGTCTATATAATACTAAGAGACCGACAACTTAACTTTTACAAGTGTAATACGTAATGAAATCAAAACTTCACATGACAATCCTATTTACAAACATCCGTATCCGTTACCCATTTGCTTATAAAGCCGAAGTTAACAAACAAATTGACGACATGTTACAGCAAGGAATTGTCCAAAAAAAAGGCTTGGCTCGTAAATTATACGAATTAACATTTTTGTCATACGTGATTTTAAGATATTTTCCAATATCGGCACGGATTTTCTCGAATTCATCAGTTCTGCATAATTTCGGTAACGTCGCTGAGCATTTTCAATGTGTTATCATGTGTTGTCCAAATACTACAAAGTATGGCAAAATTTCAATGGATTGATTTCTCAAAGCAGAATTTATACTCGGTAGAAAAATATCCCATAAACGTTGATCCCTACGAATGTAGGCTCTTAAAGCAACGAACGATTGACTCTTTCGGCCGCGTTACACTGCGGTGCATACGCTCCTGTACATATGTGTTCTATACAATATTTCGAAATAAAGTTAGCAATTTTGAAAAATGATCAAGTGCGAGGAAATAGAACAATAAAATCAATATACCATTTTTGAAACGGTCGGTCACTTGTGACTCGTTTTCCCATAGCGGCTTTAATTCAAAAGTTAGATATTTTGTTGTTTTGTAAATATCACAATTATTAATGTAGTTTTGGATGTCTTCTACCATCTTTGGTACAAATTCCATGTAATTCTTTCAATACATTTAGCAGCTCCACAGTGACTAGAAGTTTGTTGATCATGAGCAGCTTTGATGACTGCCTGACGTAATTCGTCTGGAACAAGCAATTTCCAACCTCCATCAGATCCAAAACAAGTAAGAAAGGCTACAGTCGACCGAGCCGACTATAAAAGACCCCGTACTCTCATAGTAGTGCACATTTGTATTCAATTTGAATAGAAATTTTAAAAAAATAATTTAACAATTCGCATTGCCAGCATTCGAACCTACAACCTCAGACAATCTCTATTAGTTGCACCACGCGCCACTTTCAAGAATTCTCCGAATATCAGCATTTACATATTATTCATACAAACACACATTCGTTTAAAATTATATGTATGCATGTAGGTATGTATATGTGTATTCGGCGCGGCCAGCGTCTGCCGGCAGCGCTGTCGCCACACACGCATCGAAAACGTTCGAACATGTGTTTGTATGTTTCTGTCTCGCTCTCGCGCGTAAGTAATATTGCAGTTAAATAACAAACTTTCTAACGCAGTAGCTCTTTTTGTTAAAAGTAGTATTTTGATGCCACTTTCAGAATAGTTTGATTTTATATGTCTCTATACTTATGTTGAATTACAACACCCTACTATATGAATAAATGCCTTAAACATGGCATTAAAGCGTAAACGTTTGGTTAACTATAATGAGAAAAGGGGGGTGGCAGGTCAAAATTTTTAATGGCATTGCATTAAGGCTGTCTCTAAGTGCCATAGATACTGAGTTATTGGCCTAAAACTACATTTTTATCGAGGTGTGTCTGGTTTTTTGCTTTTTCCGGGGGCGGTAAGGGGCGTGACAAAAATTTGAAATAAACTTAACCTGCCTGGGTTAATAATGGACTTTCATTATAAATTTGGTGCCTCTAGCTTTTGTAGTTTAAAAGATCCAGGTGTTCATACGGACGGACAGACAGACGGACAGACAGACAGACGGACAGACGGACAGACGGACATTGCTATATCGACTCGGCTGTTGATGCTGATCAAGAATATATGTACTTTATGGGATCGGCCACGCCTCCTTCTGCCTGTTACGCACATTTCGCTTCTGACAAACCTAAATGTACATAAAAAATTAAAATTTTTAAATTTCATCCAAAAATTTGATTTAAAATTGAATACAAATGTGCACTACTATGGGAGTACGTGGTCTTTTCCAGTCGGCTCGATCGACTGTAGCCTTTCTTACTTGTTAATTATAATAGATGTTCTTCCAATGAAGTGGAATACACTTATATATCATCCATGTATTCTAAACAATCTTTGTAAATTAGATCTTCTAATAGATTGTTCATACAACGTTGAAATGTTGCTGGTGCGTTTTTCAATCCAAAAGCCATTCGAGTGTATTCGTAATGTCCATTTTTAGTTGAAAAAGCTGTTTTTGGTATACTTTGTGGGTCCATTAGTAACTGATGAAATCCTTTCGCTAAATCAATTGTGGTAAAATACTGAAATTTTCCAAGTTTGTCTAGTATGTCATCCATGACTGGAATAGGATATTTATCATCGATTGTTATTTCATTTAGGTTTCGATAGTCACTAACTATACAGAATTTTTCTTTACGACAGCTGCATTGCCGAATACAAATCAAATTTACATGCTAGCTTAAGTATAAGAGTTTTTGTGCGTATATTACTGGACAATTCAATAATCTCAGTAAGTAAAGCTTATCCTAACAATTCCTTTTTTTCTCCTTGTTCTAACTATTATCATGATCCAACATTCCGGCCACCTTGAAGGGATCGCCTTAAATCCCTTGGTAGCCCTGGCAGAATTAGCGCCTTCAGTTCCTTCCGCGGAGAACTGAAGGCTGCTTTGCTTCCTTCGAAATGAGTCCTGGAACTCCTTCACCAGGTTCCTCACGAAAATGTGGCTCCTTCTCCAAGTATCGCCGGACTGGCGTGTGACGTCGAGCGAATAAGCTGTACGCTATTAAAATGAGAGGTTTAGCGGATCTTGCTGTAAACTCAATATGAACAGCATTTGATGCAAAACACACGAACACCGCTGTATACAATTTAGGCGGGGCTCGTCCTCTTATCTTTACCAGCACATCTGTGGCACCGCACAACTCTATATCTAGATGCATCAAAGAGATTCGTCTTTCAAAATCGTCCGACTTTTGACTGTATATAGTCAGGGATTGCAATCTTACTAAGCTAGATAGGCAAACGAGTACTGAGTATTCTTTAAACCTTTGAGGCCAATGTCTTTTTACCATGCAACGAAGCCGAACGAACTGATCGAGTTTCTGAACGCCAAACTCTCTTGACGACAAATCGGCTGGATTTGATGATGTCAGTCCATGTCTCAAAGATACATTATTGGCCATCTCTTGGAGGCCTGCAACTCTATTGGCTACAAATGTTGCAAGTAATGAAGGGGAAGTATATGTACAATGTAGTGCGGTTTCTAAATCATTCGAGAAACTCACACTCTCGATTCGACATCGGTCCAACCCGAATATTTGGGCTAAAATATACGCGAAAGATTCCAGCAATGTTTTTCGCTTGGTGGGACTTAGTTTGGCGAAGCTATCAACCAGTTGATACCGAAAAGTATCCAAACTTGGTGTCCACCTTAAGCCAAGCGTTTGTCGAATCGGCATCATTGGAAATCCAAAGTTTCTCATTTCCGCCTTCTTCTAGTACCTTATAATGGTTTAAAAACCATTTTGCCAATGGAAAATTGCACGTTTTGATATCTGCCGTGAGTGCAGTTCGGTTCAGACGGAACCTACAAATTTAACCATTTTGATTCCTCTGAATCGCAGGTCCCACCAGTAGTTCCTTGAGAGAGTATGACGACGTTTTCTTACACGACACGTCCACTACTACTCGAAGTTTGGTGTAATTGCTTTCAGGTCTCAGGACGCACTGGTGTGAAAGGGTGTCATGTGGTCCTGGTGGAACTTCTGTATCTATGAACATATGACCAAGGTCAAGATTTACGTTCATGACACTCACATATACATCCTCGAGTTCCCAGATCATGGGAAAAACATGTCTTTTGACAATTTGTGACGACCCCAGCACTTTGGGATCAGTCGTGACTGACAAATTGACACCAAAGTGTCCAGTCGTCAATTTTTGAGCGCTGTCCCGAGATCTTTGTTTGCAAACGATGTGCTCCGCAGAATAATTTGCCTAAACACTTTTCTCCGGGACAGCTTCGACCTCACAGTGTCGATCTACACTGTCTTCAAAACGAACATCTTTTCTATGTTGCATCACTGAGCAACATATTTGGCTTTTGGTAAGCATTTTCTTGCACCGCCCTGATGCCACCCAACCAAACAACGTCCTTTGTAGTAACGGACCACCCATCACAATCTGGCTGCCTGCTACAAATCGATTTCAGCACCCAAAACTCGGCGCTGAACTGATGTCTCGATACACGAGACGAAACTATTGTCGAGACTTTGCCTTTTGCAGTCAATCTCGACTGTCCAACCGACTTGAAGGTTAAACATTTGTTTTTGCGTTGAAGGCGTAAGGCTTCAGCGAGGTCTTCCGTCATGAAGTTTACCTGTGACCCTGAATCCAACAAGACTCTAGCGTTTCGATTCTTACCGAAACTGTCTTGAACTTTAACAACAGCCGTTGCCAGGATTACCTGATCGGTTTCGCTAGCACTATGAGCAACATGGGCAGGATGAGCAGAAGCTTGAAGCAGAAGCAGAAGCCATGTTTCTATGAGTGCGTATTTGTGAAGGAGAGTGTTGGGAGGACGAGAACAAACTCTACACTTCGACGCAGTACAGTTGGACACTCTGTGGTCCGAATGTAGACAATTTATACAAAGTTGACTTTACGAAATTGAATCGTTCGTCAACTGGCAAATCTGCGAACCCGTGGCAGTTTCCAATTACATGATTGGCACTGCAAAAGTTGCATTTGGATTCCACTTCTTTCTCGACAGTTGTGCATGAAAATGACGACTTTCTTGTATGTTCTTTGTCGTATTTCTGCTTCATCCGGGACTTTGAACTTTCTTCAGCAGATAAGTGCTGATATCGCCTGTTCAAAGGCATAACGCAATCGGCCCATTTCGGCACTGTATTATAGTCAAGTTGCTCCTTATACTTCGACTTCGTATGAGGACCTTTGACATAACTATATGGATTAAAATTGCGTTAGCGAAATCCTTCTCATTCCCAACTGACATTAGCGAATCAAAAATTGCCGATACCGAGTCAACCATTGTGCGAATTCCAACTGCCGATTGCTTGGACATCGGGTCAATGTCGAACAGCTGGGCGAGAGTGTCAAAAAAGATGAGGCATTTGTTATCGTAAACTAGACTCAGACTTTCTAATGCCTTCGGGTAATTCGCATCAGATACCCGATAAGCCTTTATTGTTCCCAAAGCATCGTCTGATAGACATGATATCAAGTGATTGTATTTTTCAATATTTGATAACGAGTCTACCAAACTTTCAAACAGACCAATAAAATGTTTATACTCCGAATGTTTACCGCTGAACCTAGGCAACTTAAGTTTGGGCAAGTGCGAATGATGAGACACTGGGGCACGGTCAACAACACAAATTTGCTAAGAGGAGCCTATATGATGACCGTGCAAGAATGAAAGTTTCCTCAAGCATTGAGCGACTATCATTTTCTGGGTCTACCACATCGATTTGCGAATGTAACTCCATAGCCTTAGCAATGTATGTATTAAGTAAATCGAGTCTGCACTGTATCTCGAATTTACTAGGATTCACCGTTTTATTGGCTAGTGACATTCTTTGACGCTCAATGTCAGCCTCAACTCTCTCTAATTGTGCGAACAATTGGGTTAAACGCACACTAAGGCAGCTCTCGTCGACATCCACAACAGTCTCATTCTGATCTACCTTGTGCGCCATATTAAACTCAAATTCGACTCTATTCAAATGCACGTAAGTGTACTGTCACAAAGACAATAGCTGTTCAATCTATATATATAAAAAGCAAACTCACTTCCTGTGTGTACTCAAAATTCAGTATGATAATTAGTGTCTTTTGCTTTCATTTTTTTTTTAATAGATCAGCTTTTTTATCTACTTGGTTTGTATGAAAAAAAAATATGGAAAACCTTTTTGGAAATGTAAGAAAAAGCAAAATAAAAAACAATTCGGAAAAATTACACAAACAACAACATACATGTTTGCATAATGTGAATGGCAAAAATGCTCTTCTCAAAGAGGAGATCAGGCAACTCTTTTGTTTCTGGCAGTGGGGGAAAACTGTCTGGCTACTCTTTCAACCGCCACAAAAATTTAAGAGTGTTTCAAGCAAGATATCAGAGGAAATTCACGTTTGTTCGGTGGCGCTTTAATATTATTGTCAGGAGATTTTCGCCAAACGTTACCGGTTCTTGCGCGAGCTCCACCAGCTGATCAATTGAATGCCTGCTTGAAATCATCATATTTGTGGAGATATGTTAGAACGTTGAAATTGATGACAAATATGCGTGTTCAATTACAAAACGATCCATGTGCTGCTAACTTTACAAAGCAGTTATTAGAAATGGGAAATGGCAAGATGCCTGTTGACAATGCAACTGGATTAATCACACTACCAAGCAACTTTTGTCGATTAGTAGACACGAAAGAAGTGTTGGTCGAAAAAGTTTTTCCAAATTTTGAAGAAAACTATCACAATCATACATGGCTTAGTGAACGTGCAATTTTAGCAGCAAAAAATAAGGACGTCAATGATTTAAACGCAAATATTTTACACAAAATCACGAATCCAGTTGTTTCATACAAATCGGTTGATACCATTATGGATCAGGATGAGGTAGTGAATTATCCCACCGAATTTTTAAATTCTCTTGATTTGCCAGGAATTCCTCCCCACAATTTGCAATTGAAAGTTGGGGCATCAATCATTATGCTAAGAAATTTAAATCATCCCAAACTTTGTAACGGAACAAGACTTGCAGTAAGAAAATTAATGACTAATCTTATTGAAGCCACTATTATAATAGGCAAGTACAAAGGCGAACATTTATTAATACCAAGAATTCCTATGATTCCTCCCGATTTGACGTTCAATTTTAAAAGACTTCAATTTCCTGTTCGCCTCGCTTTCGCTATAACAATAAATAAAGCACAAGGCCAATCATTGAAAGTTTGCGGCATTAATTTAGAAAATCCAGTTTTCTCCCATGGTCAACTGTATGTCGGATCGTCTCGCGTTGGAAAATCATCTGCTTTATATGTATACTGTCAAGATGGAAAAACTAAAAATGTTATTTATTTAAAAGCACTTAATTAAAAAACTTTTTAGAAAATTTGTTGTCTGCATTATTTTTAACAAAATGTTTTTCCAACCAAAAAAGATTTTTCAATAGCAGGTAAATCTATAATACAAGAACGCCGCGAAGCGCGCCGGGCCCGCTAGTATAATTTAAAATGTAAAAACGAATCGAAGAGTAATGACAATCCGCTGGCTAACTACACTTCTCGAATAGCAGAGTTAACAACAACTAATCAAACGCAAGCGTATGCAGATAAGCGCTGACAACAAAAACAAAATAACAATCTACGCAAACGCACCAGCGCAAAAAATAAGCAGCTGATTAGCGATATTCCGACTATTCGACTGCACACTGCTTAAAAACAACAGCGAATGCGCAGGTAGACAAACGATGCGATCTACCAACAACAACAGCGCTTGCGTAGGCAATGATGCGTTCTACCAACAACAACTAAAGGGCTTGCAGTTATTCAGCGTACGTTTGTATGTTTGCTAGCGCGACACAAACAAAGCAAAGCAGAGGCAAAGTAAAGCACTAACAACGTACAAGCTAACTACCGCAAGCCAAATCCAACAGCTGTATGAATGTATGTAAACGCGAACTGCGCTTTACTTATGTGCAAATTATGTGCAAAGAACAAAGGTCAAGAAAACCACCACCGAAAAATGTAGATATTGGCGAATAGCGAAATTAAAGAGGAACGGCTAACGTTGATATGCGAAATAAATGTAACAAATATATTTGCGCTAGTTAAGTGTTCTGTTTTATTTATGTATATTTATTTTATTCGATTTGTCTTCTACGCTTCTGTCTGTCGCTTCTACGCTTGCACTTTCTATTCTGCTATGCACTGACTCGTTTTGGCACTGTTACCTGATCAGAAGAATCACTCTTGGACTCAATTCTGGGATTATCACTACGATGGCTATGCGAGGACTCAAGTATATTTGGCTCCTGGCTGTTCTTATCCAAACTTCCACCAATGTCAACAGCTCCAGGGAATATTGAAAAATCCAAGTTTATCCACACCGACACACACCGCAAACCAAGCCTTGAAATGTCTTAAAGACCAACGAACGCGATTGAAAGTCCCTGCTCGGGCGCCAATGAAAAATCGAAAACTAATTAAATTAAAACAAATTGCAAGTTCTTAAACATTACAATTTATTTGTTGGACTTAGCAATCGCGGAAAGGCTTGGCAGCGTGTGTGTGGCTAATGCGAGACGAAAATACGAACTGCCTGCCGCTCGCGACAGCTGCATTGCCGAATACAAATCAAACTTACATGCTAGCTTAAGTATAAGAGTTTATATGCGTATATTACTGGACAATTCAGTAATCTCAGTAATTAAAGCTTATCCTAACAATTCATTTTTTCTCCTTGTTCTAACTATTATCATGATCCAACAGTTTGCGCATACTTGTATGGACGCTTTTGGATTGGATCTTCGTGTTTAGTTTGGATGACATGCTTAATTGTACTAGTAATAGTCCAATTTTCACTTTCTTTGTACTGAATGTCATTAAACTCAAAAAGAATTTTGGTTAGTTTGCATTTTTCTTACTTTATTTTACTTATTTTTTTTACTGTTATGTCATTTGCTTGGGCCGGATCAAGGCATTGAAAAGCGATCTTGTCCTTGACAGAATTCTCACGGTCATATCTCATTGAAAATAGATGATCGTTTATTATAACTGTTTTTAGACCCCGTACTCTAAAAAAGAGTATAGGGGTCCATTAGGTTTGTCAGAAGCGAAATGTGCGTAACAGGCAGAAGGAGGCGTGGCCGACCCCATAAAGTATATATATTCTAGATCAGCATCAACAGCCGAGTCGATATAGCAATGTCCGTCTGTCCGTCCGTCCGTAAGAACACCTGGATCTTTTAAACTACATAAGTTACGAAAAGCTATTATAAGCAATAGTGATGATAATCTGGTTAAATCATTAATTGAGATTGTATTAAATACCTTACAAGGCAATCATCAACTAACAAGCAAACAGCTTACACTACTTAAACGGTATAAAAATGTACTGCGTAAAATTTCATCTTCAAAGCGCACCATAAAATCAACGAGAAAGTTCTTGTTTCAAAAGGTGGATTTGTTCCAATAATGATGTCATCATTATTGGCCGGAGTATTTGGAAAAATATTAAAAATTGCATAACTCTATAAGTAATTTAATTAATGTTATTTTAATGCAACCAAACGAAAGTTATTATCAAATAATAGAGGTGAATATTTGATTAACCAACAGTTTTTACCAATAATATGTAATGGTAGACTAAATGATTTCTATAATTGGATTAAAATTCGTCAAGAATTAAACTACTTTCTTCACAGAAGAAGAAAGCATGTTACATATTCTGATAACAAAAATCAGTTAAATGTTTTATCATCAAGCAGTTCAACACAGACATTTAAAGAGTTGCCTACCAGTTTAAAAAGAGAAGCAAAGACTGAAAACAAAGAGTTTATGAAAAATATAAACGCTAAAGCAGACAAGCTTATGAATATTACAAAAAAACATACGGACGAAATATTCAATGATTCTAAGGAAGACTTATTTGCTGATTCTCAAAGTCAAGACGATAACCCTAAGCGGGCATTCTCTGAAATCGAATATGGTATAGGTATGACTGAGCCAACTCCTAAAAGGAGATACATTGAACGTCAAATTAATTCACCAGAAAAAAAGAGAGCAAATAATCGTATTGATCAATCAGAAGTCAATTTAAAAAACCTCAATTACATTGCAGGGTCTAAATCAACGAGAATTGGCACAAGATCATCGAATAGAGCCAAAACATATCAAATTGGAAAAAATAAAATTAATTGGATTTCTTTAATATAAAAAACTTTTGAAAATGAGTAACTTAGAGTCATTTTATGTTACTTTATTTAGCAACAATTTTTTAAATGTTTTTCCGGATAATGTTCAATGTGGGTTTACAAACATTGTGAGTTTCTCACAAAATATAGATGAAAAGTGGGAAGTTGGAATATCTGAAATATATTTAAAAGATCGTTCCCACCATGATGTAACGGATAAGAAACGGTCAATAAAATTATGTCAAATGGTATAACATTTGTTTATACTACATAATAAAGCCTAGATGCGTTGCAGACAAAAGAACGCGATGTCTAAAAGTTCTAATGCATAATGGAGTTTCGAAATTGATTCTATTCAAAAACAATGTGTACTATGTGTATTGAAAACTTTTTTAGTGGACTTTTGAAGTACATTAAACTACTTTTTAGACCCCGTACTCTAAAAAAGAGTATAGGGGTCTATTAGGTTTGTTAGAAGCGAAATGTGCGTAACAGGCAGAAGGAGGCGTGGCCGACCCCATAAAGTATATATATTCTAGATCAGCATCAACAGCCGAGTCAATATAGCAATGTCCGTCTGTCCGCCCGTCCGTAAGAACACCTGGATCTTTTAAACTACAAGAGCTAGAGACACCAAATTCGGAACGAAAGTCCGTTATCTTCGCGAGCAGATAAAGTTTATTTCAAATTGTTGCCACGCCCCTTACCGCCCCCGCAAATTGTAAAAAACAGTTTTCATTGCACTACAACTTTGAAACTATGAAAGCTATCGTAACCAAATTTACACAGTAGGTGTATGGTATAACTATCCTCACCAAGTTTCATCAAGATCGGACAATTATAGCTTATAGCTCCCATAGGACAAATCGGTCAAAAACAAAAAATTTGTATGAAGACATGTAGTATTTGCTAAGTGATCGCAGCCAAACTCGTACAGAATGTGTACAAAATTATTAAAAGTAACTTCACCAAATTTGGTCTAAATCGGACAACTACAACATGTGAAACAAATTGGTCAAAAATGTTAATAATTGTAATTTATGTACGTGTTTGAAGAAAAGTGGTAAATCAATGTTTATCTACTTTAGACGTCCTGATTGTCAACAGTGCTGTGGTCCAAGTGATGTGACATGCATTAGAGAAACATGAGGTCTGCGGTTCGAACCCCGGCACAGACAGGCATTTTTTTCATTTTCTTTTTCTATAACAAGACATTATTATATGTAAATGCAGATAATCAGCAGTACCTGCAAATTGAGGGGGTGGTACATATGGTAGAGTGGCGACATGTGAGAATCCTGTGTCTGATACCACAGGTTCGATTGCAGCTAGCGCATAACTTTTTTTTCCCTTTTTTAAATTTTAATTTAAACTATTATATTTTTTTAAATTTGTATTTTAAAATATGAAGCAGTCTACTGCTTCTTCTTTTAAGTTTGAAAGTATTTTTGTATGCGCACTACAAGGAGTACGGGGGTCTTATACAGTCGGCACGTCGACTGTAGCCTTTCTTACTTGTTCTAAGTGGACTAAACGCCGTAAAAAATCAAGCAGTTTAATCAGGGAAAGCAGACATAAATCTAAATCAAAACAAGTAAGAAAGGCTACAGTCGATCGAGCCGACTGTAAAAGACCCCGTACTCCCATAGAAGTGCGCAATTGTATTCAATTTAAATTTAAATTTTTGAATGAAATTTAAAAATTTTAATTTTATATGTACATTTTGAATTGAAATTAAAAAAAATTAAATTAACAATTCGCATTGCCGCAACTCTATCAGTTGCACCACGCGCCACTTTCAAGAATTCTCCGATAGCATTTACATATTATTCATACAAACACACATTCGTTTGAAATTATATGTATGTATGTATGCATGTGTGTATTCGGCGCGGCCAGCGTCTGCCGGCAGCGCTGTCGCCACACAAGCATCGAAAATGTTCGAACATGTGTTTGTATGTTTCTGTCTCGCTCTCGCGCGTATGTGATATTGCAGTTAAATAACAAACTTTGTAACGCAGTAGCTCTTTTGTTAAAGGTAGTATGTTGATGCCCCTTTCAGAATAGTTTGATTTTATATGTCTCTATACGAAAGTTGAATTACAACACTCTACTATATGAATAAATGCCTTAAACATGGCATTAAAGTGAAAACGTTTGGTTAACTCTCAGGAGAAAAGGGGGCGTGGCAGCTCAAAATTTTTAATGGCATTGCATTAAGGGTGTCACTAGCAACCTGTTTACCAGAAATGGTGTTCCTAAGTGCCATAGTTACTGAGTTATTGGCCTAAAAGTAAATTTTTTTCGAGGTGTGTCTGGTTTTTTGCTCATTGCGGGGGCGGTAAGGGGCGTGGCATTAATTTGAAATAAACTTGATCTGCTCGCGAAGATAACGGACTTTCATTCCAAATTTGGAGTCTCTAGCTTTTGTAGTTTAAAAGATCCAGGTGTTCATACGGACGGACGGACAGACAGACAGACAGACAGACGGACAGACGGACAGACGGACATTGCTATATCGACTCGGCTGTTGATGCTGATCTAGAATATATATACTTTATGGGGTCGGCCACGCCTCCTTCTGCCTGTTACGCACATTTCGCTTCTGACAAACCTAATAGACCCCTATACTCTTTTTTAGAGTACGGGGTCTAAAAACTATCTAAGAAATTCGCAGATATTTTTTCTACAAAACGATGACCAATCACATTGAATGCATTAAAAATGAACTGGATTTGTTTGAGCCACATCCGACACAAAGCAGTATTTTACGCACTGAAGAAGTAACATACAATCCTATAGCATCATTGGATGGAGCCAGCTCAATTGAATTTGTAGGTTTGGAAAATAGCGAATCATAGAGAGATCTGTCAAGCGTATATTTAAGATTAGTAGTACAGCTAAAGGGTTAGGAGAACAATAATATAACAAATGATGCTGTTAGTGTTGTAAACAATATATTACACTCTATTTTTAGAAGTTCCTCAGTATATTTAAATAACACATTAGTTTCTCAGAACCACTATCGGTCTTATTTACAAACTATTTTAAATTATGGAAGTGATGCTAGTGAAAGCCATTTAGCAACCAAGGGATTTTTTGCAAGTTTTATTAAATGTTATGTTGACGAAACTTTAAATGTAAAAAACATATTTCGAAGAAGTAATAAGGTGCAGCTCTTTGGAAAAGTTCATGGAGATATTTTTAATCAACCTAAGCTTCTAATAAATAATGTTGATTTAATAATAACATTTAATATTGAAAAAACAGCATTTTATTTGATGGAGACTCAAACTGAATCAACTTTAAAAGTTTTAGAGGGACAACTTTTTATAAATCATTTTATAGACAATCGAAGTATTTTGTTAGCACATCATATAACTTTGAACATTTTAAAATACAGCGATTTAATCTTTTAGTTTATGGAGTACAAGTACCGTCTCAAGCGCTAGAGTTTGATTTTACAAACCCCGAAAACATTCAGAGCTCTCCGGGATTTGCTTTAGAGCAAATGGTATAAAGCATTTTGATAGGGGGTTGCAAATCACTAAGGAAATGTTTGATAAGAACTGTTTTATATTAGCGTTTGACTTAACTGCAGATCATTCGAATTCTTCCGTATGTTCAAATTTAATTAATCAAGGAACAATTCGTATTGAGGGTCGATTTGCTGAACCACTTACCGAAACTGTCACATGCCTTGTATATTGTGATGTGAATAAGATTCCATGATTGATATTGATATTGATGTACTTTAAAAATGAATACATTACAAATTGAAAAACTTATGCTTAGAAAGCGCAGCACCAAACATATATTTAATGGTGTGTTCCCATCTGATTAATTACCTATTAAAATACGTACATATCCTACAATAATAATTGCGAATACAGACTCATCTGACAAACCTGGTTCACACTGGGTAGCATTTTATTTTAAAAATGCTTCAAATGCAGAGTTTTTTGATTCATATGGACAATATCCTCAAAACAAATATTTTTTAAGTCTATTAAAAAATAATTCCAAAAGGTTTACGTATAATAAACAGCAAGTCCAGGGTTACTTTTAAATATCTGTGGACATTATTGCACCCTATTTAGTATTTATAAGAGTAAAAAACAATCAACAAAATGTTTTTTAAATGTCTTTAAGAAAAATGATTATATTTATAATGATAAGCTTGTTCTGAAATTATTTAAAAAAATAAATTAATCAAAATAATTTACATATTGTTATTTTTATTTGAGTACATTCGATCTCTTAACCTATAGTAATTCATTATTAGTTTTAAAGCCTCTGCTTTATAACTTGAAACGAAACAGCAGCGACAGGTGTCTGGACCTTCTTCGGTGTCATCGTTCGACCATACGCACGAGATAAAATGCTTTCCAAAATGCTATCCAAGGTCGCTTAAAAGAGCCTTCAATTGTTTCAGACGTTCCACGTGTTCATGGAAAATCATATCTTCGAACTGAATTAAAAATATTTCTATTTGCTTTGAAAACATTTTACTTGCTTAAGTGTTGTTTTGAAACTGAGGTTTGTTGGGATAGATTAGTAGTTTTTATATTAAATTTCATTACATACTTTTACATATAAATTGAAAATGGGGGGTATTATAGCTGTCTTTTTTCGTCCCATTGTAAACTATATAAATAATATTGTTGCCCTTTAACTTCTTGTATGGAGTTTTAGTAGGAAAAATTCTCACAAATGTCTTAGGTAAAAAAATCCAAAGGTGTTTTTGGCGTCGGCATCAGTTATGTAAAGAGCAATTTTCTCTCTGTAGACTGTTTTCTTTAGTTGACAATCTGTTATAGTATACTCATAACCAATCGTGAGGCTCTCAGTTTTTGTATATCCTCGTCCTACATGGCCTGTCATATCATTTATTGATTCGAAGAAAACCTAGGAATGCAAACGTGATTAGTTATAAATGATTATATGTTATTAATACATACCATGCTGCTATTTATTTTAAAACTTTTTAATGTTCACTTAGACTGAAAACTGTAAGAACTAAAGAATAGAATGGAATACGTCCGCTTTTAATGGATATTTACACGCGATTCAATAACCAACTAAAATGAAACAGCAAATGGTGGCTAATGCAGTATTGAATCAAATCATTGGATTCCATTATTCTCTCATTCTATTTTTATACCCGTTACTCGTAGAGTAATAGGGTATATTGTAATCGTTGGAATGTATGTAACAGGCAGAAGTATATATATTCTTGATCAGCATCAATAGCCGAGTCGATATAGCCATGTCCGTCTGTCCGTCCGTCCGACCGTCCGTCTGTATGAACAAAAGGATCTCAGAGACTATAAGAGCTAGAAAGATGATAGTAGTCGCAAATTAAAGAAACCATACCCAAGCAGTACAAGTTTGTTTTTGCTTTTTGACACGCCCACTTTAGGGCGTTTTATTTGCATATAAAGGTAAATGTACAGGTAAAAGTAGAATGTTTTAGTATAGAAAACTTTTATTAGCTATGCTATCTGATCCAAATTTACACGGAACGTACATGTCTATAAAGTACATGTACTGACCAAGTTTGATCCAAATCGGACAACTATATCGTATAGCTCCCATTGGGCCGATCGGTCAAAAATACGCTCCAAATATGAATTAGTATGAAAAACTTTTTCATTAACTAAGCTATATTAATCAAACTCACACAGAATACATCTTCCAATAATATATATATATACTGACCAAGTTTGATCGAAATCGGACTTCTATATCGTATAGCTCCCATAGGAACGATCGGTCAAAAATATGCTCTAAACATGAATTTGCCGTGAGGTATTGCTTCGCAAGGGTCCAGGATAGGCTTGGTGTTTAAGCCGCTCCGCCGAGATTTCGTCTCCTCTGCCTTTCCAGTAGGCGCTCTGTGCAAATCCTCTGTGCAAAGTGGCATGCTGCGCAGCAGTTGCTCTCCGTTTCGAGTATTTTGGTACCGAAGTTCTCGACCGACAGGGGAGTTCCTAGCTCAGCCTTTAGTTTCTCTCGAGGCAACGAGAATCTACGACAGCTAAAAACGATGTGTTCTGCGGTCTCCTCTGTGTCAGGGTAGCACCAGGGACACAGTGGGTCGCTTTCGTGTCCGAATCTGTGGAGGTAGCTTCGGAAACAGCCGTGCCCGCTTAGCAGTTGGGTCAGGTGGAAACTGACTCCACCGAATTTCCGGCTGCACCATTTTCCAACGTCCGGTATCAGCCTGTGCGTCCAGCCTCCTATCGTCGAACTGTCCCATCTCCTTTGCCATTCCCTAAAACTCGCTTCTCTCGCTGTTCTAGCCACTAAGCGATGCTGAGCGGGCTGCACCCGTTGTCTCTCCGAGTACACTTTAGATCTCTCAGATGCCAACAGGTCAATATGTAACATGCCCGCTATGACCAGTGCTGCGTCTTAGGATATTGTCCTAAACCCGCTACAGACTCGTATCGCTCCCAGTCTGTAGGTCGACTGTATGCTACTCGCTCGTAGACTCGCTCGCCAGTCTCGGTCCTGTATTTCAGGATTCTATTTCGAAAGTAGTCCTTAACTATTCCTAACAGAGAATCCGGGGTGCGAAAGTTATCCAGAGCCCCCAGGATGCATTCCCAGTTCGCAGAGTTGAATGCATTCTGGATGTCCAACGTGAGTACAAGACAGTATTCCTTGCCGCCACCACGCCATCTGGTCCCCTCAATAGCTCTTTCCGCCAATCTCGTTACCTCGGCGATCGCGTCGACTGTCGAACGAGCCTTCCTGAACCCGAATTGCCTGGGTGATAGGTCGCCAGCTTGCTTGATCGCTTCGCCCAGCCTGTTGCAAACAATCTTCTCCAAAACTTTACCAACAGAGTCTATCAGACATATTGGCCTATACGAGGACGGTATCCCTGGTGGCTTGTTTGGTTTAGGGATGAGCACCAGGTTTTGGACTTTCCAGGGGTCGGGAAAGACACCTTGCTTTATGCAACTATTGAAGACGCCTGCGAATAGCTCCGGTCGCAGAGTCAATGCCAACTTCAGCGCCTTGTTGGGTATTCCATCTGGGCCAGGTGCCTTGGAGTCCAGACGCATGCTGCTCTGATGGTCTCTTCGGCCGTGACCTCTGGGGCTTCCGGGTATGTCACGGCGTATTGTGGAGCCTGGTGGTCGTTGATTTGGGACCCCGGAAATAGCGTCTTCACTATCTCCAGCATTTTTGCCTCGGGCTTTGGTGGCATGCGCAGTAAAGACTGTAGCTTTTTCATAGCTAGCTTATAGGCCTTGCCCCAGATGTCGTGTTCCGCTTCGTCGCACAGTTCCAGGAAGCGATCCCTTTTGCTCCGATTTATGGCCTTCTTGAGCTCTCTGCGCTTCTCGGCGTAAGCCTCCCGTCTAGACTCGTAGTCATGGCGTCCCCGTGATCGGTGCAGGCTTCTTCGTGCACTGATGCATCTTCGTCTGGCGTTCGCTATGTCTTCTGTCCACCAGTAGACTGGCGCATGGTGTCTACTTGACCCTCTTCGCGGCAGCATGCTCGAGTCGCAGGCTTCAATTATAGCTTCTATTAAGAGCTTTGCGCTGTGCTCCGCGTTTGCCCCGTGCATGGGGGCAGAGAAGGCTTCAGCAAAAGCATTCCTGTTTAGAGTTTTCTCTCTGTATGCTCTGCCTATCGTAGTCCAGGACTGCCCGACAGCCTCCCGTCTATTTACCGAAACCACAATAGCGTTGTGGTCGCTAGCCGAGTACGCGTCGCTAACTGTCCATCCGCATTGTCTCCATTGCGAGCCCGAAGTAAACGTTAGGTCGATGACTGAACCTACGCCAGCTCTGCTGAAAGTTTGCTGCCCTCCACAGTTTAGCAGAGCAACATCCAAGAATGCAAATGCTTCCAGCACTGCTTGCCTACGTCTGTTTGTATGGGCACTGCCCCACTCCACGGCCCAAGCGTTGAAATCCCCGGCAATGATGGCATCTGTTTTTCGCCGAATATCCGCAGCTAGGTCTTCCAGGATGGTAAGATACTCATGTGTCTGGAGACTGGGTGCCAGGTAACAGCTGTAGAGCCACAGGTTTCCAAGCTTTGCTCGCACAAATCCCCGTGAGGCGCGGAGATACTCAAGTTGCGGCTGTTGGAGACCGCATACCCAAATCGCAGCCTTTCCATCCAAGTCGGACACGAAACTTGGCCCTTCTATTGCCTTGTATTGCTCGCTCAGGAGGGCGACCCCTATCGACAGTTCGCGAACTGCCTGGTGTAGAAGGTCATGGGCGGCGGCGCAGTGGTTCAGGTTCAATTGTAAAATTTCTAGCATATGGGAGTCGGCTCGTCTATCTTACCGTTTGCTAAAGGGCACCTTTTACTGCCTGCATGGTGTTTGACCTCGTTCCTATTTGCAGCTGCGCAAATGAAGCAGCTAGCCTCGTTGGTGCACGCGGCCGCTCTGTGCCCTTCCTCTGTGCATTTCAGGCAGCATCCCGAGCGGTTTACAGCGTTTTTGCACGAGCTGGCAATGTGGCCAAACTCGAGACACCTGTAGCACCTCTTCCGTGGAGATCTCTCTCTGACTCTGCAGCTCGTCCAGCCAATTTTCCCTCCTTTCCCTCCTTCAAAATTTTGCTGGCAGTTACGCTTGGTACGCTGACGACAGCTAGCTGCATACCACTATAGCCCGACCGTAGGATTTTGACCATACCTTTATTTACTGGACCATCCATGAATGAGGCTAGCGCCTTGCAAATATCCTCCTCAGTAGCTAGGCAGTCGATGTCTCTAATTTCCAAGGACACCTCATGCGAGACTGCTCTCACCCTTGCTTGCTGCCCCAAAACTTCGCCAAGGGCAGTTCTCATCTCCTGAATGGTATTCTTGCATTTTCCATCCAGTTCCAGGACGAGGCCGTTACTTTGCGTCTTCCTCACTCGCTTTACGTGTTCGCCGACGCTCTGCAGCTTGTTGTCCTCTCTCCTGGTAACCAATCTCAGGATCTCGCTGTATATTTTCCCATCTTCCGGCTGGATGATGATTGCCTCAGCTCGAGGTTTCCTCTTCCTGGTTTGCGTCTGCCAGCTGTTTACGACCATTTTGGCCTCTGGTACCGCTTGAGCTAACTGCGCTGGTGCCGTGGGTGGTTTCTTGTGTTGCTGTAGGCCGGGCTTTCCCTTGTCACTCTGGAGCACTCCTGTGTTTCTAGGAGATGTTTGGGTAGCCGACTTCCGTTTGCTCGCTGGTTTCTTTTTCACTTGGAGCTCCTTCATACGCATAAATGCGTTTCTATTCGCCTGCGTGATATGCCTCACAGCTTTGGGCCTAAAAACTTGGATAAGGTCCGCAATGAGGACTCCAAGTTCGTTGGTCAATTCCGCAAGTCCTTTTCTGTTGACTTTCCTCTTCTTAGTGGCCGCTGCTGGCGAATTCTGCGCACTGCAGATCTCTCTGCTTCTCTTGGGCGTGTCTGCTTCCTCTGTGCTGGGGAACAAATAAGCTGGTTCAGCAGCAGTGGGAGGTGCGGATGCCGGCCCGCCTCCTGGTGGCGTTCTCGCAATCCTCGGTCGCAGATGGAATGTTCATAGCAACTCCTCCTCCGTTCGACTTCCTTCCTGATCGTCTTCCAATGTGGCTCCCGATACCTGATCTCCGGTATATTCCCCCGGTGGCCGAGGATTTCCCCTTGGCTTCATCCTTGGTGGGTTATACCGCCCAGACCCGGTCTCCAGAGCCCCCTTAAATGAGCACCACTAGTGTGGCGGGGATGGAAGTTAGTCGCGATCCTTGACTTTTTTGCTCTACAATACCGTGCTCCGAGTTTACAATTTTATTCTGGGCTACCAAAAATTTTTGGACGGTCGAACTGAATTTTTGCGGAAGCACTATTCAAATTTGAATTTAAACTGATCTGACCGTTTGGCGCCAACAGCTCTGCTAGCTGACAAAGTCTCCCTGCTATGATATCGATCAGTAGCCAGGGATGCTATCGATAGCTTATAGTGATGCTTTCGGTAGCGATCAGCTGATCGCGAGGAAAATAGATTAGTGGCGTTTTCCAACACTACTCAGCAGGAATAGTGCTAGTCACCTCGCATGCAGAGGAAATTGCAAAAAGACAACGACAATGAGAGAAAGTTGGCTCAAAAGGGAAAGCCAGAAGAGCGCGCTTACCAGCAACAGCCTCCCTCCTCACACCCCTCACCAGCCTACGCCCACGGCGGCCCGGTCACTGGGCAGAATTGCAACCGAAGAAACCGGCGATGGGCCTCCAGTCGGATCCTCACTTGACGCAGTATGTATAGTGGCGCCAAGAACAGACTCATACAACCTGCATACTAAAAATACATTTTTTTTCGACGTGTGTCTGGTTTTTTGCTCATTGCGGGGGCGGTAAGGGGCGTGGCAAAAATTTGAAATAAAATTAACCTGCCTGACTTAATAACGGACTTTCATTATAAAATTGGTGGCTCTAGCTTTTGTAGTTTAAATGATCCAGGTGTTCATACGGACGGACAGACAGACAGACAGACGGACATTGCTATATCGACTCGGCTGTTGATGCTGATCTAGAATATATATACTTTATGGGGTCGGCCACGCCTCCTTCTGCCTGTTACGCAAATTTCGCTTCTGACAAACCTAATAGACAACTCTATTCTTTTTTAGAGTACGGGGTCTAAAAATGATCGGTACTGGCACACTTGTTTTGTACTCGGATATTCGAGCTGTATGGCTGCTTGTAAAACACACCCCTGATACAGGTGGGCTACACGTATACAGTACCTGTATACAGTAACTGGTTTACCCACCCTCCCGGTGTGCCCAACAGGAGTACATTTATATTTATCAATAAAAAAAAACCTAATAGACCCCTATACTCTTTTTTAGAGTACGGGGTCTAATAAAAAGCACAGTGAAATTAGATTCATTTTCGTAGAGTTAATTCTGTTCGCTTGTTAAAAAATGTTCGCACGGATCGCAAAAAAGAGAGAGAAAAAAAGGGAAAAAAGAAAAAAAGAGAGGGAAAACAAGAAGTTAGAATATAGGCAACCGGGAGTTTCCCTTCCCTCTATTGGGGATCAGAAATAAAATTGGTTTGGTTTCCTGGTTTCATAACTAAATTTTGAGGATCCATTAGTGATCAAAAATAAAATTGGTTTGGTTTCCTGCTTTCATAACTAAATTTGGTGTAAGGCGGGGTTTCTCCACCAGTCTTACATAGTTTATAAGCATAAATAGGATTAACGTTTGAATTATTAGATGTAAGCAAATGAATTATTATCCTTAGTTATGAATTATTTAGACGTAAGCAAATGTATTATTAGATTTAGTTCCAGGACGGAAATTATAATTTAACGTATCGAATAGTTAGTCGATAGCAGTTTACGATGCTGGCAGCGCCCTCTGTCGGGAGCTCGGAGAGCGGTCGAGTGCAACCCTGCACGAAAGCTCTGTGGTGAAGAGAGAGCTTTCGTGGTGGAGTTGTATCAGGACAGCTTCCGCGCTACTCGATCAAAACTTGAAACAAAAAATAAAGCAATTAGCGCGCCACCCTGGGGGCGCGAGTAATGGAAGAAGAAGAGAAACCAAAGAAGTCCCAGGCCGAGGACGCGGAGTGGTCGGCCGACCTCGAGCCGAGGTGTTTCAGTTTTTGGAGAGGGGGTTGGCGTTGTTCGAGGGATTGTTGGGGGTCTCACACATCGCGGAACACAGCATCCGGATGAGAGACTACAAGCCTCTGAAGCAGCGCTACTTCCCGAAAAACCCAGCGATGCAGAAAGTGATTGACGAGCAGGTAGACGAGCTCATCCGCGCAGGTGCCATAGAGAAGTCGCGCAGTCCGCACAGGGCTCCGATAGTCTTGGTAAGGAAAAAGACTGGGGAGTGGCGGATGTGCGTGGATTACCGACAGGTCAATGCGCACTCCATTCCGGATGCTTATCCAGTCCCTCGGATAAATCACATACTGAAGAGGTTGCGCCACGCCAAATACATCTCGACGCTGGACCTGAAACAAGGATACTGGCAGATCCCGATGGCTGCGGATAGCCATGAATGCACAGCTTTCACCGTGCCGGGGAGAGGATTGTTCCAATGGCGAGTGATGCCATTCGGCCTTCTTTCGGCAGGAGCAACCTTCCAGAGAGCCTTGGACACGGTCATAGGTCCGGAGATGGAGCCGCACGCCTTCGCATACGTAAACGACATCGTGGTTACGTGGGCCACGAAAGAGCAGCACGTCGCAAATCTGAAGGAGGTATTTTAGCGGCTGCGTGCGGCGAATCTGAGATTGAACAGAAAGAAATGTCGGTTCTTCCAGAAGAGGCTGGCGTACTTAGGTCATGTGGTAAGCGGTAAAGGTATCTGTACAAGGTCGATGCGATCCGGAACCTTCAAGCTCCCCACAACCTAAAGACGCTACGGCAATGCCTAGGAATATCATCGTGGTACAGGAGGTTCGTATAGAACTTCGCTACACTGGTCGAACCGATGACATCCCTCCTCAGAAAGGCCAGAAGTGGGCCTGGGGAGAGGCACAGGAGAAAGCGCTGCAGGAATTAAAGGAGAAGTTGACGACAGCCCCGGTGTTGGTATGTCCCGACTTTTCAGCTAAATTTTCGCTGCAGACCGACGCGAGCGATTACGGCATAGGAGCCGTGCTGACGCAAACGTTCGACGAGTACGAAATAGTGGTAACATACGCCAGTCGGAAGTTACTGGCGGCGGAGAGGAATTACTCAGCAACAGAAAAGGAGTGTCTGGCGATTGTGTGGGCCATCAGAAAGATGCAGTGCTATCTGGAAGGCTACCGCTTCGAAGTGGTGACGGACCACTTGGCACTCAAATGGCTAAACTCCATAGAAAGCCCATCCGGAAGGATAGCGAGATGGGCCCTGGAGTTACAACAGTTCCAGTTCGACATAAGGTACCGTAAGGGTAAGTTGAACGCGGTGGCTGACGCGCTTTCCCGGCAGCCCCTGGATTCGTGCCAGCAAGTGGCTGCCGAGGACCCCAAGTGCAGTTGGACAACCAAGATGCGTGACAGGATAAGGGCCCAACCAGAGAAATTCCCGGACTACGTCGAAGAGAACGGGCAGTTGTACAGGACAGAGAACGGACAACGAAGATTACATTCCCTGGAAATTATGCGTTCCCAAGGACCAGAGGAAAAGGGTACTAGGGGAATGCCACGATGCCCCGACCGCAGGACACCAAGGAGTGAGGAAGACGGCGTCGAGATTGGCACAACGGTACTACTGGCCGGGTATGTTCCGAGCAGCGACCAGGTATGTTAAATGTCCGGTGAGTCCACAAGATAAGGAGAAAAAGCTGCAAGAAGTGTTCGAGATAGTGAGGAACAACCTACAGAAGGCATCGAAACTTTAAAGAACTTTGACCTTAAATTTTGAAACACCCTGTTGACGGATCAGCCTGTTCAAACATTCCTTCTAAAGCTTAATAAGTTATCTATTAAATGCTTTTTAATTTGTTCAAATACCTCCCCTGGTTCAAAAGATATGATTTTTGCAAAATTTTTCGGCCCGCTGCCCCACTGTGCGACGCTGCCGTGGCCTATATAAAGCCGGTAGCACAACGTGCCGAGATCATTCATTGGTCACCACGCGAATCAAGCACACCATAGCTTCGACCAGCATTTATCGCATCGTTAGTTAGAGCATTCCTCTACATTATCGATTCGCTTCTCTGCCTGCCTCAAATCATGGCATCGTTAGTCATCGCATCGTAAATCATCGCTTCGTTGATAGAGTATTCCTCTACAACACCGCTTCGTCTCTAATCATCGTCGCCTTATTTTTTTTTGCATCGTTCATTCTTTGCAACATTCATTAATCATCGTCGCCTTGGGTTCACAAGAATTCCTGGTTGCCTATATTCTAACTACTTTAAGGTATATGCTGAGGCTAAGTCAATTAATTTTCGTTTGCTTAAATCTCTTTCTCTTAAAAACGGAGTCTAAACATGTCTGAACATGTTGAATGTGTTACAGGTGTCTTCTGTTCAACCCCAAAATTAATTCTATATCCATGTCATTGATTTCATGACTACTGTCACTTTTAACTAATTTTCCTTTTTTAACACTGAATACTAATTACCTTTCTTTTGCTCAAATCAGTTTCTTTTATAAATCGGGTCTTAACATGTTTGAACATGTTGAATGTCTTGCAGGTGTTCCCGATTCAACCCTAAATTTAGTTCTCGATCCACATGCTGAGTATGTCCCATGGCATTGATTTTATTACTACTGTCACATTTAATGTGTTTTCTATAATCTACAGAGAATACAAGTCAAATTGATTTTGTAAAGATCCCCTCACCCCCATCCCTCTGCTGATGGACACGTTTGAACATGTTGAAGAAAGAATTAGTTTAGTATGCTTTTGTGTCTACTATCCTTTTAGCCTCCATCCCCCAAAAATTAGGTATCGATAGGCTCAACAGATACCCCTTGTCGGTGATTTAATTTCTCCGAACATTTTCTCAAAGTTTCCTTTTTTCCTTTAATGTATGTCACCTGCATAACAATTAAATACTAGGGTCAACCAATAATGATTTTCGGATACCTCTGAAAAACAACCCTGATTGAACTTGTTGACGAACCAATGGTATACAGCGTACCCCCCAAAGAAATACTCAGTTTACTTTTAGTTATTTTCATTTATACTTTACTTTGCTTTCTTATTGCTAAAGTTATGCTTAGAAAGAATATGCTTTTTTTACACCGGATTTAGTAACATATAGTTTTTTATATAATCATAATTTACAAGGAAATTTATATTTTCGTTTTTCAAAACTAAAGTGGTGTTTCTTGAGAATGTGTTTCTTGAATCCACATTTACTTTGAAATGTTTTTAAGCTGGTACATAAACTACAATAGTACTGAACCATCTTGCTTACTGAGGTTTACTAAATCCCTACACAAGACAAAGAAGGATTATATTTATTTAAAAATCAGGTTTTAAGGGGTAGCCGCATAAGTAAGAAAAAGATGAATAAAAATAGAATGAGAGAATAATGGAATCCAATGATTTAATTGGATACTGCATTAGTCACCATTTGCTGTTTCATTCTAATTGGTTATTGAATCGCGTGTAAATTTCCATAAAAAGCGGACGGATTCCATTTTATTCTTTAGTTCTTACAGTTTTCAGTCTAAGTGAACATTAAAGAGTTTGAAAATAAATAGCACCATGGTATGTATTAGTAACATATAATCATTTATAACTAAATAACGTTTACATTCTCAGGCCTTCTTCGAATCAATAAATGATGTGACAGGCCATGTAGAACAAGGATATACAAATACTGGGAGCCTCACGATTGGTTATGAGTATACTATAACAGATTGTCAACTAAAGAAAACAGTCTACGGAGAAAAAATTGCTGTTTAAATAACTGATGCCGACGCCAAACCCCTTTGGATTTTTTTACCTAAGGCATTTGTGAGGATTATTCCTACTAAAACTCCATACAAGAAGTTAAAGGACAACAATATTACTCATATAGTTTACAATGGGACGAAAAAAGACAGCTATAATACGCCCCATTTTAAATTTATATGTAAAAGTATATAATGAAATTTAATATAAAAACTCCTAATCTTTCCCAACAAACCTCAGTTTCAAAACAACACTAAAGCAAGTAAAATGTTTTCAAAGCAAATTGAACTATTCATATAGTTTACAATGGGACGAAAAAAGACAGCTATAATACCCCCCATTTTCAATTTATATTTAAAAGAATATAATGAAATTTAATATAAAAACTCCTAACCTTTCCCAACAAACCTCAGTTTCAAAAAAACACTTAAGCAAGTAAAATGTTTTCAAAGCAAATTGAAATATTTTTAATTCAGTTCGAAGATATGATTTTCCATGAACACATGGAACGTCTGAAACAATTGAAGGCTCTTTTAAGCGACCTTGGATAGCATTTTGGAAAGCATTTTATCTCGTGCGTATGGTCGAACGATGACACCGAAGAAGGTCCAGACACCTGTCGCTGCTGTTTCGTTTAAAGTTATAAAGCAGAGGCTTTAAAACTAATGATGAATTACTATAGGTTAAGAGATCGAATGTACTGAAATAAAAACAATAACAATATGTAAATTATTTTGATTAATTTATTTTTTTAAATAATTTCAGAACAAGCTTATCATTATAAATAAAATCATTTTTCTTAAAGACATTTAAAAAACATTTTGTTGATTGTTTTTTACTCTTATAAATACTAAATAGGGTGCAATAATGTCCACAGGTATTTGAAAAGTAACCCTGGACTTGCTGTTTATTATACGTAAACCTTTTGGAATTATTTTTTAATAGACTTAAAAAATATTTGTTTTGAGGATATTGTCAATATGAATCAAAAAACTCTGCATTTGAAGCATTTTTAAAATAAAATGCTACCCAGTGTGAACCAGGTTTGTCAGATGAGTCTGTATTCGCAAATATTATTGTAGAATATGTACGTATTTTAATAGGTAATTTATCAGATGGGAACACACCATTAAATATATTATTAGCCCGCGGTCGCTGGCTGCGCCGAATACACACATATATACATACATATTTGCATCATATACATATTGCCAAACGTATGTGTATACGAATACAAACAAACAGATGTGTGTTTGATTATGCTTAGATTGTTTTTGTTTCAACGTGTTTTAATGCAAGTAAAACATATAGTAATATGTGGATACCGATTTTAATAATTTAATCGGGACAAATGCAGAGAGTATTATACGGTCGGGCGCGCTCGACTGTACTTTTCTTTCTTGTTAACCATGCAAAATGAGATAAAATTAGGTAATTGTCCAATTACAACATTGTCAATTGAAAGTGTATTGTTACCTGGATATAGAGTAAAAGATTTAACTTCAACTTTATTATATGGATATAAAGCGTTTTTAGATTGCAATACGCGATGATGTGCTAACAAAATACTTGGATTGACTATAACATGATTCATAAAGAGTTGAGCCTCTAAAACTTTTAAAGTTGATTCAGTTTGAGTCTCCATCAAATAAAATGCTGTTTTTTCAATATTAAATGTTATTCTTAAATCAACATTATTTATTAGAAGCTTAGGTTGATTAAAAGTATCTCCATGTACTTTTCCAAAGAGCTCACCCTTATTACTTCTTGGAAACATGTTTTTTACAGGTAAAGTTTCGTCAACATAAAATTTAATTAAACTCGCAAAAAATACCTGGGTTGCTAAATGGCTTTCACTAGCATCACTTCCATAATTTAAAATAGTTTGTAAATAAGACCGATAGTGGTAATTATTGTCGTTCTGAGAAACTAATGTGTTATTTAAATATACTGAGGAAATTCTAAAAATAGAGTGTAATATATTGTTTACAACACTAACAGCATGATTTGTTATATTATTGTTCTCCTAACCCTTTAGCTGTACTACTAATCTTAAATATACGCTTGACAGATCTCTGAATGATTCGCCATTTCCCAAACATACAAATTCAATTGAGCTGGCTCCATCCAATGATGCTATAGGATTGTATGTTACTTCTTCAGTGCGTAAAATACTGCTTTGTGTCGGATGTGGCTCAAACAAATCCAGTTCACTTTTCATGCATTCAATGTGATTGGTCATCGTTTTGTAGAAAAAATATCTGCGATTTTCTTAGATAGTTTTTTTGATTTAGATCGTTTATTAATAATTTTCTTTGTATGCACACTTGAATGATTAGATTTATAATGAGCTCTCCTAGAAGTAAAACGCTTTCTTTTATTCTTTATACCTGACCCTCCCTGAGTCATTTTATCTATTACTTTATTGGAAGAAATCCACCTTTTTGAACAAGAACTTTCCTCGTTGAATTTATGGTGCGCTTTGAAGATGAAATTTTACGCAGTACATTAGTGTAAGCTGTTTCCTTGTTAGTTGATAATTGCCTTGTAAGGCATTTATTACAATCTCAATTAATGATTTAACCAGATCATCATGACTATTGCTTAGAATAGCTTTTCGTAACTTGGTACTAGCTCTTTTCAGAACATATAATAAATGTTTGTTAGCCATCAACCGTTTTAGGACTCTTTTTGTAAACCATTTTCGTTGCAATAACAAATTGAGTATGTTGAATTATAAATATTTGAACGAAAACGTAAAAGATCGTTTATCCTTTGGCTAAGATCAATTAACAAGTAACCATGGGCTCTTCAGTTACTTCTTTATATATGCGCATCAATTCACTAGTATTTTCAGGATAAATTTGTCGAGCCAAACAATGGAATTGAAGTTTATCTCTAGGGTTTTTAAAAACGACAATGTACTTTGTATTTAACGATATATCTCTAGTATGTGATGCTTTATGAAATATATTCTGAGTTACTACTATTACAGATAAGTTGAGATGGTGAGAGCCTTTTGTAAATAATTCTCAAATACTTTTGTTAAATGCTCCCATCATCTAATACAATAAGGATAGGCTCGTTAAGATAATTTTCGATTGTTTCTGGTACACCTTTATGATATTCAAGTCCTGTAAAACTAGGTTTCAGCATAACATCAAATGATCCTTTTTATATCTTCATTAATAAGTCTTTTTTGATTGTTTTTCCTGTTCCAGAGGGTCCACATATAAGCATTGTAAATGGATGAATAAATTGTACAAACATTGTTGATTTATTTAGAAGAATTGGTTTTATTTGCCATATACTAGGTGCATAAGCTTATTTATAGGGCATAATTCCAGGGAAAGCTCGGCTTGGTGGTTCCGAAGGTTTTAACGAAACTAATGTTGCGAGAGAGACAAATGTTAAAGCTCTATAGCATAGTTGGTCGACATGCATAGCAAGGTGATTGCTATGCTAATATCGTAAGCACAACTTTTATCGCATGCGATAATTGATCGCAGTGGTATGCGATAACAGAACCATTTGTACATCGTATTATGCGAAAAGGCAAACATTACTCGTCAACTAAACTCCTCCCTCTCGCTTGTCTATCAGAATGTAAGAGGTCTTTGTAGGAAGCTTAGCAACCTTTACTTATCTAATTGGAGTTTTCTAAACTTTCTGGATTTGTTTTTATAAGGTTAAAAGATATCTTCAATCTTAATATGAATAATCTTATTCGAGGGACTTTTTATGCTTAAGAAATTATAATAATAATCATACATAAGCCATTTTAACAATTCTAAGGCAGTTACTCCTATATAGATTGGTTTATCATAATGAATGACCAATGTTGTATGCTAAGTCATTACCAAAAATGTTCATGCTATGGAAATTGTTCATTGCGAGTAACTGTCTGAAGCCCGGAGAACTTTGCTTGGAATGGTAATCAGTAACTAGTCGTATTGAACGTCTTTTCTCTACGTTTTAAATAGTTTTGCCGTAAACGGCATTATTCATCAACTTGAAAAAATTTGTTTGAAACTCATTTTTTGCTCATTTTCTATGAGAATTGTTCAAGTTAATGTATGGCTCAAGCCAACGTCGTTGCGTAAAAGACAAAACTTTTTGAATTTTTAATAATTTTAATCCTTGTTGCATGCAGAGTTGCAATTGCTTTAAATGAATAATATAATTGGTTTTATTATTAAAGTCTGCAATTAATTTATTTTGTTTTCCTTCAGGTGGAACTTTATTTTCTGGACAGAACGGTAGACAATTATGTTTGTCATGAATCTCTCTAGGATATTGCAAATCTACTTCTAAAATATATCCGACATCATCGTCAACTGAAATATTTGCCAAAGAGAGTTTTGATATTTCATCTTCAGATAAGAATTTAAAATATTCTAATGGCAGCACTTGACACATTGCCCACCCATATACATTGTTTGCATTTATATATGAAAGATAGTTTGTGTCAAGGTTAGGATTAAAATGATGAGGATTATTAGCAACAGAAATACTTTGACTATATTGTGTCAAACCGCCACGAACAGCTAATTTAATAAAATTATAGGTGTCAGGGTCAGCTCGTGTTTAACTTTGGTAAACTTAAGCATTGCATCCCAAGAGATTGAAGGAGCGGTTACTTAAATAATTGGGTCTAACTAATAAATTTTATAACAGATGGCTCTAAAATTTTCAAAAACATCTGCAAGAATAATTACATCACTTTCGAGGTATAGTTTTAAGTAGTCTGACAATGTTTGACACTTAAAAGTATCCCATACCTGTTGTGCAAACTCATAGTTTTTAATGCTACACTCCTCATCGTTTAGAGCATTATAAAAAATTTCTCTACATGGGAGTTGTCTCGCGGCTAGTTTAGAAAAACTATCTAGATAGTCATAAGGGAAAACTCCCTTCCGACGCATTTGCTTAAATTGGACACCTTCAAACTTTCTATTTAAAAGCTTGAAGTCTTCATCGTTAAGATAGCTAGAAAGTTTTTCTAAACTAGAGTTTAAAAATCTATTAGAGTCAATAAACTGAATATTGTATAAATATTTTTTGTCTATTGTGACTTTTTTAGTAATGGATATATTTAATTCCTTATTGCAAGGAATTACACTTAAGTCCCCACCAAGCTCAGTTATAAATAAATGTTCGTCATATTTAGTTAAGTTATGAAACACAACAGGTATTACTGGAAATCTAAACTTATAATTTAACTTACATTTTTTATGTATATACATAACCGAACACATCTTCCTTGGCCGTACATTTGTTGTTTTTTTGCATGTACTCAATGTCCAGCAAATGGTTGGGGGCTTTGAATGCTTTCCAATATTTATTGCAAAGCATGCTGGTTTTCTGATCAAGGGGTTGATAAAACTTTTTGCTGCAATCGATCCTATTACCTTCGTAAGCCCACATTTCGCTTAGCTCGGGACTATATTTATGTGCAACGTAAAATAAAACTGCACAAGCGGTATGTTTTTATACTCTCTGCAAGAGTATATTGGGTTTGTGCAAAGTATGTAACAGGCAGAAGGAGGCGTGGCAGACCCCATAAAGTGTGTATATTCTTGATTACCATCACAAGCCGAGTCGATATAGCCATGTCCGTCCGTATGAACAAATAGATTTCAGAGATGGTAAGAGCTATAAGTTCGAGCTTGGTGTCAATCGATTACATATATAGTCAGGCAATACAAGAATCTTTTTTTTTTCGATGAGCAATGAGCAAAAAACTACACACACATCGGAAAAAATCTGTGTTTTCGGCGAATATCTCAGTAACTATGGCACCTAGGATCACCAATTCTGGTACAGGACGATCCAAGCGACAGCATAGTTGCATTGCCATCTAAAATTTTGGACTGCCACGCCCACTTTTCCCACATTTGATAAAAAAAGTCTGGAACCTTCAATGCCGTTTTTGACGAACTTGTGCGTATCGTACAGTATTTTAGTTTATTATGCGTATGGAGACTAACTATATCAAACTATCCTGAAAGGCGCATTAAAATCGGACTATAAACAATAAAACTAGAAGCGTTACAATATTGATAATTGAACGCAATATCAACCCATAGGTGCAAGCGAGATAGAAACACACAAGCACATGTTCGAACGTTTTCGCTGCCTGTGTGTCGGCAGCGCTGCCCGTGGTCGCTGGCTGCGCCGAACACACACATACATACATACATATTTTCATCATATACATATTGTCAAACGTATGTGTATTCGAATACAAACAAACAAATGTATGTTTGATTATGCTTAGATTGTTTTTGTTTCAACGTGTTTTAATGCAAGTAATTCACATTGTAGTATCTCGATACCGATTTTAATAATTTAAAATACAAATGCAGAGAGTATTACACGGTCGGGCGCGCTCGACTGTACTTTTCTTTCTTGTTGAACCTTCGTAGTTGACGACATCTTTGGATCATTTTGTGAACGATGAAAAGTTTCTAAGACAGCTTCAATATCAGCGTAGATGGTTACCGGTGGAGAAAGTTTTTTATGACAGTTTTTTTATTTTTATTTTATTTATTTTATTTATTAACGCAGACTAAGAACAGTCGCGAGTATTAACCAAAAATAAGTTTATAAATATAATTAAATTTAATATTAATAATTTTTACAAGGTAAAAATATAAAAAGAAAAAAATTTTATTTTAAACTGAAAAGGCTTAAAAAAAAATTAGTAATTTAGATTGAAAAATTAATTAATGAAATTGATCCAACATTTGTTACGAGGATTGGGAAAAACCCAGAAAAACCCAACCAGATCAATAAAAATGTGTGCCAAAACTAACACGAAAGATCTCTGATTTAAAGGGACGCATGAATGGAAGGGATTCCAAACATACTGCCCATGGAAATCAGAGATTTAATGGAGTTGGCTGAAAAGTGAAGCTTTAAGTTGGAAAAGAGAGAGAGATGTATCAATTATTGTATAGTATTGATTATAATTAGCGCATAGTACCCGAAAACTACTGTGCAAAGCGTAGTCAGTAGTGCATGTAGGAAGAAATAAAGGGATGTAGCACCTGGTTGCCCTGGCTGGAATGTTAAAATTAAGACGTTCTAAGAGGGATTGGGAGCAGATATCGCCAATTATAAGTTTATGAAGAAAAATAACTCCAAGAACTCTCCTGCGATTAATAAGGGACGGAAGATCGAGGAGTAAGAGCCTGTTGGTGTAGGATGGAAGACGAAGGTTAGGGTCCCAATTGAGTCCACGAAGTGCAAAGAGTAAAAACTGCTTTTGCACCGACTCAATTAAATCTTGAGTATGTGCATGTCGAGGAGACCAGACACATGAACAATATTCAAGAATGGGCCGGACAAGAAGTTTAGTGACGAAGGGATCATTAAATTCCTTAGACCAGCGTTTAATAAATCCAAGAGTGCCCTTGGCTTTATTAACAATTGTGGAGATATGATGTGTGAAACTTAATTTATTATCAAAGAGAACACCAAGATCTTCAACTAATAGTATGCGTTTTAAGGGTACATTGTCGATATAGTAATTGGCTATGTAAGGAGTAACCCTGTTAAAAGTCATAAACAGGCATTTAGAGAAATTGAGGTGCAAGTGATTGGTTATGCACCAGTTATGCATTGTGTTTAAATCATCTTGCAATAACGCATGATCCGAAGGGTTCTTATAAGATAATAATAATTTCACATCATCTGCATACATAAGTATGCGGCAATGGGATAGCGAACAGGGAAGGTCGTTTATAAAAAGATTAAAGAGTAAAGGTCCTAGGTGACTACCCTGGGGAACTCCAGAAGTAACAAAAACAGATTTAGAGATGGCTAATCTAAGCGTAACCCTTTGGGTCCTACCTGTTAGATATGAAGATATCCATAGAAGAAAGGAAGGTGGGAATCCTAAAATACTAAGTTTGTGTAAGAGGACGTTATGATTCACAGAGTCAAATGCTTTACTAAAGTCAGTATAAATGACATCAGTTTGCATTCTATTAAGGAATGCCTCATTTATATAAGAGGTAAATTCCAATAGATTGGTCGAGGTCGACCGACTCTTAACGAATCCGTATTGGGCAGGGGAGATAATTGACTTGCAGAGATGTTGCAACGTCAAAGTAATTATCTTTTCGAAGAGCTTAGGGATTGCGGACAACTTCGCAATTCCCCTGTAGTTGGATATATCCGACTTACATCCTTTTTTATGCAGTGGGATAATGTAAGATTCTTTCCATAAATTAGGAAAAACAGAGGATTTTAAAGAAAGTTTAAAAAGAATTAGGAGAGGTTTTATTATGGAAAAACAGCACTCCTTGAGCACACAACTTGGAATGCTGTCAGGCCCAGGAGAGAAGGAAGACTTTAGGGTGTTAATTGAGGAAAGCATTAATGTGAGGTAAGAAAACAGAGTTAGTGGATGGGAGATTATAGGGGTAAGAGAAGTTAGTAGGCAAACTGGAGGTGTATGTTGATTGAAAAAAGGTAGCAAAGAGATCGGAAGCAGCCGAATCATCGATTACTTTACAGGAATTGAAAAAGAAGGAATTGGGTAAGGTACTAGATTTACGTTTAGAATTAACAAAATTAAAGAATTGTTTAGGATCACGTGCAAATTGATTCTTGCAGCGAACGAGATAACTTTCATAGCATTGAGAATTGAGAAGGGTAAAGGCAGCTTTTAATTTAGAATAATTTAAAAAGTCTAAGATAGAACCTGCCTGCTTAAACTTTTTAAAATATTGTGGTAATATACTAGTAGGTGTTCATAGTCATAGTAGCTAAATAGTTAATAAGTTTGTAATTGTATATTATACTATCGATAAGCATTGAGTTTGTAAGTATCGAATATAGAATAAGAACATTTGGTAAATTGAACAAGAATAATAGTTCCGATGAGCGAATAGTTCTATCGGAACAAGAATAAAGACTCAGTTTGGATGAAACGCTTGTACAAACTACATCAGAAGTGGTGCAGCTTACGCATAAAAATTTAAAAATAAAAAAAAACAAGTGGTTAAAATTAAAAACATTCCAAACAAAGACAATTAAACTTTTAAATAATGGAAACGTTAAGTGATATGTCTATAAAAAACTTTAAACGTATTTGTAAAGAGTTAAGCTTAGCAACTACCGGCACACGCGCAGTGTTAATAAGTCGTATTAATGATCACTCGCCTGATACAGACAAAATAAAAGCAATTGTAGAAAATATTAATTGCGAAAACATTTGTAGTGATGTTGGAGCTATTTCACAAGAAATAGAAATCCAAAACGAAGCCGGCCACAAAGGCGCCATCAAAAAGACGCGTACAGAAAAGATGCGTACAGAAAAAGTATACACCGCTATACAAAACTGTAGTGTGGAAGAAGAATACGAAAATGATGTACAGACAAATTTGTGCAACAAGAGTGTCGACAACAACAACGAAGCTCAAGAAGACAACAACAACAATGATGACGACAACGACGTAGTCGAAGAAAACGAAAACGACAATAGTGACGTCATTGACAATGATCAGAACAAAAACGTTGATGACGACAAATACAAGGAAATTGAACAAAAACGTAACGATATATTGCGCAAGGAAATGGAATTACTTAAAAAAGAAAATGAACTATTAAAATTACAAAAAGAAATGATTTTAGTTAAACAAAAAGGTAACAATAAAAATACAACGGACGACAACAATTCAACCGAGTTACCGTTTAACACTCTGATAGAAATGTTGCCAGAATACAGTGGTGGCAATAATTATAATGTATGGATGAATTTGTTGCAAAGTCTTCGAGCAAACTTCAAAATGACTGACAATGTGGTGCGTGCTTTGTTATTTAGTAAGTTTAAAGGCAAAGCACAAAGTTGGTTACAGTCAATACTAATTTATGACTGTACGCCAAATGAAATCATTACTGAAATGGACCTGAAATGACTATGTAAGATATTTTAATATTATATTTAAGCAAAACACTAATTACAGTTTAAATACAGAATGTCTCATAGACTCAGGAAGTCCAATCAGTTTCATGAAATATTCATATGTTCCATCAAATTTAAAATTAAATGAAATTACAAATTTATGTTATTTTGGCATCAATAAGAGCCTATTAAAAACTTACGGAAAGTTGAAATGTTTTGTATCGTTAATAAATAAAAATGTTGAAATTGAAATGATTATAGTGTCTGATGAGTCAATGAAGCATTCTGTTGTGTTAGGTAGAGATTTTTTAAAGATATGTGACGCCAAAATTAGGTTTGAAAATAAAAAATGCAAAGAAAATGTTATAAGTAAAGCTGGAAAAGGACATGAAAGTATTCAAAAAGTAAATGAAAATGAGATATCAGAAAAAGTCATTCATAAGAAACATGAAAATTATGAAATGCTAGATGTTGTGCACAATTGTAATGAATCAAAAGAGTTTGAAGATAAATGTTTTGAAAGTCAATTAATGTTAATCGATTGTAGAGATGATGAATTAAATCTAGCTTTAGGAGAAAATGTAAGTCTCAATGATAGAAGAAGATTTCAAAAACTGTTTGTAGAATGTTATGAAAAACCAATACGTCCTCTCGAGCCAGTGGTGAAATGTGAAATGAAAATTGTTACAGAAAACATAAAACCTTTTAGTTGTCCGCCGAGGAGATTGTCATACGTTGAAAAATGTCAGTTACAAAAATTTTAGATGAAAACATTAAAAACGGATTTATTCAACCTAGCGATTCAGAATATGTTTCACCGATTGTTCTAGTAAGAAAAAAAACTGGTGACCTTCGAATGTGTGTGGATTATAGGAAATTAAATAAAAGTACAGCAAAGGATAGCTATCCAATCCCTCTAATAGATGATTTATTAGACAGTTTAGCAAATAAAAGAATATTCTCGAAGTTCGATTTAAAAAATGGTTTTTACCACTTTCACATGCACAAAGATTCTGTTAAATTCACTTCGTTTACAACGCCTTTGGGACAATTCGAGTTTTTAAGAATGCCATTTGGACTACGTAATGCCCCGTCAACTTTTCAACGATTTATAAACAAAATATTTGCAGACATGATACGTAGTGGTGAAGTAATAGTTTATTTAGATGACATTATGGTGGCAACAGAAAACGCGGAAGAACATTTTAATATATTAAGAAAGGTATTGAAGCGAATAGTTGAGAATAAACTAAAGCTTAGACTTGACAAGTGCGAATTTTTGATGAATAAAATAAAATATTTAGGCTATGAAATAACGAGTGAAGGCATTAGAACTGACAAAAAAGGAATAGAAGCAATACAAAATTTTCCAGTACCGAAAAAAGTGGTAGAAGTTCAAAGTTTTATCGGATTGTGTTCCTACTTTAGAAAATTCATTCAAAATTTTTCCATTATAGCTAAACCTTTATATGATCTGACTAGAAAAGATAAGCCTTTTAAATTTGGCGAAGATGAAATGAATGCATTTAGTCTATTAAAGAAAAAATTAATCGATGCCCCGATACTAGCACTATTTGACCCTCACGACGAAACTGAACTCCATTGCGATGCAAGCTCTTTAGGTTTTGGGGCAATATTGTTTCAAAAGAAGAAAAAAGATATGAGATTTCATCCGGTTTTGTATTTCTCCAAACGGACGTCCACAGCAGAATCTGAATATCACAGTTTCGAATTAGAAACATTGGCTATTGTTTATGCTCTCAACAGATTTCGAGTGTATCTTCAAGGTATGAAATTCAAAGTAGTGACAGATTGTAATTCACTCATATTAACTTTAAATAAAAAAACGCTCAATCCTAGAATTGCCAGATGGGCACTTGAATTGGCGAATTTCGATTTTGATCTTGAGCATCGAGCAGGAAAAAGAATGCAGCATGTAGATGCTTTAAGTAGAAACAATAATATTCTAAGTATAGAAGCTAATACATTTGAGGAGAATCTCATAATATGTCAAAACAAAGATGAAAATTTAAAAAGTTTGCAAGAAATGTTAGCCAATAAGGAGAATGAACATTATGAAATGCGTAACGGTATCATATATAAGAAAAAAGATGGTAGATTACTATTTTGCGTCCCGAAAGCTATGGAAGAACAGGTATTATATAAATATCATAATGAAATGGGACATTTTGGAATAGACAAAGTAACAGATCTAATTGGGAAAAGGTATTGGTTTAAAAATGTAAGACAGAAAGTAGATAATCATATAAAGAATTGTTTAAAGTGTATAGCATTTTCAAATAAGTCAGGTAAACAAGAAGGTTTTCTTCATTCAATTCCAAAAGGAAATGTTCCATTCGAAGTAATACATATTGATCATTTTGGACCTATCAATGAAAAAGCGGTAAAAATAAGCACATTTTTGTAATAATAGATGCTTTTACAAAGTTTGTAAGATTATTTCCAGCAAAAACTACCAAGACAGAAGAAGCCATCAAGTCATTAAAGGAATATTTTAGAGCATATAGTAGACCGAAATGTGTTGTGTCAGACAGAGGAACTTGCTTTACGTCCAATGATTTCAAAATGTTTGTTGAAAATAACAATATCCATCATTTAAAAATTGCAACAGGCTCTCCTGAGGCAAATGGGCAAGTAGAAAGAGTCAACAAAGACTTAGGACCAATGGTAGCTAAAATGACAGAGTCAGACAACAATTTAAATTGGGACAAAGTATTAGAAAATGTAGAGTATGCAATGAATAATACTAAACAAAGAAGTATTAATGAATACCCTAGCATAATGTTATTTGGTGTCACACAAAAAGGTAAAGTTATAGATAGTTTAAAGGAAAACGTAGTTGAAAATGAACAAGGTCAAAAGCAACGAGATTTAGCAATGGTACGAAAGATGGCAGAAAGTAACCAAAGTAAAGCACAAATGAGAAACGAAGAATATACAAACTTGAAACGTAAAGGACCAACAGAATATAAAGAAAACGACTATGTAATGATTCGAAACTTTAATTCTCAAATATAAAGGACCTTATAGAGTTGAAAAAATATTAGAAAACGATAGATATCTAATAAAGGATGTAGAAAATTTTCAACAATCTCAAATACCTTATGAAGGAATATGGGCAGCAAATAATATTAAACCCTGGTTCAATAGTAAGGACAATACAGAAATAAGTAATGAAGAATATGAAACACTTAATAGCGAAAATGAAACTGACATAAGTAATAATGAAAATTGTAATGTTCACTATCAGAAATCATGAAAACTACGAAGGTATTTCATATGAAAACGACACAAAAAATGTCAAAAACAATGTAAATAATAGGCAAAGAAAAATTGTAAATAAAAAAGAACTATTAGGTAACGCAAAGCAAGTAATAAGAAATATTGTAACAAGAAGTATGTCAAACAGAAATCAGGAGACTTCATATATGAGGCATTTTTTCTGTTTTGTCCCAAGTCAAAATGTCAATATCTCGGATCAAAGGGAAACTGGGGTTAATTATTGGCCTATCTAGTAGAAGTATTGTCCCACAAAAATTTTAATTTTTTTACAAAAATTGACTGAGATACAGGGACTGAAATATTTGGGGTTGCGTGCCACACCGTCATTGTGTTTTATTTATGCTAGTTGTGCATTATGTAAAAAAAATTTTAGCCTAAGTGATTTCGATAGATTTTTTTGATGCTCTTTCGATTGGTGAATTTTATTTTGTAATATTTTTAATATTTGACCTTGAATTTGCAAAATAAAGTATAAATTTGTTATTTTCGACAAAATCGATATTTTTGATTTGAAAATAAATAATTTTAATCGAAAGCTGAGGTTTTTTCCTATAAGTATACCAAATTTCAGAATGCCTTTTTTTTTTGTTCTCAAGATATTAAACGATGAATAACGGGGTACATAGCGCCGTGGCGCGGCGCGGTTGATGCTACGCGACGCTGTGCTACGAGTTAGGCTTGATACTTGTATTTCCAACTTTCCTAGTCACATACATGTGTATTAAATTTTATAAACTGCTCTCTGCATTTTACAGGGTTGAGCGAAAGCTATTGTTAATAAATAAACAATTGAATGAACTGAATTTTTAAATATTTATTTGTTTTTTTTTGTATATTTTCTGGTTGATATTTAAGTTAAAGATTTTTTAAGTAATTCGTTTTTTTCGGTTTCAAATCGAATATTCATTTAGATATTCTAGTTTTAAGTTTATTTTACATTATTTTCCAGTCTTTTTTTATAATAAATATTATAAAAAGTCATGGCACAAAACAGTGTCGATAAGGCTTGGCAGTACAAATGTGCGAATCCTTTGAAAAAAGTAGCACATCACAAGACACATAAGTTGCGTCCATTTCCTGACCATTTGCGTGAGATCTATCCTGAAGTACAAGAAAAATCAAAAATTTGTACAATGTGCAGTTTTGATTTGAGTAAGCAGCATTCCAAATCAAAAATATCAGGACAAAATGTTGAAAATCTTCATTCTGAGGAAAGAGAAAATCTTTTTATAGAGGAACCTGAACAAATTGCAGGTAATAGTAATGATCCTGATTATGAATTGCCTACAAGTGCTAAAAAAATTAAATTGGATACATGCAATGATGATTATCATGAAGCTGGAGTCGTTGTTCTGGACCAACTAAAAGAGAAATTCAAGATTTCTCAGAGTAAATCTGAAAAAATTCTCTTGCTTACTCTTGGACCTAAAAATTGGAGTCGTCGACAATTAATGACTGAATTCAATTCCACAGAGCGACAGGCTAGAAAAGCTAAAGAGCTTGTTAATGATTTTGGAATTTTAACTGCTCCAAACCCTAAAAAGGGAAATGCCTTATCACTTGACACAATATCTCTTGTTAAAAAGTTTTATGAACGCGATGACATAAGTCGAACTATGCCTGGAATGAAAGATTTTTTATCTGTGAAACAAGAAAATGGACAACGTATCCATGCTCAAAAAAGATTAGTTTTATGCAATCTTCAAGAATTATATTCACTTTTTAAGTTAGAATTTGAAAATATTCAAATTAGCTTCTCTAAATTCACGTTACTTAGACCACGATATTGCGTTTTAGCAGGAAGCAGTGGGACGCATACTGTATGCGTATGTGTTCATCATGAGAATTTTAAACTGATATTAGACGACATCAATATTGAGCATTTAACAGAAGGCACGGAGATGCCTCTAAAAAATTCTTCTGATTGTATTAATTCAGTTATTTGCTCAAATCCCAGCAATTCGTGTTTTCTAGGAAATTGTGAAGATTGTCCAGGTTCAATAAAATTGAAAGAAAATTTAATGAATGCCTTTGATGATCATTCTATCGAAGAAGTAAAGTTTCAAAGTTGGCTGCAAACTGACAGATACAGTCTTACGACTCTTGTTATGGAAGTCGATGAATTCGTTGATTATTTTTGTGAACGGTTGACAAAATTAAAAGTCCATGATTTCATAGCAAAGAAGCAAGCCAATTTCTTCAATGAATTAAAAGATAAGTTATTGTCTGGGGAATTTATAGTTTCTTTTGATTTTGCCGAGAATTACGCTTTTGTTGCTCAGAATTCCATTCAATCTTTCCACTGGAACAATGATCAAGCAACTATTTTTACAGTTGTCGTTTATTACAAAGATGATAAGGTAATAAAACATAAAAGCATGGCTATTATTTCCGATAATTTAGTTCATGACACTCGTGCTGTTTACAATTATCAAAAAATAATAATTAACTATCTTCAGAAAAATTTTGAGGTAACAAAGTTATATTATTTTACGGATGGAGCTAGTCAACATTTCAAAAACAAAAGTAACTTCATCAACCTGTTAAATCACGAAAAAGATTTTGCGATTGACGCAGAGTGGCATTTCCATGCTACAGCTCATGGAAAAGGAGCTTGCGATGGTATAGGAGCAAATCTGAAGAGAGGTGCAGCACGAGCTAGTCTGCAATGTTCTCGAAAAGAACACATCTTATCTGCTAAAGATCTATACCAGTGGGCTAAAACTTCTTGTAAAGAAACTGAAATTTTCTTTTGTAGTAAAGAAGCGCAAGACTTGTCTGATGATTTTATTACGAAAAGGTTCGAAACTGCAGTAACTATACCGGGTACTTTAATGTATCACGCATTTTTACCTTCTAAAGACGGAAAACTGCAATTGAAACAGTTCTCCCTTGACTCCCAATTTGTAACTTTCCCAAAGCCAAATGCAAGAAAGCCTAAAGATAAAAAGTCAGCAAGCACAAAAAAATCAAGCAGAAAACAACAAAAAAACAAATAAATATTTTCAAAAATCCAGTACATTCACTAGTTCATTTATAAACAATAGTTTTCTTTAGCAAATAGAGTTTCCAATCTAGATTCAATAGTAACGAGTACAATTTTCCTCATCATACTTCACACAATCACAAATTTTGTTTAATTCCTTAATATTAGTTTCAGTAACTGTAATGCAGGCATTATATATAGTATATTGATAATGACAGTCTCAACCCTGTAAAATGCAGAGAGCAGTTTATAAAATTTAATACACATGTATGTGACTAGGAAAGTTGGAAATACAAGTATCAAGCCTAACTCGTAGCACAGCGTCGCGTAGCATCAACCGCGCCGCGCCACGGCGCTCTGTACCCCGTTATTCATCGTTTAATATCTTGAGAACAAAAAAAAAAAGGCATTCTGAAATTTGGTATACTTATAGGAAAAAACCTCAGCTTTCGATTAAAATTATTTATTTTCAAATCAAAAATATCGATTTTGTCGAAAATAACAAATTTATACTTTATTTTGCAAATTCAAGGTCAAATATTAAAAATATTACAAAATAAAATTCACCAATCGAAAGAGCATCAAAAAATCTATCGAAATCACTTAGGCTAAAATTTTTTTTACATAATGCACAACTAGCATAAATAAAACATAATGACGGTGTGGCACGCAACCCCAAATATTTCAGTCCCTGTATCTCAGTCAATTTTTGTAAAAAAATTAAAATTTTTGTGGGACAATACTTCTACTAGATAGGCCAATAATTAACCCCAGTTTCCCTTTGATCCGAGATATTGACATTTTGACTTGGGACAAAACAGAAAAAATGCCTCATATGTCAGAATGGCCGAGTTGTGGTAATATACTAGTAGGTGTTCATAGTCATAGTAGCTAAATAGTTAATAAGTTTGTAATTGTATATTATACTATCGATAAGCATTGAGTTTGTAAGTATCGAATATAGAATAAGAACATTTGGTAAATTGAACAAGAATAATAGTTCCGATGAGCGAATAGTTCTATCGGAACAAGAATAAAGACTCAGTTTGGATGAAACGCTTGTACAAACTACAATATTTAGATTTTTTGTTTTTTAAGTTGGATAGTCTTGGTGAAAACCAAGGTGGTTTACGTGAAACGGACTTTACAACACAAAATGGAATGCAGACATAAAAGATTGAGTTTAAAATGTTGTAAAAATACTCGACAGCTATGTTAATATCATTCGTGCTGTATAGTATAGACCAGACGGTAGCAAGAATCAGTTGATTTAGCAAAGGATAATTTCCTTTGCGGAAGCAACGGCGCGACTTGGAAGAGAAAGAAGGAGCTAAATGGGTTAAGTTAGGAATAGTCAAGGATAGTCCAAGAGTGGGATGAAAAGAATCTTCAGGTACAACTACAGGAGAAGATCTAGTGACAACGGCACTGGATGAATCATTTACAAAGATGAGATCCAGCATTCAGTTTAGACGATTATATATATGATTGTCTTGAGAAAGAGGAAGATCAATCAAACCATCTAAAAAGTCATTATTAGGTGTGGGAACGTAATTAAACTTGTCAGCTTTGAAGCTGGCATATGAACCCACTTTAGGAAAGGTAGATACAACTTTACCGCAACTTTTGGTATGTAGACGTAATGCATCAGGGCTCTGGCAGATGTAGTTGGTTCGACGTCTAAAGTTGATATTGAAGAGGGACGATCACTCGAATCTTGCTTCCTTGACGCCTTCTTCATTATTCTGAAAGCGTTTACAGGTCCGGTGCACTTGCTATAATGCACAACGAAAGCATCCACCCCGTCAAAAGCACGGTTGCACATATCACACACAATTTTGGAGCACAACTTTTTATTATTTTTTGTTGTTTTTAGTTTTGTATGAAATTTTAACAACAAATGTTTTTTGTTGTTCGTATTTAAACAAAATAGTTTCCGCGAGTAACTTAAAATTGTTAGCAATTTTATGTTTAAAATTTTGAATTTGTTTATAGGAGATTACTGTTTTTGTTATAAAAGAGTTCGAAGGAGTTTGAAAACATGGTTATACCAACTGGGGGTTTTTACCTTTATACCATTAGTTCGTCAAAAAGTTCAATCAGGTTTGTTTTTCAGAGGTATCCGAAAATCATTATTGGTTGACCCTAGTATATAATTGTTATGCAGGTGACATACATTAAAGGAAAAAAGGAAACTTTTTTCCTTTTTTTTGGTCTCTCTTTTTGCGCTCCGCGCGTAATTTTTTTACAAGCGAACAAAACTAACTCTACGAAAATGAATCTAATTTCACACTGCTTTTTATTTTCTATTGATAAATATAAATGTACTCCTGTTGCGCACACCGGGAGGGTGGGTAAACCAGTAACTGTATGCAGGTACTATATACGTGCAGCCCACCTGTATTAGGGGTGAGTTTTACAAGCAGCCATACAGCTCGAATATCTGAGGACAAAACAAGTGTGCCAGTACCGATCATTTTCAATTGAGTCCACTGTCAATCGTTGTTAACACATTTTATTGCCTTTCTTTACGAAGGTCAGTTGTGATCCTTTTTTTATTGCCTTTCTTTACAAAGGTCAGTTGTGATCCTTTTGTATATCGGGTCCTTTTCTTTATCACTCATAAGTGTTCTAGGGTTAATGAGCATTTCCAAGTATCACGTCGTGAAGTCTGGTGGTCTGTGGGTTTTTTCTCATCAATGAGTTTATTGCCGGTTACACCAAAGCCGGCGCATACAAACAAGAATTCCTGGTTGCCTATATTCTAACTACTTTAAGGCATAAGCTGAGGCTAAGGCAATTAATTTTCGTTTGCTTAAATCTCTTTCTCTTAAAAACGGAGTCTAAACATGTCTGAACATGTTGAATGTGTTACAGGTGTCTTCTGTTCAACCCCAAAATTAATTCTATATCCATGTCATTGATTTTATGACTACTGTCACTTTTAACTAATTTTCCTTTTTTAACACTGAATACTAATTACCTTTCTTTTGATCAAATCAGTTTCTTTTATAAATCGTGTCTTAACATGTTTTAACATGTTGAATGTCTTGCAGGTGTTCCCGATTCAACCCCAAATTTAGTTCTCGATCCACATGCAGAGTATGTCCCATGTCATTGATTTTATTACTACTGTCACATTTAATGTGTTTTCTATAATCTACAGAGAATACTAATCAAATTGATTTTGTAAAGATCCCCTCACCCCCATCCCTCTGCTGATGGCCACGTCTGAACATGTTGAAGAAAGAATTAGTTTAGTATGCTTTGTGTCTACTATCCTTTTAGCCCCCATCCCCCCAAAAATTAGGTATCGATAGGCTCAACAGATACCCCTTGTCGGTGATTTAATTTCTCCGAACATTTTCTCAAAGTTGGCCAGCAATAGCATCCATCTTGGCTTGAATCATAGGCTTTACATGCAATTAATGGAATCCATTTGGCGTCAGAAGCAGCAAAGGCATCACAATGCGCAGTTTCTTTTCCGGTACAAATCCAAGCATCCCAAATGCCAGCTGGGGCCCTGCAACCATCATCTTCCAATCGCCATGTTTCGTCCCGGGCACAACTGGAGACTCTCGAGCCTCGCAAGGCACGCCCAGTCCTCATAATTAGTTTTGATTGATCTCTGAAATATTGCATTAATTTAAAATTCCACTTTCTTTGTTTTGATTATGAAACAAATGTGACCAAACACACATACCTGTTTAATCCATAATAGTGGCAACGCTTTGTGGTTGCCACATTAATTCGTATTGTATGCTAAAAATATTCATAACTGTTGCTGTATTGTTGAAGTAACGAAATGAATAAACAAGAAAGAATGCTATAGTCGCCTCGCGACTTTAGGATACCCGTTACTCAGTTTCAATTTGTTATTAACAATGGTGATGGATATAATAGCTTGGCAAACACAGAACATTTTCATAGAAATTCATGTTTAGAGCATATTTTCGACCGGTCGGCCTTATGGGAGCTATACGATATAGTTGTCCGATTTGGATCAAACTTGGTCAATCCATGTACTTCCTAGATATGTAAATTTGGTTCAGATAGCATAGCTAACAAAAAAGTTTTCTATACTAAAACATTCTACGTTTACCTGTACATTTACCTTTATATGCAAATAAAACGCCCTAAAGTGGGCGTGTCAAAAAACAAAAACAAACTTGCACTGCTTGCGTATTGTACCTTTCATTGGCGACCACTATCATTTTTCTAGCTCTTATAGTCTCTGAGATCCTTTTGTTCATACAGACGGACGGACGGACGGACGGACAGACGGACATGGCTATATCGACTCGGCTATTGATGCTGATCAAGAATATATATACTTTATGGGGTCTGCCACGCCTCCTTCTGCCTGTTACATACATTCCAACGATTGCAATATACCCTTTTACTCTACGAGTAACGGGTATAAATAGCCAATGGACATAAGTCACATTGGCCTCATTGTGCACGATTGCACTCTCAAGTAAAGAACGTTTGCTAATTGAGGAGGAACTCGGCCACCAAAGTGAAAAACTGTTCGTGCAGCATCAAAACTACCAGAATAACTTATTGCCATTTCGTCCAGTGTCGCTAAATGAGATCATGCTCGAAATCAATTCGTTGTCACTGCAAAAATCTCTTGGAATTGATAATATAGACAATTATACTATTCAATCGCTTCCGGAAAATGCAATTAAATATCTGGTCCTTATTTTTAATTGCATTTTCCGTTTTAGGCACTTTCCTCGCCAATGGAAGTGTGCTGCAATTACGATGATATTAAAACCCGGAAAAAGCACGGAAAATGTGGCATCATACTGTCCTATCAGCTTGCTTGCTGGATTTTCTAAACTCTTTGAGAAGCTCCTAATGCACAGGCTTTATGAATGCCAAGATTTTGCTAATGCTGTCCCCAACCATCAATTTGGGTTTAGGAAAGAACACGGCACTGAACAACAGTTATCAAGAGTCACTCAGTTTATATTAAATGCCTATGAGAAACGTCAATACTGCTCAGCTGTCTTTGTAGACATCACTGAAGCCTTTGATCGCGTGTGGCATGAGGGGCTACTTTACAAGCTGAACCTATTGTTGCCTTATACACTGTTTATTATCCTCAAAAGCTACCTGCAAGATAGAACGTTTATTGTCAGTTGTAAAGATGGTACTCAATCCCGTCTGGGAAAAATCTGCGCTGGAGTTCCCCAGGGAAGCGTATTGGGACCCATATTGTACACCATCTTCTCATCAGACATGCCACTACCTTCAGCACGAGATAGTTTCTTACCTTTTGTAAACCAACACCAAAGTAAAAATAGCAATATGCTTTTGTCTACTTACGCCGACGACACAGTTGTGTTAAGTGCTGGCAACACTGTTCCGGAAGCTGTGTTCTCCAATAAGCTCTACATGTCCCGCTTTACTAACTGGGCGAATCAATGGTGCATCAATATCAATACCAACAAGACGGCACACGTCATGTTTACCATTCGCACCCTTAATCAGGCCCCTATTGTACTTAATGGCCAGCAAATTACAAACAAAACACGACATCAATACCTAGGAGTTCACCTGGATCGCAAGCTGCTATTAAATTATCATGTAACTTACCTTTGTATAAGATTACGTACCACTTATAAGAAACTTGAGTGGCTTCTTGGACACGGAAGTAGGCTTTCCAAAGACTGCAAAGCTGTGGTATATAAGCAGTTGCTAGCACCTATCTGGCAATATGCTATTTCTGTCTGGGGTGAACTTGTGTCAAACACGCAAATAAAACGCATTCAAACTGCCCAAAACATCATAATAAGGAGGACTATGAATGCACCGTGGTACAGGAGAAATCAATCACTTCGTGATGTATACAATATTAAAACTGCTGATGAAGTATTTGAACAAGCCAGTGCTAGGGTTGCCAGTGCCCAGTGCAGTCATCCAAATCCGGAAGCTCGAAAGCTAATTCTTCAGCCGTTTGAACCAATACGCCTGGAACGCGTAAGGTACATACACCAATTGCGCAGACATATTAAACCCCTGCAAAATCAGCAAACGCCACAAGCCGATGAGGATCAATTGCCAACCCTTCTGCGTCTGGAGAGAGAAAAGGCAGACGAAAAAGAAGCCAAACGACTAGCCACTATGCTCGCCCAGCAACAAGAACGTCGATCTGCAAAACCAATAACACGTTTTAATGAACTCATTATTAACACATACAGGCGCAGATACAAACAGGGTCTCATCACTAGGAAGGCTCTCCAGGAACTGATTATGCACCAGCCAATACAAATTCAGCGATTAATCCTGCCTGATATACAACTACCACACACTCATGTACAATCAGAGACACAGATGGTCAATGATGTTCAGCAGCGGGAGCTGCATGCCGAAGAAAGAGCTGTAGATGTTCAAAATGTCTCTACTCCTTCCAATACGCCCGCACAGCAAACTATCCAATCATTGCTAGCCACTAAGCTCGCCCAGCAACAAGAACGTCGATCTGCAAAACCAATAACACGTTTTAATGAACTCATTATTAACACATATAGGCGCAGATACAAACAGGGTCTCATCACTAGGAAGGCTCTCCAGGAACTGATTATGCACCAGCCAATACAAATTCAGCGATTAATCCTGCCTGATATCCAGCTACCACACACTCATGTACAATCAGAGACACAGATGGTCAATGATGGTCAACAGCGGGAGCTGCATGCCGAAGAAAGAGCAGTAGATGTTCAAAATGTCTATATTCCTTCATGTACGTCCGCACAGCAAACCTTCCAATCGTTGCAACACGAAGAAAGTTGCAGAGACCACGCAACTGGTACGATGGTGTGGAATCCACCTGTTCATCCAAGACAACTGGCCACTGTCAATGACGAGCAAGTTCTGGATCTGCGCTTCGAGCAGCTCAAATTGCGATTGGAACAGGAACTCGACGACGCTATGGAGGATGAGCAGCGTAAGCTGGTGACTGCTGGGTGTACAGTAGCACATCAGCCTGACATTCATAGACTTGTCCATCTTCTTGTCCTTTGGCAGGCGGCTCCAGTGCTGCTGAAGATCTCCCAGACTCGTCAATGTGCGGAAGACAAACATCTGCAAATATAAAACCAGATCAACACACTTGTATTTATAAATTGCAAAAATACTCAAATTTTATTCCGTCTCTACACAGGCAAACTGCTTCTTTGCCACAGCGTCGCCGAGTTGGCCCTTATGGTTTCCAATGCATCCATCTTGGCTTGAATCATAGGCTTTACATGCAATTAATGGAATCCATTTGGCGTCAGAAGCAGCAAAGGCATCACAATGCGCAGTTTCTTTTCCGGTACAAATCCAAGCATCCCAAATGACAGCTGTGGCCCTGCAACCATCATCTTCCAATCGCCATGTTTCGTCCCGGGCACAACTGGAGACTCTCGTCGCATCGCAAGGCACGCCCAGTCCTCATAATTAGTTTTGATTGATCTCTGAAAAATTGCATTAATTTAAAATTCCATTTTCTTTGTTTTGATTATGAAACAAATGTGACCAAACACACATACCTGTTTAATCCATAATAGTGGCAACGCTTTGTGGTTGCCACATTAATTCGTATTGTATGCTAAAAATATTCATAAGGTTTGCTGTATTGTTGAAGTAACGAAATGAATAAACAAGAAAGAATGCTATAGTCGCCTCGCGACTTTAGGATACCCGTTACTCAGTTTCAATTTGTTATTAACAATGGTGATGGATATAATAGCTTGGCAAACACAGAACATTTTCATAGAAATTCATGTTTAGAGCATATTTTCGACCGGTCGGCCTTATGGGAGCTATACGATATAGTTGTCCGATTTGGATCAAACTTGGTCAGTATATATATATTATTGGCAGATGTATTCTTTGTGAGTTCGATTAATATAGCTTAGTTAACGCAAAAGTTTTCCATACTAACTCATATTTAGAGCATATTTTCGACCGATCGTTCCTATGGAAGCTATACGATATAGTTGTCCGATTTGAATCAAACTTGGTCAGTATATATATATTATTGTCAGATGTATTCTGTGTCAGTTTGATTAATATAGCTTAGTTAACGCAAATGTTTTCCATACTAACTCATATTTAGAGCGTATTTTTCACCGATCGGCCCTATGGGAGCTATACGATATAGTTGTCCGATTTGGATCAAACTTGGTCAATCCATGTACTTCCTAGATATGTAAATTTGGTTCAGATAGCATAGCTAACAAAAAAGTTTTCTATACTAAAACATTCTACGTTTACCTGTACATTTACCTTTATATGCAAATAAAACGCCCTAAAGTGGGCGTGTCAAAAAACAAAAACAAACTTGCACTGCTTGCGTATTGTACCTTTCATTTGCGACCACTATCATTTTTCTAGCTCTTATAGTCTCTGAGATCCTTTTGTTCATACAGACGGACGGACGGACGGACGGACAGACGGACATGGCTATATCGACTCGGCTATTGATGCTGATCAAGAATATATATACTTTATGGGGTCTGCCACGCCTCCTTCTGCCTGTTACATACATTCCAACGATTGCAATATACCCTTTTACTCTACGAGTAACGGGTATAAATAGCCAATGGACATAAGTCACATTGGCCTCATTGTGCACGATTGCACTCTCAAGTAAAGAACGTTTGCTAATTGAGGAGGAACTCGGCCACCAAAGTGAAAAACTGTTCGTGCAGCATCAAAACTACCAGAATAACTTATTGCCATTTCGTCCAGTGTCGCTAAATGAGATCATGCTCGAAATCAATTCGTTGTCACTGCAAAAATCTCTTGGAATTGATAATATAGACAATTATACTATTCAATCGCTTCCGGAAAATGCAATTAAATATCTGGTCCTTATTTTTAATTGCATTTTCCGTTTTAGGCACTTTCCTCGCCAATGGAAGTGTGCTGCAATTACGATGATATTAAAACCCGGAAAAAGCACGGAAAATGTGGCATCATACTGTCCTATCAGCTTGCTTGCTGGATTTTCTAAACTCTTTGAGAAGCTCCTAATGCACAGGCTTTATGAATGCCAAGATTTTGCTAATGCTGTCCCCAACCATCAATTTGGGTTTAGGAAAGAACACGGCACTGAACAACAGTTATCAAGAGTCACTCAGTTTATATTAAATGCCTATGAGAAACGTCAATACTGCTCAGCTGTCTTTGTAGACATCACTGAAGCCTTTGATCGCGTGTGGCATGAGGGGCTACTTTACAAGCTGAACCTATTGTTGCCTTATACACTGTTTATTATCCACCTGCAAGATAGAACGTTTATTGTCAGTTGTAAAGATGGTACTCAATCCCGTCTGGGAAAAATCTGCGCTGGAGTTCCCCAGGGAAGCGTATTGGGACCCATATTGTACACCATCTTCTCATCAGACATGCCACTACCTTCAGCACGAGATAGTTTCTTACCTTTTGTAAACCAACACCAAAGTAAAAATAGCAATATGCTTTTGTCTACTTACGCCGACGACACAGTTGTGTTAAGTGCTGGCAACACTGTTCCGGAAGCTGTGTTCTCCAATAAGCTCTACATGTCCCGCTTTACTAACTGGGCGAATCAATGGTGCATCAATATCAATACCAACAAGACGGCACACGTCATGTTTACCATTCGCACCCTTAATCAGGCCCCTATTGTACTTAATGGCCAGCAAATTACAAACAAAACACGACATCAATACCTAGGAGTTCACCTGGATCGCAAGCTGCTATTAAATTATCATGTAACTTACCTTTGTATAAGATTACGTACCACTTATAAGAAACTTGAGTGGCTTCTTGGACACGGAAGTAGGCTTTCCAAAGACTGCAAAGCTGTGGTATATAATCAGTTGCTAGCACCTATCTGGCAATATGCTATTTCTGTCTGGGGTGAACTTGTGTCAAACACGCAAATAAAACGCATTCAAACTGCCCAAAACATCATAATAAGGAGGACTATGAATGCACCGTGGTACAGGAGAAATCAATCACTTCGTGATGTATACAATATTAAAACTGCTGATGAAGTATTTGAACAAGCCAGTGCTAGGGTTGCCAGTGCCCAGTGCAGTCATCCAAATCCGGAAGCTCGAAAGCTAATTCTTCAGCCGTTTGAACCAATACGCCTGGAACGCGTAAGGTACATACACCAATTGCGCAGACATATTAAACCCCTGCAAAATTAGCAAACGCCACAAGCCGATGAGGATCAATTGCCAACCCTTCTGCGTCTGGAGAGAAAAAAGGCAGACGAAAAAGAAGCCAAACGACTAGCCACTATGCTCGCCCAGCAACAAGAACGTCGATCTGCAAAACCAATAACACGTTTTAATGAACTCATTATTAACACATACAGGCGCAGATACAAACAGGGTCTCATCACTAGGAAGGCTCTCCAGGAACTGATTATGCACCAGCCAATACAAATTCAGCGATTAATCCTGCCTGATATACAACTACCACACACTCATGTACAATCAGAGACACAGATGGTCAATGATGTTCAGCAGCGGGAGCTGCATGCCGAAGAAAGAGCTGTAGATGTTCAAAATGTCTCTACTCCTTCCAATACGCCCGCACAGCAAACTATCCAATCATTGCTAGCCACTAAGCTCGCCCAGCAACAAGAACGTCGATCTGCAAAACCAATAACACGTTTTAATGAACTCATTATTAACACATATAGGCGCAGATACAAACAGGGTCTCATCACTAGGAAGGCTCTCCAGGAACTGATTATGCACCAGCCAATACAAATTCAGCGATTAATCCTGCCTGATATCCAGCTACCACACACTCATGTACAATCAGAGACACAGATGGTCAATGATGGTCAACAGCGGGAGCTGCATGCCGAAGAAAGAGCAGTAGATGTTCAAAATGTCTATATTCCTTCATGTACGTCCGCACAGCAAACCTTCCAATCGTTGCAACACGAAGAAAGTTGCAGAGACCACGCAACTGGTACGATGGTGTGGAATCCACCTGTTCATCCAAGACAACTGGCCACTGTCAATGACGAGCAAGTTCTGGATCTGCGCTTCGAGCAGCTCAAATTGCGATTGGAACAGGAACTCGACGACGCTATGGAGGATGAGCAGCGTAAGCTGGTGACTGCTGGGTGTACAGTAGCACATCAGCCTGACATTCATAGACTTGTCCATCTTCTTGTCCTTTGGCAGGCGGCTCCAGTGCTGCTGAAGATCTCCCAGACTCGTCAATGTGCGGAAGACAAACATCTGCAAATATAAAACCAGATCAACACACTTGTATTTATAAATTGCAAAAATACTCAAATTTTATTCCGTCTCTACACAGGCAAACTGCTTCTTTGCCACAGCGTCGCCGAGTTGGCCCTTATGGTTTCCAATGCATCCATCTTGGCTTGAATCATAGGCTTTACATGCAATTAATGGAATCCATTTGGCGTCAGAAGCAGCAAAGGCATCACAATGCGCAGTTTCTTTTCCGGTACAAATCTAAGCATCCCAAATGACAGCTGTGGCCCTGCAACCATCATCTTCCAATCGCCATGTTTCGTCCCGGGCACAACTGGAGACTCTCGTCGCATCGCAAGGCACGCCCAGTCCTCATAATTAGTTTTGATTGATCTCTGAAAAATTGCATTAATTTAAAATTCCATTTTCTTTGTTTTGATTATGAAACAAATGTGACCAAACACACATACCTGTTTAATCCATAATAGTGGCAACGCTTTGTGGTTGCCACATTAATTCGTATTGTATGCTAAAAATATTCATAAGTGTTGCTGTATTGTTGAAGTAACGAAATGAATAAACAAGAAAGAATGCTATAGTCGCCTCGCGACTTTAGGATACCCGTTACTCAGTTTCAATTTGTTATTAACAATGGTGATGGATATAATAGCTTGGCAAACACAGAACATTTTCATAGAAATTCATGTTTAGAGCATATTTTCGACCGGTCGGCCTTATGGGAGCTATACGATATAGTTGTCCGATTTGGATCAAACTTGGTCAGTATATATATATTATTGGCAGATGTATTCTTTGTGAGTTCGATTAATATAGCTTAGTTAACGCAAAAGTTTTCCATACTAACTCATATTTAGAGCATATTTTCGACCGATCGTTCCTATGGAAGCTATACGATATAGTTGTCCGATTTGAATCAAACTTGGTCAGTATATATATATTATTGTCAGATGTATTCTGTGTCAGTTTGATTAATATAGCTTAGTTAACGCAAATGTTTTCCATACTAACTCATATTTAGAGCGTATTTTTCACCGATCGGCCCTATGGGAGCTATACGATATAGTTGTCCGATTTGGATCAAACTTGGTCAATCCATGTACTTCCTAGATATGTAAATTTGGTTCAGATAGCATAGCTAACAAAAAAGTTTTCTATACTAAAACATTCTACGTTTACCTGTACATTTACCTTTATATGCAAATAAAACGCCCTAAAGTGGGCGTGTCAAAAAACAAAAACAAACTTGCACTGCTTGCGTATTGTACCTTTCATTTGCGACCACTATCATTTTTCTAGCTCTTATAGTCTCTGAGATCCTTTTGTTCATACAGACGGACGGACGGACGGACGGACAGACGGACATGGCTATATCGACTCGGCTATTGATGCTGATCAAGAATATATATACTTTATGGGGTCTGCCACGCCTCCTTCTGCCTGTTACATTCCACGCCAATGGAAGTGTGCTGCAATTACGATGATATTAAAACCCGGAAAAAGCACGGAAAGTGTGGCATCATACCGTCCTATCAGCTTGCTTGCTGGATTTTCTAAACTCTTTGAGAAGCTCCTTATGCACAGGCTTTATGAATGTCAAGATTTTGCTAATGCTGTCCCCAACCATCAATTTGGGTTTAGGAAAGAACACGGCACTGAACAACAGTTATCAAGAGCCACTCAGTTTATATTAAATGCCTATGAGAAACGTCAATACTGCTCAGCTGTCTTTGTAGACATCACTGAAGCCTTTGATCGCGTGTGGCATGAGGGGCTACTTTACAAGCTGAGCCTATTGTTGCCTTATACACTGTTTATTATCCTCAAAAGCTACCTGCAAGTTAGAACGTTTATTGTCAGTTGTAAAGATGGTACTCAATCCCGTCTGGGAAAAATCTGCGCTCGAGTTCCCCAGGGAAGCGTTTTGGGACCCATATTGTACACCATCTTCTCATCAGACATGCCACTACCTTCAGCACGAGATAGTTTCTTACCTTTTGTAAACCAACACCAATGCAAAAATAGCAATATGCTTTTGCCTACTAACGCCGACGACACAGTTGTGTTAAGTGTTCCGGAAGCTGTGTACTCCAATAAGCTCTACATGTCCCGCTTTACTAACTGGGCGAATCAATGGTGCATCAATATCAATACCACCAAGACGCACACGTCATCTTTACCACTCGCACCCTTAATCAGGCCCAAAAGGCTCTACCTATTGTACTTAATGGCCAGCAAATTACAAACAAAACACGACATCAATACCTAGGAGTTCACCTGGATCGCAAGCTGCTATTAAATTATCATGTAACTTACCTTTGTATAAGATTACGTGCCACTTATAAGAAACTTGAGTGGCTTCTTGGACACGGAAGTAGGCTTTCCAAAGACTGCAAAGCTGTGGTATATAAGCAGTTGCTAGCACCTATCTGGCAATATGCTATTTCTGTGCACTTGTGTCAAACACGCAAATAAAACGCATTCAAACTGCCCAAAACATCATAATAAGGAGGACTATGAATGCACCGTGGTACAGGAGAAATCAATCACTTCGCGATATATACAATACTAGCGGGCCCGGCGCGGTTCGCGGCGTTCTTGTATTATAGATTTACCTGCTATTGAAAAATCTTTTTTGGTTGGAAAAACATTTTGTTAAAAATAATGCAGACAACAAATTTTCTAAAAAGTTTTTTAATTAAGTGCTTTTAAATAAACAACATTTTTAGTTTTTCCATCTTGACAGTATACATATAAAGCAGATGATTTTCCAACGCGAGACGATCCGACATACAGTTGACCATGGGAGAAAACTGGATTTTCTAAATTAATGCCGCAAACTTTCAATGATTGGCCTTGTGCTTTATTTATTGTTATAGCGAAAGCGAGGCGAACAGGAAATTGAAGTCTTTTAAAATTGAACGTCAAATCGGGAGGAATCATAGGAATTCTTGGTATTAATAAATGTTCGCCTTTGTACTTGCCTATTATAATAGTGGCTTCAATAAGATTAGTCATTAATTTTCTTACTGCAAGTCTTGTTCCGTTACAAAGTTTGGGATGATTTAAATTTCTTAGCATAATGATTGATGCCCCAACTTTCAATTGCAAATTGTGGGGAGGAATTCCTGGCAAATCAAGAGAATTTAAAAATTCGGTGGGATAATTCACTACCTCATCCTGATCCATAATGGTATCAACCGATTTGTATGAAACAACTGGATTCGTAATTTTGTGTAAAATATTTGCGTTTAAATCATTGAAGTCCTTATTTTTTGCTGCTAAAATTGCACGTTCACTAAGCCATGTATGATTGTGATAGTTTTCTTCAAAATTTGGAAAAACTTTTTCGACCAACACTTCTTTCGTGTCTACTAATCGACAAAAGTTGCTTGGTAGTGTGATTAATCCAGTTGCATTGTCAACAGGCATCTTGCCATTTCCCATTTCTAATAACTGCTTTGTAAAGTTAGCAGCACATGGATCGTTTTGTAATTGAACACGCATATTTGTCATCAATTTCAACGTTCTAACATATCTCCACAAATATGATGATTTCAAGCAGGCATTCAATTGATCAGCTGGTGGAGCTCGCGCAAGAACCGGTAACGTTTGGCGAAAATCTCCTGACAATAATATTAAAGCGCCACCGAACAAACGTGAATTTCCTCTGATATCTTGCTTGAAACACTCTTAAATTTTTGTGGCGGTTGAAAGAGTAGCCAGACAGTTTTCCCCCACTGCCAGAAACAAAAAGAGTTGCCTGATCTCCTCTTTGAGAAGAGCATTTTTGCCATTCATATTATGCAAACATGTATGTTGTTGTTTGTGTAATTTTTCCGAATTGTTTTTTATTTTGCTTTTTCTTACATTTCCAAAAAGTTTTTCCATATTTTTTTTTCATACAAACCAAGTAGATAAAAAAGCTGATCTATTAAAAAAAAAATGAAAGCAAAAGACACTAATTATCATACTGAATTTTGAGTACACACAGGAAGTGAGTTTGCTTTTTATATATATAGATTAAAACTGCTGATGAAGTATTTGAACAAGCCAGTGCTAGGGTTGCTAGTGACCAGTGCAGTCATCCAAATCCAGAAGCTCGAAAGCTAATTCTTCAGCCTTTTGAACCAATACGCCTGGAACGCGTAAGGTATATACACCAATTGCGCAGACATATTAAACCCCTGCAAAATCAGCAAACTCCACAAGCCGATGAGGATCAATTGCCAACCCTTCTGCGTCTGGAGAGAGAAAAGGCAGACGAAAAAGAATCCAAACGACTAGCCACTATGCTCGCCCAGCAACAAGAACGTCGATCTGCAAAACCAATAACACGTTTTAATGAACTCATTATTAACACATACAGGCGCAGATACAAACAGGGTCTCATCACTAGGGAGGCTCTCCAGGAAATGGTCATGCACCAGCCAATACAAATTCAGCGATTAATCCTGGCTGATATCCAGCTACCACACACTCATGTACAACCAGAGACACAGATGGTCAATGATGGTCAACAGCGGGAGCTGCATGCCGAAGAAAGAGCAGTAGATGTTCAAAATGTCTATATTCCTTCATGTACGCCCGCACAGCAAACCTTCCAATCGTTGCAACACGAAGAAAGTTGCAGAGACCACGCAACTGGTACGATGGTGTGGAATCCAATGACGAGCAAGTTCTGGATCTGCGCTTCGAGCAGCTGAAGATCTCCCAGACTGGTCAATGTGCGGAAGACAAACATCTGCAAATATAAAACCAGATCAACACACTTGTATTTATAAATTGCAAAAATACTCAAATTTTATTCCGTCTCTACACAGGCAAACTGCTTCTTTGCCACAGCGTCGCCGAGTTGGCCCTTATGGTTTCCAATGCATCCATCTTGGCTTGAATCATGGGCAATTTGAATCCGTGGAATACAAATTGTCGGCAGTAATTGCTCTACGTCGGCGCTTTTTAATACTGAGCGCTAGAAGTATGGCTTCTCACAACAATTTGCACTCCTCAGCTCATCTGCTTTACATGCGTGGCCTTAAGGCTGCCACTATATCTGCACAATGGCACGCAGAAGACGACACGCAGCGAACGCGGAGTTTCAATTGGTTGAATCAAGCAGTACGTCACACACTACGGCTATCGACGCTTGGCTCCACACATGCAATATATGGCAGACATTGGTCGGCCTTCTCCAGCCGATGCCAACGCACGCTATTTCCGCATCTCTCTCAAAGATGTCGAAATTGCATGCATTTTTAATTATTAAAATCCAATTAATAAAATCCATTTGGCGTCGGAAGCAGCAAAGGCATCACAATGCGCAGTTTCTTTACCGGTACAAATCCAAGCATCCCAAATGCCAGCTGTGGCCCTGCAACCATCATCTTCCAATCGCCATGTTTCGTCCCGGGCACAACTGGAGACTCTCGTCGCATCGCAAGGCACGCCCAATCCTCACAATTAGTTTTGATTGATCTCTGAAAAAATTGCATTAATTTATATTTCCATTTTCTTTGTTTTGATTATAAAACAAATGTGACCAAACACACATACCTGTTTAATCCATAATAGTGGCAACGCTTTGTGGTTGCCACATTATTTCGTATTGTATACTAAAAATATTCGTAAGTGTTGCTGTATTGTTGAAGTAACGAAATGAATAAAAATAGCCAATGGACATAAGTCACATTGGCCTCATTATGCAAGATTGCACTCTCCAGTAAATCTCCAGTAAAAAGCACTCTCCAGTAAAAATCTCCAGTAAAAAAAAAAAAAAAAAAAATAAAATTAAAAGCCAATAAAAACAAATATAGCTATTTACAAATAACTATATATTGTTGAACTGTATTTGTGTACAAGTTCTATTATGTTTTGCAGAGAGCAAAACTTTTATCTGAACTGACGTGCGTGTAATATTTTGCACTGTGAAAACGTGCTGCACAAGAGTGCATGCACATGTAATACTGTCTACGTCACTTGTTATATGTGTTATGAGACACTGCTACAAGCAATATAGCTGTACTAACCATGGCCAGCAATACAGCAAATGAAGGCGATGACGTCCCAAATTATGATGTCTTCTCCGAATCTGATGACACTGCAAATATGAATGATGTCTCAGCCTGGGGCCTCTCGACTTACATCCCCTCCACTGGGACTACTCCTGATAGCATTGATGGGGAAGATGATAAGATGACCTCGCAGCAGCGCCGTCATAACTTTAATCCGCCTCTGATCGGCATTGCATCAAAAAATGTAAGTACACCCAGTGCAATTGGCACAGGAATGCCCGAGACCTCTCTTAATAAATTGACGGACCAACAACAACAACAATCATCGAATTTGGCGCCAAAATCAGCAATTCACTCGCCAAAATGCGTGCCAACCATAACCAAAGTTGTGCAATTACAACAACAAAAACTGAATTTGACGCAAAAAAGCGTGGCATGCGCAAATATGAGTGAGCAATTCCCAACCTCATTTATTAGATCCAGAGTTAACTTTGCTGTCAACTAGTACTGCAGGAAAGCAACAACAACACGAAATTTTAGCTGATATGCCAAACTGCAATGATGATGCACTTGAAAAATCCTCAAAACATGAACATCAATTGCTAACATCCCCCAGAACACCCTTAACCGGTAATAATCACCAGCATAAAGTAAAACGTATTGCAACCAATAAACTTATAAATCATAACAGTATTAAACGGAAAATTTTCGCGTCCACTCAAAATTATAAGTCAAAAAATGCATCAAATCCTCTAAGCTAGAACTCAATACGCAACGAAATGCATGCTCACTTACGCCCTGTTGTCAGACTGTATGATTTTGCTAAAGCCAAAACTAAATCTTCCACCGACAAAAAAAGAAAGCGTTCTCCAGTAAACTACATTGATGAAAATATGGATGTGGAAAGCTTGCTTTGGGATGACAATTTGGAAACAACTCAAATCTCCCTTGATAGTAACGATTTTAATTAATCCAAATCACCAGTCAACTCCGGGCTCTTACCCCAGAAACATCAAATACACGTTGAAGAGAGTAATCACCACATTACGACGAATAAGCTGCAGAGCGCAAAAATACCGTCCCTTTTTATTCCCAACGTAATTTCAATACAACCTTTGCTAGAAAGGCTCAATAGTAATCTTGAAGCGAATAAATTCACTACAAAGTGTACGCAAGGAAGTGGAATAAGAGTTCAGTGCAAGGATTCAATGACATACAATGCAGTATTGGGTCTCCTAAATGCTGATAACACTCACATGTATACTCATCAGCAACGGAAGGACAGAGATTTCCGGATTATAATACGTCATCTCCATTTCTCTACTCCATATGACTGGCTACGTGCACAACTCAGCCAACTACGCTATTCAGTTCGTTACGTTAATGTATTAAAGCATCGATATAGTGGGAAAACTATGAATATATTTGAGCTTGAATTGGAGCCTAAGCTGGATGGGAGCCATGAAAAAATCTGTTCAATCTCGACATTGGGTAATCAACATATCGTTGTTGAGCGACAATTAAGGCGTATAGATCCAGTTCAGTGCCACCGCTGCCAGGCTTTTGGACACAGTTAAAATTACTGTAAAAGGCCATTCATTTGCATGAAATGTGCAGGTGACCATCCAACTACCACTTGTGACAAACCAAAGGAAATTAATCCCAAATGTGCTAATTGCGCTGGCACACACATTTCAAGCTATAAAGGTTGTCCTACATTGTCAACCGAGCACGTGCTACAAGCAACCGTCAACCACTAAATGAGCCATATTATAGGGGCACTTCTCAACCAGCGTTGACTCAATTGACTCCACGTTATTTAAAACAGCAGAATCAACCTGATCACTTAATAAATAAGTCGCAGCCAATCCAACAAAAAGTTCAGCAACACTTGTTACTTTCTACTCAGTCTCCACACAATAGCACTCAACAGCAGCATCCAGAGAGGCGGAAACAACCCTATCAGCCATCCAAACTGCAGCAGCCCTGGAAAGCCAATAACAACTCCATCGCTACCTATAGCCAGGTGCTAGTGGGCACAGCAAATCCGTTCAAGATTCACAATCCAGCAGCAAAGCATCTGCGTAACTTGCAACAGCATCTCCACAACGAACAGCAAGAGCTTGACAGTCAGAATAACCCACAGGATGAGCAACAGCCGCCTAAAGACCAACAGAATGGAAATGACAATCCACTCATGGAAGCACTGGAACGTAATGTGATCATAACAAATGAAATGAGTCAAAGGATCGACTCTCTTATTAGCACCTTACGGAAACTTATAATACCAATCATTAGCAATAAATCACCAGCGCATGCAGCCACTACTCAACCAAATAATAAATCTGTAATTCAACGTAATACACTACTAAACAATAATGACATTCAAATAAACGAATGAATATCAAATATTATTACTGCCAATGACACTCAATTTGATGAATAATCCAATTAAAACCTTAATTACACTCACTGCATCCAATGATGGACAGGATGATAACTGTAATAAAAGCAAATCGGATAAACAAAATCATAGTACGCTTAAACTAGCATATTGGAATGCCGCAGGTGTCGGTAACAAAGTTATTGAACTGGAAGCCTTCTTAAAGCAACATGTAATTGACATAATGATGATAATTGAAACTCGTATTAATCAGGGCACGCAGGCAAGGAATGCACTGGACATAGATGGTTACCATACGTATATGGCAGCTCACCCACATAGTTTTAGAAGTGGCGGGGTTGCAATTATGGTCAAGCAAAATATTAAGCACATTGCTTTACAACCAATTACTGAATCTTCCCTGCAATGTATTCCAATAACAATAACTTCTGTAGATAATAACAAAGAATCAATAGTCATTGCTCCAATTTACTGTCCACCGCAGCCAATCTGGACGGCAAACCATTTTGTCAAACTTTTTAAACATTTTGATGGTCTTTGTAACGGGTCAAATTTCCTGCTGTGTGGCCACTGGAACGCCAAGCACTCCTGGTGGGGAAACAATCGAGCCTGTCGACGAGGAACGGAGCTCATGAAAAGTATACATCAGAGTAAAAGATACAACATTCTCGCCACTGGCAGTGCGACACATTACCCCTATGATAAACGTAAAAGACCCTCGGCTATCGATTTTGCCGTATATGGTGGCATGATTGGCAAACACATTCATACTTACTCGTCTAGCGATCTCGATTCGGACGATCTTCCAATTCATATTAATCTCGGAACTCAAAAGTCAAGCATCCTCACGGCAGCCAAAAATCGTTTATTACCCAAGCACGCTAACTTAAAAAATTTCCAAGAATATTTAAATCAACATATTCATCTTAATATAGAAATAAATTCTGGTGCCGACATAGAAGATGCCATCGATATCTTCACTAACAAAATTTACAACGCTGCAGACTTTGCAATCGAGCCAACTAAACAACAGCAACAGCAGTCAAAATTTCGCTCTTATACAAACCGCTATATACTGAACAGCGAAGCTAAGAAACTCTTGAAAATTAAGCGTCAATATAAATCTGAATATATGCTCTTGCGTTCGCAACCAGCAAAACAAAAGTACACACAAATAACCAATCGGTTAAAAAAAAGTATTATGTATGTCAAAAATCAACCACATGAACCAGCTGTTTCAACAGGTCGACGTAACAAATCGTTACAGAATGCAAAAGTTATGAAAATTGACGAAGAATTTCAAACGACAACCAGAACCGAATTGGCCCCTAAAAATGTCCTCAAATAGTAATGGCAACAACAATTTGTGGACCAGGAATAATACTGAAAAAGCTGAAACCTTTGCAGCTCATTTAGAACAACGATTTCAGCCAATTTTTGCAAATTGGGGAGGAACTCGGCCACCAAAGTGAAAAACTGTTCGTGCAGCATCAAAACTACCAGAATAACTTATAGCCATTTCGTCCAGTGTAGCTAAATGAGATCATGCTCGAAATCAATTTATTGTCACTCCAAAAATCTCCTGGAATTGATAATATAGACAATTATACTATTCAATCGCTTCCGGAAAATGCAATTAAATATCTGGTCCTTATTTTTAATTGCATTTTCCGTTTTAGGCACTTTCCACGCCAATGGAAGTGTGATGCAATTACGATGATATTAAAACCCGGAAAAAGCACGGAAAGTGTGGCATCATACCGTCCTATCAGCTTGCTTGCTGGATTTTCTAAACTCTTTGAAAAGCTCCTTATGCACAGGCTTTATGAATGCCAAGATTTTGCTAATGCTGTCCCCAACCATCAATTTGGGTTTAGGAAAGAACACGGCACTGAACAACAGTTATCAAGAGTCACTCAGTTTATATTAAATGCCTATGAGAAACGTCAATACTGCTCAGCTGTCTTTGTAGACATCACTGAAGCCTTTGATCGCGTGTGGCATGAGGGGCTACTTTACAAGCTGAGCCTATTGTTGCCTTATACACTGTTTATTATCCTCAAAAGCTACCTGCAAGATAGAACGTTTATTGTCAGTTGCAAAGATGCGCTCGAGTTCCCCAGGGAAGCGTTTTGGGACCCATATTGTACACCATCTTCTCATCAGACATGCCACTACCTTCAGCACGAGATAGTTTCTTACCTTTTGTAAACCAACACCAATGCAAAAATAGCAATATGCTTTTGCCTACTAACGCCGACGACACAGTTGTGTTAAGTGTTCCGGAAGCTGTGTACTCCAATAAGCTCTACATGTCCCGCTTTACTAACTGGGCGAATCAATGGTGCATCAATATCAATACCACCAAGACGCACACGTCATCTTTACCACTCGCACCCTTAATCAGGCCCAAAAGGCTTTACCTATTGTACTTAATGGCCAGCAAATTACAAACAAAACACGACATCAATACCTAGGAGTTCACCTGGATCGCAAGCTGCTATTAAATTATCATGTAACTTACCTTTGTATAAGATTACGTGCCACTTATAAGAAACTTGAGTGGCTTCTTGGACACGGAAGTAGGCTTTCCAAAGACTGCAAAGCTGTGGTATATAAGCAGTTGCTAGCACCTATCTGGCAATATGCTATTTCTGTGCACTTGTGTCAAACACGCAAATAAAACGCATTCAAACTGCCCAAAACATCATAATAAGGAGGACTATGAATGCACCGTGGTACAGGAGAAATCAATCACTTCGCGATATATACAATATTAAAACTGCTGATGAAGTATTTGAACAAGCCAGTGCTAGGGTTGCTAGTGACCAGTGCAGTCATCCAAATCCGGAAGCTCGAAAGCTAATTCTTCAGCCGTTTGAACCAATACGCCTGGAACGCGTAAGGTATATACACCAATTGCGCAGACATATTAAACCCCTGCAAAATCAGCAAACTCCACAAGCCGATGAGGATCAATTGCCAACCCTTCTGCGTCTGGAGAGAGAAAAGGCAGACGAAAAAGAATCCAAACGACTAGCCACTATGCTCGCCCAGCAACAAGAACGTCGATCTGCAAAACCAATAACACGTTTTAATGAACTCATTATTAACACATACAGGCGCAGATACAAACAGGGTCTCATCACTAGGGAGGCTCTCCAGGAAATGGTCATGCACCAGCCAATACAAATTCAGCGATTAATCCTGGCTGATATCCAGCTACCACACACTCATGTACAATCAGAGACACAGATGGTCAATGATGGTCAACAGCGGGAGCTGCATGCCGAAGAAAGAGCAGTAGATGTTCAAAATGTCTATATTCCTTCATGTACGCCCGCACAGCAAACCATCCAATCATTGCTAGCCACTACGCTCGCCCAGCAACAAGAACGTCGATCTGCAAAACCAATAACACGTTTTAATGAACTCATTATTAACACATACAGGCGCAGATACAAACAGGGTCTCATCACTAGGGAGGCTCTCCAGGAAATGGTCATGCACCAGCAAATAAAAAAACGGAGATTATCCTCCCGTATTATCTCCTTCCACCACACTCTGGTAAAAAAAGAGAAACAGAGGTGGAAAAAGAGGGGGTCCGCCACGCCTCCTTCGGCCTGTTACATACATTCCAACGATTGCAATATACCCTTTTACTCTACGAGTAACGGGTATAAATAGCCAATGGACATAAGTCACATTGGCCTCATTGTGCACGATTGCACTCTCAAGTAAAGAACGTTTGCTAATTGAGGAGGAACTCGGCCACCAAAGTGAAAAACTGTTCGTGCAGCATCAAAACTACCAGAATAACTTATTGCCATTTCGTCCAGTGTCGCTAAATGAGATCATGCTCGAAATCAATTCGTTGTCACTGCAAAAATCTCTTGGAATTTATAATATAGACAATTATACTATTCAATCGCTTCCGGAAAATGCAATTAAATATCTGGTCCTTATTTTTAATTGCATTTTCCGTTTTACGCACTTTCCTCGCCAATGGAAGTGTGCTGCAATTACGATGATATTAAAACCCGGAAAAAGCACGGAAAATGTGGCATCATACTGTCCTATCAGCTTGCTTGCTGGATTTTCTAAACTCTTTGAGAAGCTCCTAATGCACAGGCTTTATGAATGCCAAGATTTTGCTAATGCTGTCCCCAACCATCAATTTGGGTTTAGGAAAGAACACGGCACTGAACAACAATTATCAAGAGTCACTCAGTTTATATTAAATGCCTATGAGAAACGTCAATACTGCTCAGCTTTCTTTGTAGACATCACTGAAGCCTTTGATCGCGTGTGGCATGAGGGGCTACTTTACAAGCTGAACCTATTGTTGCCTTATACACTGTTTATTATCCTCAAAAGCTACCTGCAAGATAGAACGTTTATTGTCAGTTGTAAAGATGGTACTCAATCCCGTCTGGGAAAAATCTGCGCTGGAGTTCCCCAGGGAAGCGTATTTGGACCCATATTGTACACCATCTTCTCATCAGACATGCCACTACCTTCAGCACGAGATAGTTTCTTACCTTTTGTAAACCAACACCAAAGTAAAAATAGCAATATGCTTTTGTCTACTTACGCCGACGACACAGTTGTGTTAAGTGCTGGCAACACTGTTCCGGAAGCTGTGTTCTCCAATAAGCTCTACATGTCCCGCTTTACTAACTGGGCGAATCAATGGTGCATCAATATCAATACCAACAAGACGGCACACGTCATGTTTACCATTCGCACCCTTAATCAGGCCCCCTATTGTACTTAATGGCCAGCAAATTACAAACAAAACACGACATCAATACCTAGGAGTTCACCTGGATCGCAAGCTGCTATTAAATTATCATGTAACTTACCTTTGTATAAGATTACGTACCACTTATAAGAAACTTGAGTGGCTTCTTGGACACGGAGGTAGGCTTTCCAAAGACTGCAAAGCTGTGGTATATAATCAGTTGCTAGCACCTATCTGGCAATATGCTATTTCTGTCTGGGGTGAACTTGTGTCAAACACGCAAATAAAACGCATTCAAACTGCCCAAAACATCATAATAAGGAGGACTATGAATGCACCGTGGTACAGGAGAAATCAATCACTTCGTGATGTATACAATATTAAAACTGCTGATGAAGTATTTGAACAAGCCAGTGCTAGGGTTGCCAGTGCCCAGTGCAGTCATCCAAATCCGGAAGCTCGAAAGCTAATTCTTCAGCCGTTTGAACCAATACGCCTGGAACGCGTAAGGTACATACACCAATTGCGCAGACATATTAAACCCCTGCAAAATCAGCAAACGCCACAAGCCGATGAGGATCAATTGCCAACCCTTCTGCGTCTGGAGAGAGAAAAGGCAGACGAAAAAAGAGCCAAACGACTAGCCACTATGCTCGCCCAGCAACAAGAACGTCGATCTGCAAAACCAATAACACGTTTTAATGAACTCATTATTAACACATACAGGCGCAGATACAAACAGGGTCTCATCACTAGGAAGGCTCTCCAGGAACTGATTATGCACCAGCCAATACAAATTCAGCGATTAATCCTGCCTGATATACAACTACCACACACTCATGTACAATCAGAGACACAGATGGTCAATGATGTTCAGCAGCGGGAGCTGCATGCCGAAGAAAGAGCTGTAGATGTTCAAAATGTCTCTACTCCTTCCAATACGCCCGCACAGCAAACTATCCAATCATTGCTAGCCACTAAGCTCGCCCAGCAACAAGAACGTCGATCTGCAAAACCAATAACACGTTTTAATGAACTCATTATTAACACATATAGGCGCAGATACAAACAGGGTCTCATCACTAGGAAGGCTCTCCAGGAACTGATTATGCACCAGCCAATACAAATTCAGCGATTAATCCTGCCTGATATCCAGCTACCACACACTCATGTACAATCAGAGACACAGATGGTCAATGATGGTCAAACGGGGGAGCTGCATGCCGAAGAAAGAGCAGTAGATGTTCAAAATGTCTATATTCCTTCATGTACGTCCGCACAGCAAACCTTCCAATCGTTGCAACACGAAGAAAGTTGCAGAGACCACGCAACTGGTACGATGGTGTGGAATCCACCTGTTCATCCAAGACAACTGGCCACTGTCAATGACGAGCAAGTTCTGGATCTGCGCTTCGAGCAGCTCAAATTGCGATTGGAACAGGAACTCGACGACGCTATGGAGGATGAGCAGCGTAAGCTGGTGACTGCTGGGTGTACAGTAGCACATCAGCCTGACATTCATAGACTTGTCCATCTTCTTGTCCTTTGGCAGGCGGCTCCAGTGCTGCTGAAGATCTCCCAGACTCGTCAATGTGCGGAAGACAAACATCTGCAAATATAAAACCAGATCAACACACTTGTATTTATAAATTGCAAAAATACTCAAATTTTATTCCGTCTCTACACAGGCAAACTGCTTCTTTGCCACAGCGTCGCCGAGTTGGCCCTTATGGTTTCCAATGCATCCATCTTGGCTTGAATCATAGGCTTTACATGCAATTAAAGGAATCCATTTGGCGTCAGAAGCAGCAAAGGCATCACAATGCGCAGTTTCTTTTCCGGTACAAATCCAAGCATCCCAAATGACAGCTGTGGCCCTGCAACCATCATCTTCCAATCGCCATGTTTCGTACCGGGCACAACTGGAGACTCTCGTCGCATCGCAAGGCACGCCCAGTCCTCATAATTAGTTTTGATTGATCTCTGAAAAATTGCATTAATTTAAAATTCCATTTTCTTTGTTTTGATTATGAAACAAATGTGACCAAACACACATACCTGTTTAATCCATAATAGTGGCAACGCTTTGTGGTTGCCACATTAATACGTATTGTATGCTAAAAATATTCATAAGTGTTGCTGTATTGTTGAAGTAACGAAATGAATAAACAAGAAAAGAATGCTATAGTCGCCTCGCGACTTTAGGATACCCGTTACTCAGTTTCAATTTGTTATTAACAATGGTGATGGATATAATAGCTTGGCAAACACAGAACATTTTCATAGAAATTCATGTTTAGAGCATATTTTCGACCGGTCGGCCTTATGGGAGCTATACGATATAGTTGTCCGATTTGGATCAAACTTGGTCAGTATATAATATATATTATTGGCAGATGTAATTCTTTGTGAGTTCGAGTTCGATAATTATAGCTTAGTTAACGCAAATGTTTTCCATACTAACTCATATTTAGAGCGTATTTTCGACCGATCGGCCCTATGGGAGCTATACGATATAGTTGTCCGATTTGGATCAAACTTGGTCAATCCATGTACTTCCTAGATATGTAAATTTGGTTCAGATAGCATAGCTAACAAAAAGATTTTCTATACTAAAACATTCTACGTTTACCTGTACATTTACCTTTATATGTAAAAATAAAACGCCCTAAAGTGGGCGTGTCAAAAAACAAAAACAAACTTGCACTGCTTGGGTATTGTACCTTTCATTTGCGACCACTATCATTTTTCTAGTCTCTGAGATCCTTTTGTTCATACAGCCGGACGGACAGACGGACATGGCTATATCGACTCGGCTATTGATGCTGATCAAGAATATATATACTTTATGGGGTCTGCCACGCCTCCTTCTGCCTGTTACATACATTCCAACGATTGCAATATACCCTTTTTACTCTACGAGTAACGGGTATAAATAGCCAATGGACATAAGTCACATTGGCCTCATTGTGCACGATTGCACTCTCAAGTAAAGAACGTTTGCTAATTGAGGAGGAACTCGGCCACCAAAGTGAAAAACTGTTCGTGCAGCATCAAAACTACCAGAATAACTTATTGCCATTTCGTCCAGTGTCGCTTAATGAGATCATGCTCGAAATCAATTCGTTGTCACTGCAAAAATCTCTTGGAATTGATAATATAGACAATTATACTATTCAATCGCTTCCGGAAAATGCAATTAAATATCTGGTCCTTATTTTTAACTGCATTTTCCGTTTTAGGCACTTTCCTCGCCAATGGAAGTGTGCTGCAATTACGATGATATTAAAACCCGGAAAAAGCACGGAAAATGTGGCATCATACTGTCCTATCAGCTTGCTTGCTGGATTTTCTAAACTCTTTGAGAAGCTCCTAATGCACAGGCTTTATGAATGCCAAGATTTTGCTAATGCTGTCCCCAACCATCAATTTGGGTTTAGGAAAGAACACGGCACTGAACAACAGTTATCAAGAGTCACTCAGTTTATATTAAATGCCTATGAGAAACGTCAATACTGCTCAGCTGTCTTTGTAGACATCACTGAAGCCTTTGATCGCGTGTGGCATGAGGGGCTACTTTACAAGCTGAACCTATTGTTGCCTTATACACTGTTTATTATCCTCAAAAGCTACCTGCAAGATAGAACGTTTATTGTCAGTTGTAAAGATGGTACTCAATCCCGTCTGGGAAAAATCTGCGCTGGAGTTCCCCAGGGAAGCGTATTGGGACCCATATTGTACACCATCTTCTCATCAGACATGCCACTACCTTCAGCACGAGATAGTTTCTTACCTTTTGTAAACCAACACCAAAGTAAAAATAGCAATATGCTTTTGTCTACTTACGCCGACGACACAGTTGTGTTAAGTGCTGGCAACACTGTTCCGGAAGCTGTGTTCTCCAATAAGCTCTACATGTCCCGCTTTACTAGCTGGGCGAATCAATGGTGCATCAATATCAATACCAACAAGACGGCACACGTCATGTTTACCACTCGCACCCTTAATCAGGCCCCTATTGTACTTAATGGCCAGCAAATTACAAACAAAACACGACATCAATACCTAGGAGTTCACCTGGATCGCAAGCTGCCATTAAATTATCATGTAACTTACCTTTGTATAAGATTACGTACCACTTATAAGAAACTTGAGTGGCTTCTTGGACACGGAAGTAGGCTTTCCAAAGACTGCAAAGCTGTGGTATATAAGCAGTTGCTAGCACCTATCTGGCAATATGCTATTTCTGTCTGGGGTGAACTTGTGTCAAACACGCAAATAAAACGCATTCAAACTGCCCAAAACATCATAATAAGGAGGACTATGAATGCGCCGTGGTACAGGAGAAATCAATCACTTCGCGATATATACAATATTAAAACTGCTGATGAAGTATTTGAACAAGCCAGTGCTAGGGTTGCCAGTGCCCAGTGCAGTCATCCAAATCCGGAAGCTCGAAAGCTAATTCTTCAGCCGTTTGAACCAATACGCCTGGAACGCGTAAGGTACATACACCAATTGCGCAGACATATTAAACCCCTGCAAAATCAGCAAACGCCACAAGCCGATGAGGATCAATTGCCAACCCTTCTGCGTCTGGAGAGAAAAAAGGTAGACGAAAACGAAGCCAAACGACTAGCCACTATGCTCGCCCAGCAACAAGAACGTCGATCTGCAAAACCAATAACACGTTTTAATGAACTCATTATTAACACATACAGGCGCAGATACAAACAGGGTCTCATCACTAGGGAGGCTCTCCAGGAACTGATTATGCACCAGCCAATACAAATTCAGCGATTAATCCTGCCTTATATACAGCTACCACACAGATGGTCAATGATGTTCAGCAGCGGGAGCTGCATGCCGAAGAAAGAGCTGTAGATGTTCAAAATGTCTCTATTCCTTCATGTACGCCCGCACAGCAAAACATCCAATCGTTGCAACACGAAGAAAGTTGCAGAGACCACGCAACTGGTACGATGGTGTGGAATCCACCTGTTCATCCAAGACAACTGGCCACTGTCAATGACGAGCAAGTTCTGGATCTGCGCTTCGAGCAGCTGCAATTGCGATTGGAACAGGAACTCGACGACGCTATGGAGGATGAGCAGCGTAAGCTGGTGACTGCTGGGTGTACAGTAGCACATCAGCCTGACATTCATAGACTTGTCCATCTTCTTGTCCTTTGGCAGGCGGCTTCAGTGCTGCTGAAGATCTCCCAGACTCGTCAATGTGCGGAAGACAAACATCTGCAAATATAAAACCAGATCAACACACTTGTATTTATAAATTGCAAAAATACTCAAATTTTATTCCGTCTCTACACAGGCAAACTGCTTCTTTGCCACAGCGTCGCCGAGTTGGCCCTTATGGTTTCCAATGCATCCATCTTGGCTTGAATCATAGGCTTTACATGCAATTAATGGAATCCATTTGGCGTCAGAAGCAGCAAAGGCATCACAATGCGCAGTTTCTTTTCCGGTACAAATCCAAGCATCCCAAATGCCAGCTGTGGTCCTGCAACCATCATCTTCCAATCGCCATGTTTCGTCCCGGGCACAACTGGAGACTCTCTCGTCGCATCGCAAGGCACGCCCAGTCCTCATAATTAGTTTTGATTGATCTCTGAAAAATTGCATTAATTTAAAATTCCATTTTCTTTGTTTTGATTATGAAACAAATGTGACCAAACACACATACCTGTTTAATCCATAATAGTGGCAACGCTTTGTGGTTGCCACATTAATTCGTATTGTATGATAAAAATATTCATAAGTGTTGCTGTATTGTTGAAGTAACGAAATGAATAAACAAGAAAGAATGCTATAGTCGCCTCGCGATTTTAGGATACCCGTTACTCAGTTTCAATTTGTTATTAACAATGGTGATGGATATAATAGCTTGGCAAACACAGAACATTTTCATAGAAATTCATGTTTAGAGCATATTTTCGACCGGTCGGCCTTATGGGAGCTATACGATATAGTTGTCCGATTTGGATCAAACTTGGTCAGTATATATATATTATTGGCAGATGTATTCTTTGTGAGTTCGATTAATATAGCTTAGTTAACGCAAAAGTTTTCCATACTAACTCATATTTAGAGCATATTTTCGACCGATCGTTCCTATGGAAGCTATACGATATAGTTGTCCGATTTGAATCAAACTTGGTCAGTATATATATATTATTGTCAGATGTATTCTGTGTCAGTTTGATTAATATAGCTTAGTTAACGCAAATGTTTTCCATACTAACTCATATTTAGAGCGTATTTTTCACCGATCGGCCCTATGGGAGCTATACGATATAGTTGTCCGATTTGGATCAAACTTGGTCAATCCATGTACTTCCTAGATATGTAAATTTGGTTCAGATAGCATAGCTAACAAAAAAGTTTTCTATACTAAAACATTCTACGTTTACCTGTACATTTACCTTTATATGCAAATAAAACGCCCTAAAGTGGGCGTGTCAAAAAACAAAAACAAACTTGCACTGCTTGGGTATTGTAACTTTCATTTGCGACCACTATCATTTTTCTAGCTCTTATAGTCTCTGAGATCCTTTTGTTCATACAGACGGACGGACAGACGGACAGACGGACATGGCTATATCGACTCGGCTATTGATGCTGATCAAGAATATATATACTTTATGGGGTCTGCCACGCCTCCTTCTGCCTGTTACATACATTCCAACGATTGCAATATACCCTTTTACTCTACGAGTAACGGGTATAAATAGCCAATGGACATAAGTCACATTGGCCTCATTGTGCACGATTGCACTCTCAAGTAAAGAACGTTTGCTAATTGAGGAGGAACTCGGCCACCAAAGTGAAAAACTGTTCGTGCAGCATCAAAACTACCAGAATAACTTATTGCCATTTCGTCCAGTGTCGCTAAATGAGATCATGCTCGAAATCAATTCGTTGTCACTGCAAAAATCTCTATGGAATTGATAATATAGACAATTATACTATTCAATCGCTTCCGGAAAATGCAATTAAATATCTGGTCCTTATTTTTAATTGCATTTTCCGTTTTAGGCACTTTCCCTCGCCAATGGAAGTGTGCTGCAATTACGATGATATTAAAACCCGGAAAAAGCACGGAAAATGTGGCATCATACTGTCCTATCAGCTTGCTTGCTGGATTTTCTAAACTCTTTGAGAAGCTCCTAATGCACAGGCTTTATGAATGCCAAGATTTTGCTAATGCTGTCCCCAACCATCAATTTGGGTTTAGGAAAGAACACGGCACTGAACAACAGTTATCAAGAGTCACTCAGTTTATATTAAATGCCTATGAGAAACGTCAATACTGCTCAGCTGTCTTTTTAGACATCACTGAAGCCTTTGATCGCGTGTGGCATGAGGGGCTACTTTACAAGCTGAACCTATTGTTGCCTTATACACTGTTTATTATCCTCAAAAGCTACCTGCAAGATAGAACGTTTATTGTCAGTTGTAAAGATGGTACTCAATCCCGTCTGGGAAAAATCTGCGCTGGAGTTCCCCAGGGAAGCGTATTGGGACCCATATTGTACACCATCTTCTCATCAGACATGCCACTACCTTCAGCACGAGATAGTTTCTTACCTTTTGTAAACCAACACCAAAGTAAAAATAGCAATATGCTTTTGTCTACTTACGCCGACGACACAGTTGTGTTAAGTGCTGGCAACACTGTTCCGGAAGCTGTGTTCTCCAATAAGCTCTACATGTCCCGCTTTACTAACTGGGCGAATCAATGGTGCATCAATATCAATACCAACAAGACGGCACACGTCATGTTTACCATTCGCACCCTTAAACAGGCCCCTATTGTACTTAATGGCCAGCAAATTACAAACAAAACACGACATCAATACCTAGGAGTTCACCTGGATCGCAAGCTGCTATTAAATTATCATGTAACTTACCTTTGTATAAGATTACGTACCACTTATAAGAAACTTGAGTGGCTTCTTGGACACGGAAGTAGGCTTTCCAAAGACTGCAAAGCTGTGGTATATAAGCAGTTGCTAGCACCTATCTGGCAATATGCTATTTCTGTATGGGGTGAACTTGTGTCAAACACGCAAATAAAACGCATTCAAACTGCCCAAAACATCATAATAAGGAGGACTATGAATGCACCGTGGTACAGGAGAAATCAATCACTTCGTGATGTATACAATATTAAAACTGCTGATGAAGTATTTGAACAAGCCAGTGCTAGGGTTGCCAGTGCCCAGTGCAGTCATCCAAATCCGGAAGCTCGAAAGCTAATTCTTCAGCCGTTTGAACCAATACGCCTGGAACGCGTAAGGTACATACACCAATTGCGCAGACATATTAAACCCCTGCAAAATCAGCAAACGCCACAAGCCGATGAGGATCAATTGCCAACCCTTCTGCGTCTGGAGAGAGAAAAGGCAGACGAAAAAGAAGCCAAACGACTAGCCACTATGCTCGCCCAGCAACAAGAACGTCGATCTGCAAAACCAATAACACGTTTTAATGAACTCATTATTAACACATACAGGCGCAGATACAAACAGGGTCTCATCACTAGGGAGGCTCTCCAGGAACTGATTATGCACCAGCCAATACAAATTCAGCGATTAATCCTGCCTGATATACAGCTACCACACACTCATGTACAATCAGAGACACAGATGGTCAATGATGTTCAGCAGCGGGAGCTGCATGCCGAAGAAAGAGCTGTAGATGTTCAAAATGTCTATATTCCTTCATGTACGCCCGCACAGCAAACCTTCCAATCGTTGCAACACGAAGCATCGCAACCACGCAACAAGAACGTCGGTGTGCAAACCAATAACAGTAACCCCCCCACAGCCCACCACTACAATGAGCACATGGTCAATGATGGTCCATCTTCTTGTCCTTTGGCAGGCGGCTCCAGTGCTGCTGAAGATCTCCCAGACTCGTCAATGTGCGGAAGAAAAATATCTGCAAATATAAAACCAGATCAACACACTTGTATTTATAAATTGCAAAAATACTCAAGTTTTATTCCGTCTCTACACAGGCAAACTGCTTCTTTGAAACTGCGTCGCCGAGTTGGCGCTTATTGTTTCCAATGCATCCATCTTGGCTTGAATCATGGACAACTTGAATCCGTGGAATTCAAATTGTCGGCAGTAATTGCTCTACGACGGCGCTTTTTAATACTGAGCGCTAGAAGTATGGCTTCTCACAACAAATTGCACTCCTCAGCTCATCTGCTTTACATGCGTGGCCTTAAGGCTGCCACTATATCTGCACAATGGCACGCAGAAGACGACACGCAGCGAACGCGGAGTTTCAATTGGTTGAATCAAGCAGTACATCACACACTACGGCTATCGACGCTTGGCTCCACACATGCAATATATGGCAGACATTGGTTGGCCTTCTCCAGCCGATGCCAACGCACGCTATTTCCGCATCTCTCTCAAAGATGTCGAAATTGCATGCATTTTTGCAATAGACAATTATATATTTATTTATTTTATTTTATTGTCTGACTATTAACAGTCGACACAAAAAGAAAAATGAATTAAATTAATGTAATTACGTATAAGAAAATAATTAAAAGTAAGATTTACATTAAATTTAAAAACAAAAGAGAGAGAAAAAAAAGGTTTGAAATTAACATTATAATTAAATTTAAGTTTAATTAATGAACTTAACTTACTGGGGAAGTATTAAAAAAATTAAAAACAATTAAGAAACGTTGGTCCAACATTCGTTGCAAGGTTTAGGAAAACCCCAGAAAAACACTAACCAGACCAACCAAATAAAATTAAGAAAAATTAAGAAAATTTAAGTCAAATGTTAGTAACGCGTTGATCAACGGTAAGGCACGCGATTAGAAATGTAGGAGAGAAGTGATATTCTAAGTGTTGATAAAGAAGTGGCTCCACACACTACATGAGAAAAACAATTATAGTTAGTACATAGGAAACCAAACGGATTATGTAAAGCATAATTGGTGGTACAACGTTGAAGGGACAAAGGAAGAAAGTTTCTAGTATTTCGCATCGGAACAGCAAATCTAATTTGGCTAATTAGATACGAGGAATCTATCTGACCATTAATTAGTTTATGTAAGAAAACTACACCAAGCATGGTGCTACGATCCGAAAGGGAAGGAAGGTTAATCAATAAAAGTCTACTACGATACGAAGGTAGTCTAATATTAGTATTCCAGCTAAGGCCCCTAAGGGCAAACAAAGGAAATTGTTTTTGTACAGATTCTAATCTGTCCTGATAAATCATGTATTGGGGAGACCATACACACGATCCATATTCAAGAATAGGGCGTACAAGTGAAGTATAAAGAGTTTTTGTTAGGTAGGGATCGTCGAATTCCTTAGACCACCGCTTTATGAAACCCAAGACACCGAATGCTCGATTAGCAAGAGAAGAGATGTGCTTATCAAACATTAGTTTTGGATCGAAAAGGATACCCAAATCATTAACCGACTCTATTCTCTGAAGAGGCTTGCCGTCAAGAAAGTAGTTATTATAGGTTGGAATTCAGACAACTTTGAGATACCCCTATAGTTACAAGTGTCAGATTTAGTACCCTTTTTATGAAGGGGAATAATAAAAGATGATTTCCAGATGTCAGGAAAGCAGCACGATTCAACATACAAATTAAATAATGTATACAAAGGTTTCAAGAGTTGGTCGGCACAGTTTCTGAGCACGCAACCTGGAACTCCATCCGGGCCCGGGGAAAGAACAGGTTTAACAGCCTTTAGATCACTCAAAAGCGATTCTTCAGTGATCAATGGCCTAAAATTACAATTAGAAGCATTTACACGGTAAGGATTATTTTGATGAATGCAATAAGTAGATTGGAAAAAATCAGCAAATAAATCGGCTATAGCCTGATCAGAGTTAGCAGTCTTATTTTCAAAAACCATTGAGGAAGGAAGTGTTGATGATTTGCGCTTCGCATTAACGAAGTTATAAAAAAGTTTAGGATTACTTCGAAACTGCTGACCACAGCTTCTTAGGTAATTCCGATAGCACAGGCTGTTCAATGCAGAGAAATCAGATCGAGCAATTACATATCGAGGGAGATCCAGGGAAGAGCCAGATTCCCTGAATTTCTTATAAAATTTAGATTTAATGTTTTTTAAACGTTTCAATTCACGTGTAAACCAAATTGGGTTTTTAGAAATACTAGGAACACAAGATGGAACACAAAGTTCAAATAAATTATTTAGAGTAAGGTAAAAAAATGCAACTGCTTCATCCATATCCCTGCACTTGAACAGCCATGACCAGTCAGTCTGGGATAAGAGCTGATTTAACTTATTAAAATCAGCCTTCCGAAACTGGCGAATACGCTTGCTGGGTCTCGAGCTGGACTTACCCATTTGGGTAGGCAAATCCATCAACAATTCCAAAGTCGGGTGATATGGATCTTCAGGAATAGTAAGGGGAGCAATACGCGAAACAGATAGAAATGATGGGTCTAAAACAAAAATAAGATCAAGCATCTCATTTAAAGAATTGGGAATGCCATTTATTTGAGATAGAGAAATCCCAAGTAAATGATCAAGGAAATCACTCTGCGTCGTGGGAGTCAATACAGCAGAGCCTGGAGTGGATAACCAAGTAGTTCCTGCAATGTTAAAATCACCCAGAACCACGAGGATGTTCCGATCGGAAATTAGGGAAGAAATAGATTTGATAGCTAGGAAATGTTCAAAATAAACAGAACTATCAGAAGAAGGAGGAATATAAGAGCAAGTAATAAAATTGGAAACAAAAAATTCTAAATCAGTAGAAATACTAAGATTAACTACTTCAGCGGAAAGATCAGCATTAACAGCAATCAGAACACCACCACCACGACGAGAAGTGCGATCCTTTCTAAAAAGGGAAAAGTTATAGCAGAATATCTCTGCATTAAGAATGTCATTCCTTAACCAAGTTTCAGTAAAGGCAATGACATGAAAAGGAAAAGAAACACTAGATAAGTAAAGGTTGCTAAGTTTGCTACAAAGACCTCTTACATTCTGATAGGCAAGCGAGAGGGAGGAGTTTAGTTTTTTTTTGCTAGAAGAGTTTAGTTGGTTAGACGAAGATAATGAAGATAGATCAATCGGAGTCCGATTTCTTTTTTTGGCAGTATATTCTTTCACCACTAAGTGGTCCGGCCAGAACTCTTTGCAGCATATTTTGTTAAATTTTTCGGCCGGAACACTTATTTTAAATGAAGAAATCTCCCGAGCATACGTAAATTTGAATTTTTCAACCGTAATGTTGGCTATAGATTTGGCTTGTATAAAAGCCTTGACATCATCAGATGTAGTATCAGGGGCTAGCCTTGAAACAAAGATTTGTTTTTTCGGTGGAATACCTATGAGAGTCAAGTTATTATCTACCACTGTCATAACGTCTTTTGAACTGACAACACTGGTAGATTGACTAGTAGACCCAGTCGGAATGTCATCACTGGTATGCTGGTCAACAACAACTGTATTGACAGCGACTGAATCAGGGACTGGCTCGGTGTCCGTAGGAGTAACTTCTGTGGGGGAAGTAAAATTATCATTCCTACTGACAATACTAATTGGAGATGGGGAAGAAAGATTTATTAAAGACGGATCTGAGTTATTGGAGATATGAGGAGGAACTAAAAGTTCATTTGGACCAATTGACAACCTAAAATTGGCCTTTTTCCGCTTTGGAGAATCATTCAAAAGATTCATACTTTTGAAATCTTTATCCAACGAGGTGAAACTATCAAACAGGTTCTTAAATCTGCCCAATAGTTCACCAAAGCCTCTTTTAGTTTGCCTCATGAAGCCCATCATGTCCTTTTCAACATCCCAGCAGGTCTCACATGTCCATTTTATACCCGAATTAGAGCTTATCAGGTCGATAATACGGCCGTTAAGGCCAGCACATTTTTCGTGTGAAACATTATCACACAGCCAGCAACGAACGAAACCCACTTTAACGTTGTTTCGCACCTGGCAATTTTTACTATAGCAGACATTCATAATGGCAAAATTAAAATTTAGCAACAACGAAAAGAAAAGATTATACTGCAAAAATATACAAATCTAATAAAAAAGAAAAATATAACAAATTTAAAATTTGTTTAGAGTGTTAAAAAGTATGACAGATATGCACAAGGGTTAAGTAAACAGAATGCTAAGCTAAAGCAGAAATACAGCGTACTTACAAAAACAAAATTGTTTGCGCGCCAAACGAAAATTTTACCAACGAAGATTAGGTAGCCAGCACCAACAACACTTAGATCGCGGGATAGCAGAGGGGTGAGTCAAAGCGCGGCTTACAAAGAGCACAGAGAGAGAGAGATGACGCGAGAGAGTAAAAATCTATTTATAGATTGCGCTCGCGACTGAAACGTTTTAGGCAGAGAGTAGCAAACAAGCAAAAACTGCAAGTTACAAAAACAAAGCAAGTTGGGAGACAACAAAGCAAGTGCACAAACAAACAAACAACTTGCTTTGGCTAAGCTTTGTTTTGGTAAATATTGCAAAGAAATTATTAAATATGTTAGTTAGTGTATTTAAACCTTGCGTTTACACAGCCGGTGTATGACACAAAGTATAGATAATGATAAAATTGACTTGAATTGATTTATAAAGTGAAAAAAGCGACGAAAAGTGACTTTTAAACGAGGAAGAAAAAAAACACGTCCGTTTGCAAAGCAAGTGCGAAGCAAAATCCATTTGGCGTCGGAAGCAGCAAAGGCATCACAATGCGCAGTTTCTTTACCGGTACAAATCCAAGCATCCCAAATGCCAGCTGTGGCCCTGCAACCATCATCTTCCAATCGCCATGTTTCGTCCCGAGCACAACTGGAGACTCTCGTCGCATCGCAAGGCACGCCCAATCCTCATAATTAGTTTTGATTGATCTCTGAAAAATTGCATTATTTTAAATTTCCATTTTCTTTGTTTTGATTAAGAAACAAATGTGACCAAACACACATACCTGTTTAATCCATAATAGTGGCAACGCTTTGTGGTTGCCACATTATTTCGTATTGTATACTAAAAATATTCATAAGTGTTGCTGTATTGTTGAAGTAACGAAATGAATAAAAATAGCCAATGGACATAAGTCACATTGGCCTCATTGTGCAAGATTGCACTCTCCAGTAAAAAGAAGTGTGCTGCAATTACGATGATATTAAAACCCGAAAAAAGCACGGAAAATGTGTCATCATACCGTCCTATCAGCTTGCTTGCTGGATTTTCTAAACTCTTTGAGAAGCTCCTAATGCACAGGTTTTATGAATGCCAAGATTTTGCTAATGCTGTCAGCAACCATCAATTTGGGTTTAGGAAAGAACACGGCACTGAACAACAGTTATCAAGAGTCACTCAGTTTATATTAAATGCCTATGAGAAACGTCAATACTGCTCAGCTGTCTTTGTAGACATCACTGAAGCCTTTGATCGCTTGTGGCATGAGGGGCTGCTTTACAAGCTGAGCCTATTGCTGCCTTATACACTGTTTATTATCCTCAAAAGTTACCTGCAAGATAGAACGTTTATTGTCAGTTGTAAAGATGGTACTCAATCCCGTCTGGGAAAAATCTGCGCTGGAGTTCCCCAGGGAAGCGTATTGGGACCCATATTGTACACCATCTTCTCATCAGACATGCCACTACCTTCAGCACGAGATAGTTTCTTACCTTTTGTAAACCAACACCAAAGTAAAAATAGCAATATGCTTTTGTCTACTTACGCCGACGACACAGTTGTGTTAAGGGCTGGCAACACTGTTCCGGAAGCTGTGTTCTCCAATAATCTCTACATGTCCCGCTTTACTAACTGGGCGAATCAATGGTGTATCAATATCAATACCAACAAGACGGCACACGTCATCTTTACCACTCGCACCCTTAATCAGGCCCAAAATGTTCTACCTATTGTACTTAATGGCCAGCAAATTACAAACAAAACACGACATCAATACCTAGGAGTTCACCTGGATCGCAAGCTGCTATTAAATTATCATGTAACTTACCTTTGTATAAGATCACATACCACTTACAAGAAACTTGAGTGGCTTCTTAGACACGGAAGTAATCTTTCCAAAGACTGCAAAGCTGTGGTATATAAGCAGTTGCTAGCACCTATCTGGCAATATGCTATTTCTGTCTGGGGTGCACTTGTGTCAAACACGCAAATAAAACGCATTCAAACTGCCCAAAACATCATAATAATGAGGACTATGAATGCACCGTGGTACAGGAGAAATCAATCACTTCGCGATAAATACAATATTAAAACTGCTGATGAAGTATTTGAACAAGCCAGTGCTAGGGTTGCCAGTGCCCAGTGCAGTCATCCAAATCCGGAAGCTCGAAAGCTAATTCTTCAGCCGTTTGAACCAATACGCCTGGAACGCGTAAGGTACATACACCAATTGCGCAGACATATTAAACCCCTGCAAAATCAGCAAACTCCACAAGCCGATGAGGATCAATTGCCAACCCTTCTGCGTCTGGAGAGAGAAAAGGCAGACGAAAAAGAAGCCAAACGAAGCCACTATGCTCGCCCAGCAACAAGAACGTCGATCTGCACAACCAATAACACGTTTTAATGAACTCATTATTAACACATACAGGCGCAGATACAAACAGGGTCTCATCACTAGGGAGGCTCTCCAGGAACTGATTATGCACCAGCCAATACAAATTCAGCGATTAATCCTGCCTGATATACAGCTACCACACACTCATGTACAATCAGAGACACAGATGGTCAATGATGTTCAGCAGCGGAAGCTGCATGCCGAAGAAAGAGCTGTAGATGTTCAAAATGTTTCTATTCCTTCCAGTACGCCCGCACAGCAAACCATCCAATCATTGCTAGCCACTACGCTCGCCCAACAACAAGAACGTCGATCTGCAAAACCAATAACACGTTTTAATGAGCTCACTATTAACACATACAGGCGCAGATACAAACAGGGTCTCATCACTAGGGAGGCTCTCCAGGAAATGATCATGCACCAGCCAATACAAATTCAGCGATTAATCCTGCCTGATATCCAGCTACCACACACTCATGTACAATCAGATACACAGATGGTCAATGATGGTCAACAGCGGGAGCTGCATGCCGAAGAAAGAGCAGTAGATGTTCAAAATGTCTATATTCCTTCATGTACGCCCGCACAGCAAACCTTCCAATCGTTGCAACACGAAGAAAGTTGCAGAGACCACGCAACTGGTACGATGGTGTGGAATCCACCTGTTCATCCAAGACAACTGGCCACTGTCAATGACGAGCAAGTTCTGGATCTGCGCTTCGAGCAGCTGCAATTGCGATTGGAACAGGAACTCGACGACGCTATGGAGGATGAGCAGCGTAAGCTGGTGACTGCTGGGTGTACAGTAGCACATCAGCCTGACATTCATAGACTTAGTCCATCTTCTTGTCCTTTGGCAGGCGGCTCCAGTGCTGCTGAAGATCTCCCAGACTCGTCAATATGCGGAAGACAAACATCTGCAAATATAAAACCAGACCAACACACTTGTATTTATAAATTGCAAAAATACTCAAATTTTATTCCGTCTCTACACAGGCAAACTGCTTCTTTGCCACAGCGTCGCCGAGTTGGCCCTTATGGTTTCCAATGCATCCATCTTGGCTTGAATCATGGGCAATTTGAATCCGTGGAATACAAATTGTCGGCAGTAATTGCTCTACGACGGCGCTTTTTAATACTGAGCGCTAGAAGTATGGCTTCTCACAACAAATTGCACTCCTCAGCTCATCTGCTTTACATGCGTGGCCTTAAGGCTGCCACTATATCTGCACAATGGCACGCAGAAGACGACACGCAGCGAACGCGGAGTTTCAATTGGTTGAATCAAGCAGTACATCACACACTACGGCTATCGACGCTTGGCTCCACACATGCAATATATGGCAGACATTGGTCGGCCTTCTCCAGCCGATGCCAACGCACGCTATTTCCGCATCTCTCTCAAAGATGTCGAAATTGCATGCATTTTTGCAATAGACAATTAATAAAATCCATTTGGCGTCGGAAGCAGCAAAGGCATCACAATGCGCAGTTTCTTTACCGGTACAAATCCAAGCATCCCAAATGCCAGCTGATGCCCTGCAACCATCATCTTCCAATCGCCATGTTTCGTCCCGGGCACAACTGGAGACTCTCGTCGCATCGCAAGGCACGCCCAATCCTCATAATTAGTTTTGATTGATCTCTGAAAAAATTGCATTAATTTAAATTTCCATTTTCTTTGTTTTGATTATAAAACAAATGTGACCAAACACACATACCTGTATTGTATACTAAAAATATTCATAAGTGTTGCTGTATTGTTGAAGTAACGAAATGAATAAAAATAGCCAATGGACATAAGTCACATTGGCCTCATTGTGCAAGATTGCACTCTCCAGTAAAATGTGTTAAAGCATCGATATAGTGGGAAACCTATGAATATATTTGAGCTTGAATTGGAGCCTAAGCTGGATGGATGCCAGCTGTGGCCCTGCAACCATCATCTTCCAATCGCCATGTTTCGTCCCGAGCACAACTGGAGACTCTCGTCGCATCGCAAGGCACGCCCAATCCTCATAATTAGTTTTGATTGATCTCTGAAAAATTGCATTATTTTAAATTTCCATTTTCTTTGTTTTGATTAAGAAACAAATGTGACCAAACACACATACCTGTTTAATCCATAATAGTGGCAACGCTTTGTGGTTGCCACATTATTTCGTATTATATACTAAAAATATTCATAAGTGTTGCTGTATTGTTGAAGTAACGAAATGAATAAAAATAGCCAATGGACATAAGTCACATTGGCCTCATTGTGCAAGATTGCACTCTCCAGTAAAAAGAAGTGTGCTGCAATTACGATGATATTAAAACCCGAAAAAAGCACGGAAAATGTGTCATCATACCGTCCTATCAGCTTGCTTGCTGGATTTTCTAAACTCTTTGAGAAGCTCCTAATGCACAGGTTTTATGAATGCCAAGATTTTGCTAATGCTGTCCCCAACCATCAATTTGGGTTTAGGAAAGAACACGGCACTGAACAACAGTTATCAAGAGTCACTCAGTTTATATTAAATGCCTATGAGAAACGTCAATACTGCTCAGCTGTCTTTGTAGACATCACTGAAGCCTTTGATCGCTTGTGGCATGAGGGGCTGCTTTACAAGCTGAGCCTATTGCTGCCTTATACACTGTTTATTATCCTCAAAAGTTACCTGCAAGATAGAACGTTTATTGTCAGTTGTAAAGATGGTACTCAATCCCGTCTGGGAAAAATCTGCGCTGGAGTTCCCCAGGGAAGCGTATTGGGACCCATATTGTACACCATCTTCTCATCAGACATGCCACTACCTTCAGCACGAGATAGTTTCTTACCTTTTGTAAACCAACACCAAAGTAAAAATAGCAATATGCTTTTGTCTACTTACGCCGACGACACAGTTGTGTTAAGGGCTGGCAACACTGTTCCGGAAGCTGTGTTCTCCAATAATCTCTACATGTCCCGCTTTACTAACTGGGCGAATCAATGGTGTATCAATATCAATACCAACAAGACGGCACACGTCATCTTTACCACTCGCACCCTTAATCAGGCCCAAAATGTTCTACCTATTGTACTTAATGGCCAGCAAATTACAAACAAAACACGACATCAATACCTAGGAGTTCACCTGGATCGCAAGCTGCTATTAAATTATCATGTAACTTACCTTTGTATAAGATCACATACCACTTACAAGAAACTTGAGTGGCTTCTTAGACACGGAAGTAATCTTTCCAAAGACTGCAAAGCTGTGGTATATAAGCAGTTGCTAGCACCTATCTGGCAATATGCTATTTCTGTCTGGGGTGCACTTGTGTCAAACACGCAAATAAAACGCATTCAAACTGCCCAAAACATCATAATAATGAGGACTATGAATGCACCGTGGTACAGGAGAAATCAATCACTTCGCGATAAATACAATATTAAAACTGCTGATGAAGTATTTGAACAAGCCAGTGCTAGGGTTGCCAGTGCCCAGTGCAGTCATCCAAATCCGGAAGCTCGAAAGCTAATTCTTCAGCCGTTTGAACCAATACGCCTGGAACGCGTAAGGTACATACACCAATTGCGCAGACATATTAAACCCCTGCAAAATCAGCAAACTCCACAAGCCGATGAGGATCAATTGCCAACCCTTCTGCGTCTGGAGAGAGAAAAGGCAGACGAAAAAGAAGCCAAACGAAGCCACTATGCTCGCCCAGCAACAAGAACGTCGATCTGCACAACCAATAACACGTTTTAATGAACTCATTATTAACACATACAGGCGCAGATACAAACAGGGTCTCATCACTAGGGAGGCTCTCCAGGAACTGATTATGCACCAGCCAATACAAATTCAGCGATTAATCCTGCCTGATATACAGCTACCACACACTCATGTACAATCAGAGACACAGATGGTCAATGATGTTCAGCAGCGGAAGCTGCATGCCGAAGAAAGAGCTGTAGATGTTCAAAATGTTTCTATTCCTTCCAGTACGCCCGCACAGCAAACCATCCAATCATTGCTAGCCACTACGCTCGCCCAACAACAAGAACGTCGATCTGCAAAACCAATAACACGTTTTAATGAGCTCACTATTAACACATACAGGCGCAGATACAAACAGGGTCTCATCACTAGGGAGGCTCTCCAGGAAATGATCATGCACCAGCCAATACAAATTCAGCGATTAATCCTGCCTGATATCCAGCTACCACACACTCATGTACAATCAGATACACAGATGGTCAATGATGGTCAACAGCGGGAGCTGCATGCCGAAGAAAGAGCAGTAGATGTTCAAAATGTCTATATTCCTTCATGTACGCCCGCACAGCAAACCTTCCAATCGTTGCAACACGAAGAAAGTTGCAGAGACCACGCAACTGGTACGATGGTGTGGAATCCACCTGTTCATCCAAGACAACTGGCCACTGTCAATGACGAGCAAGTTCTGGATCTGCGCTTCGAGCAGCTGCAATTGCGATTGGAACAGGAACTCGACGACGCTATGGAGGATGAGCAGCGTAAGCTGGTGACTGCTGGGTGTACAGTAGCACATCAGCCTGACATTCATAGACTTAGTCCATCTTCTTGTCCTTTGGCAGGCGGCTCCAGTGCTGCTGAAGATCTCCCAGACTCGTCAATATGCGGAAGACAAACATCTGCAAATATAAAACCAGACCAACACACTTGTATTTATAAATTGCAAAAATACTCAAATTTTATTCCGTCTCTACACAGGCAAACTGCTTCTTTGCCACAGCGTCGCCGAGTTGGCCCTTATGGTTTCCAATGCATCCATCTTGGCTTGAATCATGGGCAATTTGAATCCGTGGAATACAAATTGTCGGCAGTAATTGCTCTACGACGGCGCTTTTTAATACTGAGCGCTAGAAGTATGGCTTCTCACAACAAATTGCACTCCTCAGCTCATCTGCTTTACATGCGTGGCCTTAAGGCTGCCACTATATCTGCACAATGGCACGCAGAAGACGACACGCAGCGAACGCGGAGTTTCAATTGGTTGAATCAAGCAGTACATCACACACTACGGCTATCGACGCTTGGCTCCACACATGCAATATATGGCAGACATTGGTCGGCCTTCTCCAGCCGATGCCAACGCACGCTATTTCCGCATCTCTCTCAAAGATGTCGAAATTGCATGCATTTTTGCAATAGACAATTAATAAAATCCATTTGGCGTCGGAAGCAGCAAAGGCATCACAATGCGCAGTTTCTTTACCGGTACAAATCCAAGCATCCCAAATGCCAGCTGATGCCCTGCAACCATCATCTTCCAATCGCCATGTTTCGTCCCGGGCACAACTGGAGACTCTCGTCGCATCGCAAGGCACGCCCAATCCTCATAATTAGTTTTGATTGATCTCTGAAAAAATTGCATTAATTTAAATTTCCATTTTCTTTGTTTTGATTATAAAACAAATGTGACCAAACACACATACCTGTATTGTATACTAAAAATATTCATAAGTGTTGCTGTATTGTTGAAGTAACGAAATGAATAAAAATAGCCAATGGACATAAGTCACATTGGCCTCATTGTGCAAGATTGCACTCTCCAGTAAAATGTGTTAAAGCATCGATATAGTGGGAAACCTATGAATATATTTGAGCTTGAATTGGAGCCTAAGCTGGATGGGAGCCATGAAAAAATCTGTTCAATCTCGACATTGGGTAATCAACATATCGTTGTTGAGCGACAATTAAGGCATATAGATCCAGTCCAGTGCCACCGCTGCCAGGCTTTTGGACACAGTGAAAATTACTGTAAAAGGCCATTCATTTGCATGAAATGTGCAGGTGACCATCCAACTACCTTTTGTGTCAAACCAAAGGAAATTAATCCCAAATGTGGTAATTGCGCTGGCACACACATTTCAAGCTATAAAGGTTGTCCTACACTTAAAGCTGCACAACAAAAGCTCCTTGTCAACCGAGCACGTGCTACAAGCAACCGTCAATCACTAAATGAGCCATCTTATAGGGGCTCTTCTCAACCAGCGTTGACTCAATTGACTCCACGTTATTTAAAAAAGCAGAATCAACCTGATCACTTAATAAATAAGTCGCAGCCAATCCAACAAAAAGTTCAGCAACATTTGTTACTTACTACTCAGTCTCCACACAACACTCAACAGCAGCATCCAGAGAGGCGGAAACAACCCTATCAGCCATCCAAACTGCAGCAGCCCTGGAAAGCCAATAACAACTCCATCGCTACCTATAGCCAGGTGCTAGTGGGCACAGAAAATCCGTTCAAGATTCACAATCCAGTAGCAAAGCATCTGCGTAATTTGCAACAGCATCTCCGCAACGAACAGCAAGAGCTTGACAGTCAGAATAACCCACAGGATGAGCAACAGCCGCCTAAAGACCAACAGAAGGCAAATGACAATCCACTCATGGAAGCACTGGAACGTAATGTGATCATAACAAATGAAATGAGTCAAAGGATCGACTCTCTTATTAGCACCTTATGGAAACTTATAATACCAATCATTAGCAATAAATCACCAGCGCATGCAGCCACTACTCAACCAAATAATAAATCTGTAATTCCACGTAATACACTACTGAACAATAATGACATTCAAATAAATGAAAGAATATCAAATATTATTACTGCCAATGACACTCAATATGATGAATAATCCAATTAAAACCTTAATTACACTCACTGCATCCAATGATGGACAGGATGATAATTGTAATAAAAGCAAATCGGATAAACAAAATCATAGTACGCTTAAACTAGCATATTGGAATGCTGCAGGTGTCGGTAACAAAGTTATTGAACTGGAAGCCTTCTTAAAGCAACATGTAATTGACATAATGATGATAATTGAAACTCGTATTAATCAGGGCACGCAGGCAAGGAATGCACTGGACATAGATGGTTACCATACGTATATGGCAGCTCACCCACATAGTTTTAGAAGTGGCGGGTTTACAATTATGGTCAAGCAAAATATTAAGCACATAGCTTTACAACCTATTACTGAATCTTTCCTGCAATGTATTCCAATAGCAATAACTTCTGTAAATAATAACAAAGAATCTATAGTCATTGCTCCCATTTACTGTCCACCGCAGCCAATCTGGACGGCAAACCATTTTGTTAAACTTTTTAAACACTTTGATGGTTTTTGTAACGGGTCAAACTTCCTGCTGTGTGGCGACTGGAACGCCAAGCACTCCTGGTGGGGAAACAATCGAGCTTGTCGACGAGGAACAGAGCTCATGAAAAGTATACATCAGAGTAAAAGATACAACATTCTCGCCACCGGCAGTGCGACACATTATCCCTATGATAAACGTAAAAGACCATCGGCTATCGATTTTGCCGTATATGGTGGCATGATCGGCAAACACATTCATACTTACTCGTCTAATGATCTCGACTCGGACCATCTTCCAATTCATATTAATCTCGGAACTCAAAAGTCAAGCATCCTCACGGCAGCCAAAAATCGTTTATTACCCAAGCACGCTAACTTAAAAAAGTTCCAAGAATATTTAAATCAACATATTCATCTTAATATAGAGATAAAGTCTGGTGCCGACATAGAAGATGCCATCGATATCTTCACTAACAAAATTTACAACGCTGCAGACTTTGCAATCGCGCCAACTAAACAACAGCAACAGCAGTCAAAATTTCGCTCTTATACAAATCACTATATACTGAACAGCGAAGCTAAGAAACTCTTGAAACTTAAGCGTCAATATAAATCTGAATATATGCTCTTGCGTTCGCAACTAGCAAAACAAAAGTACACACAAACAACCAATCGGTTAAAAAAAGTATTATGTATGTCAAAAATCAACCACATGAACCAGCTGTTTCAACAGGTCGACGTAACAGATCGTTACAGAATGCAAAAGTTATGGAAATTGACAAAGAATTTCAAACGACAACCAGAACCGAATTGGCCCCTAAAAATGTCCTCAAATAGTAATGGCAACAACAATTTGTGGACTAGGAATAATACTGAAAAAGCTGAAACCTTTGCAGCTCATTTAGAACAACGATTTCAGCCAATTTACACGAATTCTTACGAAGAACGTTCGCTAATTGGGGAGGAACTCGGCCACCAAAGTGAAAAACTGTTCGTGCAGCATCAAAACTACCAGAATAACTTATTGCCATTTCGTCCAGTGTCGCTAAATGAGATCATGCTCGAAATCAATTCGTTGTCACTCCAAAAATCTCCTGGAATTGATAATATAGACAATTATACTATTCAATCGCTTCCGGAAAATGCAATTAAATATCTGGTCCTTATTTTTTAATTGCATTTTCCGTTTTAGGCACTTTCCTCGCCAATGGAAGTGTGCTGCAATTACGATGATATTAAAACCCGGAAAAAGCACGGAAAATGTGGCATCATACCGTCCTATCAGCTTGCTTGCTGGATTTTCTAAACTCTTTGAGAAGCTCCTAATGCACAGGCTTTATGAATGCCAAGATTTTGCTAATGCTGTCCCCAACCATCAATTTGGGTTTAGGAAAGAACACGGCACTGAACAACAGTTATCAAGAGTCACTCAGTTTATATTAAATGTCTATGAGAAACGTCAATACTGCTCAGCTGTCTTTGTTGACATCACTGAAGCCTTTGATCGCGTGTGGCATGAGGGGCTACTATACAAGCTGAGCATATTGTTGCCTTATACACTGTTTATTATCCTCAAAAGCTACCTGCAAGATAGAACGTTTATTGTCAGTTGTAAAGATGGTACTCAATCCCGTCTGGGAAAAATCTGCGCTGGAGTTCCCCAGGGAAGCGTATTGGGACCCATATTGTACACCATCTTCTCATCAGACATGCCACTACCTTCAGCACGAGATAGTTTCTTACCTTTTGTAAACCAACACCAAAGTAAAAATAGCAATATGCTTTTGTCTACTTACGCCGACGACACAGTTGTGTTAAGTGCTGGCAACACTGTTCCGGAAGCTGTGTTCTCCAATAAGCTCTACATGTCCCGCTTTACTAACTGGGCGAATCAATGGTGCATCAATATCAATACCAACAAGACGGCACACGTCATCTTTACCACTCGCACCCTTAATCAGGCCCCTATTGTACTTAATGGCCAGCAAATTACAAACAAAACACGACATCAATACCTAGGAGTTCACCTGGATCGCAAGCTGCTATTAAATTATCATGTAACTTACCTTTGTATAAGATTACGTACCACTTATAAGAAACTTGAGTGGCTTCTTGGACACGGAAGTAGGCTTTCCAAAGACTGCAAAGCTGTGGTATATAAGCAGTTGCTAGCACCTATCTGGCAATATGCTATTTCTGTCTGGGGTGAACTTGTGTCAAACACGCAAATAAAACGCATTCAAACTGCCCAAAACATCATAATAAGGAGGACTATGAATGCACCGTGGTACAGGAGAAATCAATCACTTCGTGATATATACAATATTAAAACTGCTGATGAAGTATTTGAACAAGCCAGTGCTAGGGTTGCCAGTGCCCAGTGCAGTCATCCAAATCCGGAAGCTCGAAAGCTAATTCTTCAGCCGTTTGAACCAATACGCCTGGAACGCGTAAGGTACATACACCAATTGCGCAGACATATTAAACCCCAGCAAAATCAGCAAACGCCACAAGCAGATGAGGATCAATTGCCAACCCTTCTGCGTCTGGAGAGAAAAAAGGCAGACGAAAACGAAGCCAAACGACTAGCCACTATGCTCGCCCAGCAACAAGAACGTCGATCTGCAAAACCAATAACACGTTTTAATGAACTCATTATTAACACATACAGGCGCAGATACAAACAGGGTCTCATCACTAGGGAGGCTCTCCAGGAACTGATTATGCACCAGCCAATACAAATTCAGCGATTAATCCTGCCTGATATACAGCTACCACACACTTAAAAACACAGATGGTCAATGATGTTCAGCAGCGGGAGCTGCATGCCGAAGAAAGAGCTGTAGATGTTCAAAATGTCTCTATTCCTTCATGTACGCCCGCACAGCAAACCATCCAATCGTTGCAACACGAAGAAAGTTGCAGAGACCACGCAACTGGTACGATAGTGTGGAATCCACCTGTTCATCCAAGACAACTGGCCACTGTCAATGACGAGCAAGTTCTGGATCTGCGCTTCGAGCAGCTGCAAATGCGATTGGAACAGGAACTCGACGACGCTATGGAGGATGAGCAGCGTAAGCTGGTGACTGCTGGGTGTACAGTAGCACATCAGCCTGACATTCATAGACTTAGTCCATCTTCTTGTCCTTTGGCAGGCGGCTCCAGTGCTGCTGAAGATCTCCCAGACTCGTCAATGTGCGGAAGACAAACATCTGCAAATATAAAACCAGATCAACACACTTGTATTTATAAATTGCAAAAATACTCAAATTTTATTCCGTCTCTACACAGGCAAACTGCTTCTTTGCCACAGCGTCGCCGAGTTGGCCCTTATGGTTTCCAATGCATCCATCTTGGCTTGAATCATAGGCTTTACATGCAATTAATGGAATCCATTTGGCGTCAGAAGCAGCAAAGGCATCACAATGCGCAGTTTCTTTTCCGGTACAAATCCAAGCATCCCAAATGCCAGCTGTGGTCCTGCAACCATCATCTTCCAATCGCCATGTTTCGTCCCGGGCACAACTGGAGACTCTCGTCGCATCGCAAGGCACGCCCAGTCCTCATAATTAGTTTTGATTGATCTCTGAAAAATTGCATTAATTTAAAATTCCATTTTCTTTGTTTTGATTATGAAACAAATGTGACCAAACACACATACCTGTTTAATCCATAATAGTGGCAACGCTTTGTGGTTGCCACATTAATTCGTATTGTATGCTAAAAATATTCATAAGTTTTGCTGTATTGTTGAAGTAACGAAATGAATAAAATAGCCAATGGACATAAGTCACATTGGCCTCATTGTGCACGATTGCACTCTCCAGTAAAAAAAATGCCATCTGGCCCGGAAAGAGCCATCGTCGTGGTTGCCATAATTTGTAGTGTCTTGCGTAGAGTTGTTCATTGCAACACTGATGCCAAATGGATGATATTTAGTCGTATTGGTAAGTTTATTGTTTATATATTTTTATTATTTATATGCCGTTTTGACTTATTTTGTTTGTATTTGCTTTTTGTTACATGCCCTTGCTGGAGTAATTGTGGGTTTATTCCACGTATCTGCTGTTGCCGTTGCGAGAGACGACGTTAGCTGCCATTGTTAATCGCTGCTGTGGATCATGCTTCGACCATGCTGATATGATGATGCCGATGTGATGTCTGCTACCTTCGATGCTGATATTGCTGAGATAGCAGGCCAGTTCTGTTCGGGTCAATTTGTTGCAGTTGCATGTTTGCATCATATATAGTGGCTGGTATATTTATTTTTCGAATTTAATTGTAATGTTAATATGACCATTAACATTTGTAAATATAGTGTTCAAATTTGAGTTGCCGAATTTTTTATCATAAATGTTTAAATGGATCGTGTGTTGTATAAGAACGTCACTAGTGCCGAAAGTGCTGCTAGTGCCGTTCATTTTAGTAGCACATTCATAATTTCATTTTAATTTCTTGTATTTGCGTAAGTATTGTGATTGTCATTTGTCTTATTTGCTGCTGCTGCTGAAACTGAGAGCATGTCAAGGGCATGTGGGTCAAGATTGGCATAATTGTATTATTTATTTTTATTTAATAGTTGTATCATTCGTTATAGATGAATATGCAATTGGATGCTGACTCAAAAGACACGTCGTTGGGATGAGGATTAGATATCAGGACATTGGCTATATTATGTGGTCGCTCTTTTTGTATTGGCTGCTGTGGTGGCTGCTGTGGAGGCAGCTGTGGTGGCTGCTGTTGTTGAGCGTTGACCACATTTGTCTGATTGAGGTCTCTAACTAGTGCCAATACGGCTTTCATCAGGGTGTCCATTTTGTTGATCATATTCGTCATGCTCTCTGTGCTTTTTTGAGCATGCTGGCCATTTCAGTGTGCTGTTGTTGTTGCTGTTCTTTGGACGTTTCTGATGGAGTTGATTGCTGTTGATGGCGCTGCTGCTGCTCCTCACGAAGCTGTGTCTGGAACTTGCCCAAGTGTTGGCTTGCGGGTTTAGGCCAGGTCTGCGCGGGAGTCCTATTGGCATTGCCGTATTTGGCCACATGACTGTCGTTTGGCATCTTAACAGTGTTGTTGTGGTTTTTGTTGCTGACTTTCTTTGTCATTATTGGCGTTTGTTTGTTGTTGTTGTTGTTTACAGGCGTTTGTGGCTTTTTTTGTCGTATTTGCTGCTGTTTTGGCTTTTTATTGTCATTAGACCCCGTACTCTAAAAAAGAGTATAGGGGTCTATTAGGTTTGTCAGAAGCGAAATGTGCGTAACAGGCAGAAGGAGGCGTGGCCGACCCCATAAAGTATATATATTCTAGATCAGCATCAACAGCCGATTCGATATAGCAATGTCCGTCTGTCTGTCTGTCTGTCTGTCTGTCTGTCCGTCCGTATGAACACCTGGATCTTTTAAACTACAAAAGCTAGAGACACCAAATTTGGAATGAAAGTCCGTTATATTCGCGAGCAAATCAAGTTTATTTCAAATTGTTGCCACGCCCCTTACCGCCCCCGCAATGAGCAAAAAACCAGACACACCTAGAAAAAAATTTACTTTTAGGCCAATAACTCAGTAACTATGGCACTTAGGAACACCATTTCTGGTTGCTAGTGACACCCTTAATGCAATACCATTAAAAATTTTGAGCTGCCACGCCCCTTTTCCCCACATCAGCTAAAAAACTTTTACGCTTTAATGCCGTTTTTAAGGCATTTATTCATATAGTAGAGTGTTGTAATTCAACATTCGTATAGAGACATATAAAATCAAACTATTCTGAAAGTGGCATCAACATACTACCTTTAACAAAAGAGCTACTGCGTTAGAAAGTTTGTTATTTAACTGCAATATCACTTAAGCGCGAGAGCGAGACAGAAACATACAAACACATGTTCGAACGTTTTCGATGCTTGTGTGGCGACAGCGCTGCCGGCAGACGCTGGCCGCGCCGAATACACACATACATACATACATGCATACATATAATTTCAAACGAATGTGTGTTTGTATGAATAATATGTAAATGCTGATTATCGGAGAATTCTTGAAAGTGGCGCGTGGTGCAACTGATAGAGTTGCGGCAATGCGAATTGTTAATTTAATTTTTATACTCTCTGCAAGAGTATATTGGGTTTGTGCAAAAGTACGTAACAGGCAGAAGGAGGCGTGGCAGACCCCATAAAGTATATATATTCTTGATCAGTATCACAAGCCGAGTCGATATAGCCATGTCCGTCTGTCTGTCTGTCCGTCTGTCTGTCTGTCTGTCCGTATGAACAAACAGATTTCAGAGATGGTAAGAGCTACAAGTTCGAGCTTGGTGTCAAACGATCAGATATTTAGTCAGTCAATACAAGAATCTTTTTTTTTTTTCAATGCCACGCCCCATTCGCCCACAATAAGCAAAAAACTGGACACACCTCGTGAAAAATTGGTGTTTTCGGCAAATATCTAATCTATCACCTAGGACATGCATTAACACAGATACACTTAACACTTAACAATTAAGTGGGGCAATGCTGTATATTTAATTTAATTTAATATAATTAAATTAATTTATTAATTTATATAATTTATTGGCTGCGTCGTCACGATTTAAAAATCCAAATTTCACTCATTGGATTTTGTCAATTTGTTGTCAAATGTTTTCTTGGAATTAAATTATTTTTCTTATGTAAAATAATAAATCCGTTTTATTTAATTGTTCACTGGTATTTTATTTGCATATGTGTGTTTCTCGTTGTGTGTTTTCTGTATCGTCCGCCACAGGGGCGCACTCTCGCTCTCTACGCTTGTAATATATGTTGGGAATCGGCCGGCCTACACAATTTCATTTGGCCCGGCTCGACTTTGTTCGCTCGCACGCACACTCACTCTCGACTCTCGACTTTAGAAGTTAAACTCGGATTATCAGTCCGACGCGCGGCCACACAACACGTCCGCTCGCCTCGACAGTCGCTGAACGCTCTTCGAGTCGATCGGTTGTGCTTTTCTCTCTCTCTTCGGTAGCACCAGAAGTATAATTAACACGATAATGAAAGTGCATAATAGGGGAAGTGAAAAAAAAAAAGCCAACATAAAGCAACTCAATTAAACCCAAGCCAATAATGAAATAAACACCAGTCAACTAAATATAACAATGAAATTTTATTTATAAAAACAAAAAAAAAATATTATTTATAACATTATGCAAAAAAAAAAAAAAATATATATATAAAATAAATAAAATTAAATAGCCAAATTACCACACCCAGTCATCCAGTGATTAAGCCCACCAACAGCAAGGCGAAGTGACTCTCAAACTGTGGAATAAATAAGCAAATAATTAACAAATATTAACAACAAAAAAATAAACTAAAATATAACAATTTTGAAGGCGGGCACATACGTAGCTCGTTAGACCAGTGACTGCAAAACTGTAATCAGTCAGTAAGAAAGAAATTGCCGCTCCAGCAACATATCCTGACAATGGTAAGCGAGATCTTACGAATTACCAAATATGTGAAAAAACAAGCCAACAATACAAATCTGCCTTCGAATGGCAACTAGTCCAAAAGGCAAAAATTCCACCAATATACTTATCCAACATTAAGGCTATCCAACCACTCATCGATCGCCTCAATAATATTGATGAAATCAAAAATGGATACACAATTAAATGCTCCCAAAATGGACTAATTCGCCTACAGTGCAAAACTCAAGACACTTATGACCATATTTCCGACACACTTAAAGCTGACAATACGGAAAGAAAAAAGATCGGGGCTAAGACGCCCTGAACCAGCCCAGTGTCACAGATGCCAACTGTATGGGCACACTAAAAACTACTGCAGAAGGCAATTTGTTTGCATGAAATGCGCTGGAACTCATCCAACAATCACATGCACAAAGAAAAACAATACGCCAGCCAAATGTGCTAACTGCCATGGAGCACACATCTCAAGCTTCAAGGGATGCCAAGAGTATAAAAAGGTCCTTGCCAAAGCTGCAAAATACAAAGAAAACTGTAATAAATCAACACAGCATAGAACAGCACCCTCTTACTCAGAGAAGCTTAAAATAAGAACAAATACACCAACAAAAACCAACCAAAAAGAGCATAAACCAAAACAGCAAATCAACATATCAAAGGACTATCACAGCCTTCCCAACAATTATGGCAACAGGAAAAAACCAAAGCCAACATACAGCCAAGCAGTCAAATACGGCAACACCAACGTAATGGCCTCAGATGCACCAAGCTCTCCTCTAAGCATCCAAACAAACAACATACAAAAGAGCCAACATACTGAGTCACAGCAATCTGTAATCCAAATGGATACGCAAAGCGAAACACTTAGAGCCAACAGTAACAAAAACATCACCATAGATATACATTCTGTCAAATAAGTTCCCGGAAATTCTTATTTTAAGTTTTCCCTCTAAGAATATTTCTAAGAACTTTATAACTTTAGGTTGGCACAACTGTCAGCCACTATTCTGTGAATTTTTATTGCTCTGTGTCATTTAGTTTAGTAACGGTGTCATTTGTAAAAAGCCAACCTTTTGTGTGCGTTGCGATTTTTACTTTGGATAAAAATATCGAACAAAGAGTTTGTGTGAAATTTTGTGTTTCAAACGAAATTTCTTGTGCCAAAACGTTGGAAATGTTGAAAAAAACTTTTGGTGATTCAACCATGTCGAAAACTCAAGTTTACGATTGGTATAAATCGTTCAAAGAGGGCCGAGAAGAAGTGAAAGATTTACCACGTTCAGGACGGCCTTCGACCTCTTCAACTGAAGAAAACGTCAACAAAATAAAGGAAATGGTGCTCGAAAATCGTCATTACAGTTTGCGAGAGATAGCCCTAGAAATGAACATGTCTCATGAGACCGCTCGTCATATTTTGGTTAATGTTTTGGGTATGCGGAAAGTCGCAGCGCGATTGGTGCCAAAAGATCTGAATTTTCTTCAAAAAGTGAATAGCAGCAAGGTGGCTGAAGACGAGTTTTTGAACAAAAATTCAACAAATATCATCGAACAACCACCGTACTCTCCAGATATGGCTCCGTGAGACTTTTTTCTGTTTCCAAAACTCAAATTACCACTTCGTGGAAACCGTTTAGAGAGCATTGAAGACATCAAAACAAATTCGCAACGAGAACTGAAGGCCATCCCGGAATATAGCTTTAAAAAGTGTTTCGATGATTGGATTGTTCGTTGGAAGTAGTGTATTGCCTCAGAAGGGCCCTATTTTGAAGGGGATATAATAAATTTAGATGACTGATAAGTTGTTTGTGTTTTATATCAAATTTCCGGGTACTTATTTGACAGAATGTACTAGACGAACACTACTCTAAACTATCAGAGCTAGCCACTAAATTCGAAAAAATTATTCATCTACTAGCTACATTAACAACAAACACTAATATAACCAACACAATACAGGGTAGACAAACATAAAAAACAAATTGACTAGCAAACAGTTGGTAGCAAATACACCAGCCTACTCCAGACAATGACAACATCAAGTAATGAACTACAACAATTACAACATAAATAACACGCCCAGATACCAGCAACACCAACACGCTAAATCACTCAAAATAGCATACTGGAACGCTGCTGGAGTCAACAATAAAGTAAATGAACTTGAAGTATTCATGCTAACACACAACATTGATGTCATGATGATAATTGAAACAAGACTAAACCCAAGCCAACAAATCCATGGAACTAAACTCCACTTTATCCATGGATATCACTGCCACTTAGTGCCTTCCCCACTTTACCAACTTAGTGGAGGGGTTGCCATTCTCACCAAACAAGTGCTTAAATGCATGCCTCTCCAATCAGCATCATACGTACAAGTGCAATGTGCACCAGTAGCCATTACTATGGACAACGGAGAAGGCATCATAATAGCACCTATTTACTGCCCTCCACAAGCCAACTGGACTGAGTTGCAATTCTCAATGTTCATTGAACATATACTCAAGCTAAGGCAAAACAAACAACAGGGAATCCTAGTCTGTGGAGACTGGAATGCCAAAAACCAATGGTGGGGTAATGCTAGAGCTTGCAGGCGAGGAACGCTGCTAATGAATGCTATTCACAAAAACCGTCAATTCAATATTCTAGCTACAGGAGGAGCCACACACTTCCCCCATGACGCGAAAAAAAGACCAAGCGCAATAGACTTTGCGATCTATACCGGAATAGACCACCTAAGAATTACCACACATTCTACTATTGACCTTGACTCAGATCATCTGCCAATACACATTACAATCAATACTCATCAACAAAACAACAAGCCCCAACAGCAGGATATAACAAAACAACGAAAACTTAGACCTCTCCGTACTGTAACTGCTAAAAAAAGATTCCAATTACACTTAAAAAACAATATCCATTTAAACACAGAAATAAATGGCCCCGATGACATAGAAGACGCTATAAACATATTCAACAACAACATATATGTGGCAAATCAAACAGCAATAAATAATGGGAGGACATCTCAAAGAACAGGTCATCAACAAAAATTTTCATAAATGAAGCCCTGCACAGAAATAAAATGACGTTCTAAAATTAAGTTCGAATGACCTTAATTTAAGAATTTTTCATTCTTAAAAAACATTCTCAGTTTAAGTATGTATTACTTTAAAATGAGGATAAAAATTCTTCAAACAAGTGCAATGTAACTTATAATAAGAGTAAATGATCTTGAATCAAGTATTTATAGGAAATTACTTGATATGAGCACGAAAATTCTTAATTAAAGTTCGGTGCACCGGTTCAAATCCCATATTGGACTGAAAAAAAATTTCTTTTTTCTTTTTTTTTTTTTTTTGGCCTTCTGTTAAATTGTTTTGTGTTTAATAATATTTACTTTTAATTAATTGCTGTATAAACATATTTAAACAGCATTTATCAAAAGACAAGATTTTTAATCCTTAAATCAAGAATTTTAAATCTTATATCTAAGTCTCTCTAACTTAAATTAAAACAAGTAAGAAAGGCTACAGTCGACGTGCCGACTGTATAAGACCCCGTACTCCTTGTAGTGCGCATACAATAATACTTACAAACTTAAAAGAAGCAGCAGTAGACTGATTCATATTTTAAAATACAAATTTAAAAAAATATAATAGTGTAAACGGTCACACTGATTTAAGAATGCCATTCACTATAGTGAGGGTATTTTTAGAAAATAGAGGGATGGACACATTGATTGTAGAAGAAGAAAAAGTGAAAAGCGTGTAAAAAGAAACTATATATTAAATTGTAAATAAATTATTCATCAGGCTGAGTTTTGTAAAATAAAAACAACGGTGATTACAAATCAGGTGTAGGGTTTGCCCGGAAACTACGCGTTTCATGAATTACGGCCAAATGATCAAACTAAATAAACTTGCATTACTTGAGCTGCTAGCAGCCCAAGGAGTGCCTTTTGACACAAAAGCTCCGATTTGTCAATTGCGTTCATTGGTAAAGGCAGTTATGTCGGAGAATCGTGTACAATCTTCTGGAGACGGAGAAGTAACCGAAGAGCTACGTCCATCGGTGACTGCTAATATGCTTGCCGGACAGCTTGTTGATGCCGCTGGTCCAGGGCCCTTTTTAGGGCTTCCCGATTTGGAGGTTATGGACGAACAACCGCGCATAGCAGATCATGCTAATGTTAACAATTCGCCTTTGAGAGACGAAGCGTCTCAAGAACCAACCGTTACTGAACGTGTTCATGCGGAAGAACGAATGAGCGCAGCAGACGAACTAGCTTCAGTCATGAGTAGCATTGCACTGTACACCGCCCGTAAAAACCTCGCTGAGCTCAAAACACAAGTTGCCGAACTGGAAGAAAACTTAAATGGAACCCATCAAAACTGCCGTTTGAATCTAAAAGATGTCGAAGACACTCTTCTGAAATTTTCTGGTGATGACGATCTGTCCATTCACGTGTGGATACGCGAACTCGAGAAGGCTGCTAATGTGTATTCAATTAACAATACACAACGTTGCATGGATCAGCTAAATTATACATGACATACGAGCAGACCACAACTTGGAAGGAGTTAAAGGATGCCTTGGTGAAAGTATTTGGCTTTCAGATGACTAATTATGAGATTGCTAACCGCATGCGATGCCGCCCGATTGCCAAAGGAGAGTCGTTTTTGCAATACTTCATCACTATGCGAAACATGGCTCAACAGGGTAATTTTGAAGACACCGACGTGGTCAAATATATTGTGGACGGACTACAGGATCGTACTGGTTTGTCCGCGCCGTTATACTACTGTACTTCACTAGACGAATTGCGAGAAAATATGATGCGTTTTCAAACAGTTCAGCCTCTACCGAAGTACTCAGCTCCTCGAGCACAACAGACATTAGACCAAAAGCAGTCTGTTCCACCCGCTACGAAGGAGGTAAGGTGTTACAACTGTCGTCGGATTGGTCACTTGAGCACCAGCTGTCCACGTCCCAAAAGACCGGAAGGAGGTTGTTTTCACTGCTTTGAAGTTGGCCACCAATACCGAAGCTGTCCAAAACCTGCCCGAGTTGCCGGCATGGGTACCCAAGAAGATCCTGATGCCACGGATGATATTCCATTTATTCAAAAGTAAGCTTTAGATTACCTAGTATAGAGGGATGCACTGATATTGATGTTTTTGCCTTATTAGATTCCGGAAGCCCAGTAAGTTTTGTCAACAGTACACTGACACCACATTTAAAATGTGACAAACTCTTTAAAAGTAAACTTCAAGGGCTCAGCGGGAGATCCATTTTGACTCATGGAAAAATCAAATGCTTAGTTTTTTTCTTTAAAAAATATTACGAAATTGAAGTTTTAGTTATTCCGGACAATATTATGCCGACACCACTACTTCTTGGTAGAGATGCTCTGAAAAAGTTATTTCTTAAGTTTTCAATGAATGAATACGTAAAAGAATATGAAATAAATTCTGAATCATTTAACAAAAGTTTAAGTTTAGCTTTCAAACACCATTAGTAATAATGTATCCACTAAGCATAATATTGTTAATGACCTCAATGTAAACACGAATGCATCCCCGTTTAGAGAGTGGCTATTAGAATCGCAATCCGTTTGTGCATCGTTTTCGGAAGACGAAAATGTCACCGTTGGCAATGAGTTTGGCTTGAGCGCGATGCAGGAGTGCCGTCGTATTGTGCGGGAACATTATATTGACCGATTTTCAGTAAACTACGGCTCAGCTAAAAGTATGATGGGAATACGACTGACAGATACCACACCATTTCATAGTGTTCCTAGAAGGTCATCGTATTATGAACGAGAAATCGTCACTCAAACAGTTAATGAGTTGTTAACAAATAATGTAATACGACCAAGCAATTCTCCTTATGCGTTGTAAAGAAGCGTTCTAGCCGGGGTACAAATCTCAGTCTGTCCAGGGCTCGAATCTTACAAGAAATTTGTAACATTCGCGGAGACGCTGCAGACGGGGAAAACGGTCGGTCTGGGGGTGGGTGTTGATATGAGAGAAGGGGGGGGGAGCGGGACGCGAGATCGAGGCAGGGACGCTGCCGTCGTTCTCAGCGAGCCGATACGATGCTCTGCGAGATCGAAGCGTGGTGCCGAGGTGCTCTGGCAGCCAGCGCTGTTCTCATGCGAGAGAGCACTGCGTGAGGAGGGGGGGAAGCGAGACGCGAGATCTAAACGGGGAGCGCCGCCGTTGTTCTCAGCTATGTCACGCGCCGCTCCGCGAGATCAAAACGGGGCGCCGAGGTACTCTGGCGGCCGCCGCTGTTCTCAGGCGAGGAGCGCTGTTAGGATTGGGACGATGCGAACGCGAGATCTAAACGGGGGGCGCCGCCGTTGATCTCAGCGAGTCGTTGGATACAGGGTGAGAGAACGTCTTGCGAGTTTCCAATCGTGGCTCAAGGGTACCAAGAGGCCACGATGGTTCTCAGCGAAAGACGGCGTTGATTCGTGAGAATTGAGTGCGACTTTAGGGGCGCCGTAGAGTCGCGACTATTCTCTAACGAAACGGAAGCGAGTGGGAGTAGGGATACGGTGGATGAGACCTAATTCGCGAGAAATGACACGCTGTTTGGTCTTTCTTTTCTTTTCCTTTTATTTTCTCTTCTCTGTGTCGCACTGGCCCTGACTGTATTAGTACTTACAGTTATCTCTCGGTTTCTCCTTGCCGTTCGCGTCTGTTCTTCTCGGCTCTCGATCGCAAAGTGCTGGCAGCACTCTCGATCGAGCAGCGCGGAAGCTGTCCTGATACAACTCCACCACGAAAGCTCTCTCTTCACCACAGAGCTTTCGTGCAGGGTTGCATCCGACCGCTCCCCGCGCTCTCGACAGAGGGCGCTGCCAGCATCCCTACGCTCCTATCGACAACTAATTCAAACTAATTCAACTGATTCGAACTTAAATATAATAATTCATTATTAAACTTATAAACTACAAACTTAAATGCAACGATTCCAATATTAAACTTATAAACTACAAAATTCAAACTTAAATATAATAATTTCATTGTTAGACTTACAAACTACAAACTTAACCATGTAAGACGGGGGAAGAAACCCCGCCTTACACCCCCCCTTTCCTACCAGAGTCACAGTTACGGCTCCTCGGGCCGTAATCGTGACGGAAAAGGCTCTTGCGCCGCTGACCACCCGGAAACGGGTCCTCCTGTCGCGCCTTCCGCCTTCGTCCACCTCCTTCCTCAATAGTCGGACCGTCTCCGCGTCCAACGCGATGTCCCTCGGCCTGATGACCCAATCCGCCGGGATTAGCGGCAACAGGTCCGGTTGCTCCACCGCCGCTCCGAAAATTTCGTCAAGATCGGGCGTCCAGATGATGCCTTCCTCGCCCAGCCCGGCCATCAGCTCCGCCTCTGAGGAGGTGTTAAGCGGTGGCTCCACATCCATCGCCATCAGCTCCGCGTCGACTGACGGTTCATTGTTGTTGTTGGGGTCGCAGCTGCGGGCCTCCTTCCGGGTTTCGGAGGAGCCCAGGTGGCGCTCGCGGGGATTGCGCGGCGCTCGCAGCTGCGGCCTTTTGCCGTCAGGGCTCGCCTCCGACGTTGCCTGCCTCTGGCCTTGTCGTCCCCTGCGTCGTTTCCTCCGGGGCTTCCGTCGCCTCGGGTTCTCCACAACCCCTGGCAGGAAGCGGATGCTCACGTGTGGGAACGTGCTCGCGGAGTCCACTTCCCATCTGGCGTTGCTGAACGTGCGACGGCACGTCTGTCCGTCTTCGTCGTCGCTGCTCCCCGGCTCGAAGTTGGCGACGTACGACGTTCGGCTCATCGTCTCTGCGGGTCTCAGATTCCCTGCACTCGACGATGCTTCCGGGGCGAGATCATCCGACTGCTCGTCGCTTGTCGCCAACGCGACGCCGAAGGCGACGTGGTCGTCGACTCCGTCCCGAGTGGGGCTCGCCTCTTGTTGCCCCGTGGCGGCCTCTGCACCGTCCCGGGCGACGCTGGTCGCGTCTGCTTGCGCTCCCTCTGCCTCTGGCTCTGGCTCTACGGGATCCGGTTGCATCAAGGCTGGCAGCGGTTCTGGCGACGGCGGCTCCTCGTAGTGGGGCGGGGTTTGCCGCATCCCTGGCATGTGGACGTAGATCGTCGTCGCCCGGATCTCCATCATTTGGACCGCGTCCGCCAAGCGCTCATAGGAGTGCGTCACCGACTCGTAGATGGTGTGCCGGTACTCCGCCTCGTCCTCTTCTGACTCGTCGCGCTCCCACCCGTCGGGGTCCTCCCCTTCGGCGCTTCCGGGCTCCTCGACCTCCGGGTCTTCGGCCTCGTCGTCCTCTGCGTCTTCTTCCTCCGACACTTCCACTTCGGACCAGTGGTCGTCTCGCCTGCGCGCGTAAAAAGTCCGCCCGATCCGCGGATCCCTCTGCGGCCAGCCTCCATCCTCCGGCCCCCGCTCCTCGCTTGGGCGTTGCTCGGTGGCGTCGCTATCCGCCGATGCCTCCGCATCTTCTTCGCTGCTGATCCAGATGCAGTCTCCGTCCATATTGTTGTTTTTTTTTTTTTCTGCACACTGCTGTTGTGGAAGAGAGAAACAGAATGGGTATTACTAGTCCTACCCTACATGCTACCTTCCTACCAGTGCGACTGTCAGGTTGACTTATGCTATTCGTTACAAAGTTCTTATTTCTAATTATACAATCCGTTCTTATTCTATTCCGTATACGTTACGTGCCTACCGAGAACCCCCCTCTTTGACCTCCTGGGCCTGCGTCACTCGCCCTTTTCCCTGGCGAGCTCGCGGCCTGCAGGGGAATCCAAGGTTTCGTCATTGTCTTCGGGGTCCTGGAAATAGGGTTTCAGTGCGATTAAGTTGGCCACCCGCTTCTTGCGTTCACCTTCGCGAGTGAGACGCACGATGTTGGGGGAGATGAAGCTAGCCACCCTGTAGGGCCCATCGTACTTCGGGGCGAGTTTGGCCGCAAACCCTTCCGCTGCATTGGACAGCTGGTGCTGCCTTACCATGACTTCTGCTCCAACAGTGGGTCGCCATTCCCTTCTCCTGAGGTTGTAGTGCCTTCCTTGGTCCATCGATGCCTTCTGTAGGTTGTTCCGCACTATCTCGAACACTTCTCGTAGCTTCCTCTCCTTATCCTGCGGACTCACCGGGTTCGTGGCCGATCCTGGTGTTACCTCGTCGTATAGCGCTGCCGGGAGGCGAGGTTCTCTACCCTGCACGAGGAACGATGCGCTGAATCCTGTCGAGTCCGCCACGCTGGAGTTGACCGCCAGCGCTATTTCGGGTAGCAGTTCGTCCCACGAACTCTGGTGTCCCTCGATGAACTGCGCTATCATCGTCTTCACTGTTCTGTTTGTCCTTTCCGTGGGGTTTTCCTGAGGACAGTAGGGAGCCGTAGAGCTGGCAAACTATCGATAGTCGTCTCATTCGATATTTTCGATATTCTGAGGGCAATTATTCAATACTATCGATAGTATCGTTTTTATTTATGTACTTTTGTATTTATAATAAATTTGAGATTTGTTTGAGAATTTGTAGAAATAAACTGTGTATGAAAAAATAAGAAGCAAATTGAAAGCATCACATTTTTAGACCCCGTACTCTAAAAAAGAGTAGAGGGGTCTATTAGGTTTGTCAGAAGCGAAATGTGCGTAACAGGCAGAAGGAGGCGTGGCCGACCCCATAAAGTATATATATTCTTGATCAGCATCAACAGCCGAGTCGATATAGCAATGTCCGTCTGTCCGTCTGTCCGTCTGTCCGTCTGTCTGTCCGTCCGTATGAACACCTGGATCTTTTAAACTACAAAAGCTAGAGCCACCAAATTTATAATGAAAGTCCGTTATTAACCCAGGCAGGTTAAGTTTATTTCAAATTTTTGCCACGCCCCTTACCGCCCCCGCAATGAGCAAAAAACCAGACACACCTCGAAAAAAATTTAGTTTTAGGCCAATAACTCAGTAACTATGGCACTTAGGAACACCATTTCTGGTAAACAGGTTGCTAATGACACCCTTAATGCAATGCCATTAAAAATTTTGAGCTGCCACGCCCCCTTTTCTCCTGAGAGTTAACCAAACGTTTTCACTTTAATGCCATGTTTAAGGCATTTATTCATATAGTAGGGTGTTGTAATTCAACATAAGTATAGAGACATATAAAATCAAACTATTCTGAAAGGGGCATCATCATACTACTTTTAACAAAAGAGCTACTGCGTTACAAAGTTTGTTATTTAACTGCAATATCACTTACGCGCGAGAGCGAGACAGAAACATACAAACACATGTTCGAACGTTTTCGATGCTTGTGTGGCGACAGCGCTGCCGGCAGACGCTGTGGCGACAGCGCTGCCGGCAGACGCTGGCCGCGCCGAATACACACATACATACATACATGCATACATATAATTTCAAACGAATGTGTGTTTGTATGAATAATATGTAAATGCTGATATTCGGAGAATTCTTGAAAGTGGCGCGTGGTGCAACTGATAGAGTTTGTCTGAGGTTGTAGGTTCGAATGCTGGCAATGCGAATTGTTAAATTATTTTTTTTAATTTCAATTGAAATTGAATACAAACTACTATGAGAGTACGGGGTCTTTTATAGTCGGCTCGGTCGACTGTAGCCTTTCTTACTTGTTATTTATATTTTTTTCAAAAATATTGTATTTAGCATTTGAATTCATTTTGCTTAACATTAATTTCAAACTTAATATCTTTTTCAGTCTTAACAAGTACATTTCAAATAATAAACTTAAGCTAACTTATAAATTTTTTAACATTTGAGAGATCAAGTTATTTTAAATCAACAAACAAAATTTTTAATCAAACCAATCATTTTTTTGCAAAAATAAAAGGATGTTAACATTTTTCGCATGAAGCGAAGCTCGACGTTTGCTAATAATAAGTCCAGCCTTGCTAAACATTCGCTCCGACTCCGTCGATGTTGCAGGAACACATAAAAACTTTGGTGCCAGATGCTTCATATTAGACTGATTATGCTGAAATTAAAGAAATATTTTTTCTAATGTTTTATGCAAATTCTCATAGTTACCCTCCAGTATTGTAGGGGATCTGCATCCTCATCTGAATGTTTTACATTTAAATATTGTCGAATATCAACAATTGCATCTGCTCTCTTTGTTCTAGGCAAATTTTCAATGTTTTGTTGGACAAATTGAAATAGAGTTTTGCGATTTTGAAGTGGTGTAGGTGGCTCTACTGCATGGACTTCGGAATCTTCTATAGAATTTTTCAAGGCGGTCATCTCGTTTTCCAACAGTTTTTCGGAAAGTAGAGCATTGTTGGGAGAACGGAAGCCTTGCTTCTTAAACCGTGGGTCTAAGAGAGTGGCAATTCGTGGCAACGACCGTTCTTCATATTTGGACATCCGTGAAATTATACTTTCCGTTAGAAATTGGCAGGCTTCTAAACCTTCGGTAGTCTTAAGGCTCGACTTGGTAGAGTCCAGAGTGTGCAAAAGACCACAAGTAATTGGGATGCATAGTGATATTGTTACCGATGTATTAGAAGATACTTGTTTCGTAGCAGTATCAAACGGAGCAAGTAACTTTGATAAATCCGATAGGATGTCCAATTCGTCCACAGCAAATGGTTGTGGTGCTTTTGACGTACTTATAAAAACTTTGCCGATAGCCTCGTGTGTTTTCAATATTCTCTCTATCATATAAAATGCGCTGTTCCATCGAGTAGGAACTTCCTGCTTTAGACTATATTTTTTTTCCCCATCTTGGTAGTTTTTCAGCTTTTTATATGATATTGAACTGTTTTTGAAATATGTTACCGTGCTTTTACATTTATTAAGTATAGCCGCCAAGCAATCCAGCTTAAGACAGCTCTGCACTACTAAATTCAGAGTATGCGCAAAGCACGGTACATTCCTTTTTTTTAATAAATCGCACGCTTTTATCATGGAACTCGCATTATCTGTCACAATTGCTACGATTTTCGACGATATGCCCCACTTGTCAAAAACGGATTCCAATGTCTCTTTAATATTTTGTGCTGAGTGGTTTGTTTCACAAAGCAACTTGTCCGTTGACAAAACCGCAGTTCTCAGCTTAAAATCGTTTGAAATAAATGTACACGTCACTGTTATAAATGCTTCATTAGCCTGCGATGTCCAAAGATCTGTAGTTACAGCGCAGAAGTCAATTTTATTTAATATTTCCATCAATTTTATGGCTTTCTTCTCGTATTGATCTGTCATTAGCACATTTCGCATTGTCCCGCGAGATGGTAATTTGTAGTGTGGATCAAACACGTGTAACATATCGGCAAATCCATCGTCGTCCACAACTGAAAAAGGACGCATGTCTTTAGCTATATACCTCATGACAGCCCGGTCAAGATCAGCTTTTCGACTTGAATTCGAATCATAGCGTATATCAGATTTCACAAAAGCGTCAATCTTTGTTGTCTGCAGTGTCGTCGCTACATCTCCAACTTTCAGTGTAGGATGCGCACGCTTCACATGATCGAAAAGATTTGATGTGTTTCCGCTCGTTTTATAAACTTTATCGCAGGAAAGACACTTCGCCGACTTACCATCATTGGATTTAGTAAAAAAGCACCACACTTTTGATTTGCCAACTCTTGTTCTCTTAATTTCGTTGTTTTCTTCATCTGAGCTGCCATCTTCTACATTATTTTCTACGCATACATACATACAAAGATATGTGTATAAATATCACTACACATTGTTTAAAAAGCTCAATTTTACACTTACCCTTTCTTTTCAGATTCTTCACATATTTATCCATGCTTAGAGCCACCCACACCAATTTAAGTTAATCTATAATGCATTTTTATTACAAAATTGTTATATTTATAAATTGCTTGCATTTTCTTACCCAAATTTTTATACCAAAGCCTTGTGTTTTGCGCCAATTTTAGTGAAGTGTAACTACAAAAAATGCTTTATACTATCGATAGTGGCAAAATACTATCGATAAACTATCGCTGGAAGGTAAATATTCGATATATCGATAGTGCCATCGATAGTTTGCCAGCTCTACTCGCAGACAGAGGAAGTTGCAGAAAAACAACAACAATAAGAGAAAGTTGGCTCAAAAGGGAAAGCCAGAAGAGCGCGCTTACCAGCAACAGAATTTCAGGGACAACAGGGACAGAATTTCAACCGAAGAAACCAGCGATGGGCCTCCAGTCGGATCCTCACTTGACGCAGTATGTATAGTGGCGCCAAGAACAGACTCAACCGTACGGTTTTTAGACCCCGTACTCTAAAAAAGAGTATAGGGGTCTATTAGGTTTGTCAGAAGCGAAATGTGCGTAACAGGCAGAAGGAGGCGTGGCCGACCCCATAAAGTATATATATTCTAGATCAGCATCAACAGCCGAGTCGATATAGCAATGTCCGTCTGTCCGTCTGTCCGTCCGTCTGTCTGTCTGTCACCAAATTTGGTCCAAATCGGATAACTACAACATGTGAAACAAATTGGTCAAAAATGTTAAAAATTGTAATTTATGTACGTGTTTGAAGAAAAGTGGCAAATCAATGTTTATCTACTTTAGCCGTCCTGATTGTCAACAGTGCTGTGGTCCAAGTGATGTGACATGCATTAGAGAAACATGAGGTCTGCGGTTCGAACACCAGCACAGACAGGCATTTGTTTTCTTTTTCTATAACAAAACATTATTATATGTAAATGCAGATAATCAGCAGTACCTGCAAATTGAGGTGTGGTGCATATGGTAGAGTGTCGACATGTGAGAATCCTGTATCTGATACCGCGGGTTCGATTGCAGCTAGCGCATAACTTTCTTTTACTTTTTTAAATTTTAAATTAAACTATTGTAATCACCGTTGTTTTTATTTTACAAAACTCAGCCTGATGAATAATTTATTTACAATTTAATATATAGTTTCTTTTTACACGCTTTTCACTTTTTCTTCTTCTACAATCAATGTGTCCATCCCTCTGTTTTCTAAAAATACCATCACAATGGTGAATGGCATTCTTAAATCAGTGTGACCGTTTACATTCGGCCAATCCTGACAATTGATCGACCACGATCATTTTATGTACATAAAGTAACATTTACAAATCTACAATATTTGACTTACAAACATAAGCTTACAGTTCTATCACACGCATGCATCCACGGCTTGAGTCTGGCTGATTATAAAATACCTTTATACGGCAATTGAGTAAGTTGACAGTCATCAATATCGGTAACTTCATAACGATCGTTTGGGAGTACTCGATTTATTTTATACGGGCCTCTGTATTTGCGAATAGCAACAAAATCGTTAACCCTATAAGTTAATGGTGCCTTATGCCGGAGGGCATAGCGTCTTTCATTACGCTCTTGTGACTCTTGAATTTTCATACTTGCCTCTTCCCTGGCAGCTTTAAGATCACAAGGTTTGTCTGAACTAAATTACCCGTCCAAGTATTCTGTAAGTTCATCTACTATTGGACCTCGTTGGTCGCAACCAAATAGCAACATAGATGGAGTCTTACCGGTACTACACAGCACCGAGTTGTTAATAGCAAATAGCAAATTCTACACGATTAATTAATTTATACCAATCGGCCTGAGCTAGCGGCTCAGACAGCTTTCCTAACATAGGAGTCAACACCCGGTTTACTCGCTCGACTTGTCCATTTGCCTGAGGAGCTGCCGTTGCTACTTTGATATGCTCAATATTTCGGTTCCCAAGAAATTCAGTGAACTCAAATGAAGTAAAACACGTACCCCTGTCAGATATGATTCTTCGCGGGCGACTATAATATTCAAAATATTTCTCTAGCGACGCGTTGACCTCTTTGGTACTAGTGGAATTCACCGGATAAAGCTTGACAAACTTTGTGAAAGCATCGATGATAACTAATAGGTGTTTCCTTTTTGAAAGTACACTCGGCAAAGGACCTAGGTGGTCAATGTGTATTGTATCGAATGGAATTGGATTCTTCGGAATACTATGCAAAGTTCTGTTATGTATAGTCTTGGGAACGGAATGTAATATACACGGTAGACAATTTTTTATGAATACCTCAACTTTTGTCTTCATTAACGGGAAATAGTACTCTTCTTTTAACTTGTTCACACATTTATCAGTACCTAAATGACCCAACTTTTCATGGCAACGTCTTATTAAATCCGCTTGCATCTGAGCCGGGGCATACAGGCATAGCTTTTCCTTATCATTTTTCCTATAAACCATACCATCAATTAACACGAAACCTGTAACATCGCCTTCTTCCAAACTTTCCCTTAATTTACGCACTTCCGGATCTCTTATCTGCTCTGTTTGCAACAACAAATCAACATCACGCGGTGATGCACCAACTACACCAACCAAACTTGTGAGTTCATTTAAGTCAGGGGTTTCGACTGAAGTTTCACAGTTAACGGTTCGGATTTCTTTGAAAGGAATACACGGTCCAGATAAATCGTCACTAGGTTCAAACGGTTTAAGACTTTCTCCTGCCAAGGGTACACACGGTTCATACGGTTTAATGCTATCTTCTTCTAAAGGTACACACGGCACACACGGTTTAATGCTATCTTCTTCTAAAGGTACACACGGCACACACGGTTTAATGCTATCTTCTTCAAAAGGTACACACGGCACACACGGTTGAACATAATTTTCTTGCAAGGCTACACACGGTTCACACGATTCTTCTGTAATTTCCTGCAACAAATCGGTTTGTCGACTTAATGCATCTACATGTGCCATATTCGACCCGGGCCTATGAGCGATTGAATAATTGAAGTTTTCCATTTCCAGTGACCACCTTGCAATACGGGGATTAATCGATTTTTTACTTAATGTTTGTACTAGTGAGTTGCAGTCTGTAACTATTAAAAATGGTCTATGTTACAAGTATACGCGGAATCGACGCAAAGCATAAATTATAGCTAAAGTTTCGAGTTCGAAACTGTGATAACGAGACTCAGCGGTCGTCGCCTTTCGCGAATAGTAGAAAACCGGATGCATCTTGCCGTCGGTCTGTCTTTGCATCAGCACTGCACCAAAACCATTAGCACTGGCGTCGGTATGAAGCTCGGTTTCGTAATATAATAATATTGAATATAGATAATATTGGCGGAGTAGATAAAGAGGACCTTAGAATAAGGAATGCATCTTTCGCTATTTCGTTCATTGGAAAAGGTCCGCCTTGCTTAAGTAACTCAGTTAATGGTTTCGCCAAACGGGAGAAATTCGGAACAAATTTACGAAAATATGAAAATAAGCCTAAGCAAGAATGTAATGCTTTGCTATTAAGTGGCTCTGGATACTCTTGAATGGATTTCAAGTGCGAATTGTTTGGTAAAATCCCATGCTCACTTACATCGTATCCCAAGTAATCAATACGTTTCTGTAGAAAGTTACTTTTCTTTAAGTTGAGCTCCAAATTGTACTCAATAAAACGATCTAACAATTTGACTAACAGTTTATTGTGCTGATTGACGGTGCGGGTGGCAAGAATGATATCATCCATATATACCACTAGCTCACGGTCTCTAATCAGGTCACTAAGTATGGTTGTTATAAATCTCTGGAATACGGCTGGTCCGTTCTTTAACCCAAAGGGCATTCTCAAGTATTCAAATTGTCCATCTGGTGTCACAAAAGCGGTATATTTGATTGACTCTTCCTCCATTCCTACATGATAGAACCCACTTTTTAAATCTATAACGGAAAACACGGTTTTTCCTTTTAAATATTCCAGACAATCTTCTATTAAAGGCAACGGAAAATTATCCCTTACAGTTTTCTTATTTAAACCTCTATAATCTACGCACATTCTTATATTTCCATCCTTTTTCCGCACTAAGACGATTGGTGACGCATAAGGAGAATTGCTTGGTCGTATTACATTATTTGTTAACAACTCATTAACTGTTTGAGTGACGATTTCTCGTTCATAATACGATAACCTTCTAGGAACACTATGAAATGGTGTGGTATCTGTCAGTCGTATTCCCATCATACTTTTAGCTGAGCCGTAGTTTACTGAAAATCGGTCAATATAATGTTCCCGCACAATACGACGGCACTCCTGCATCGCGCTCAAGCCAAACTCATTGCCAACGGTGACATTTTCGTCTTCCGAAAACGATGCACAAACGGATTGCGATTCTAATAGCCACTCTCTAAACGGGGATGCATTCGTGTTTACATTGAGGTCATTAACAATATTATGCTTAGTGGATACATTATTACTAATGGTGTTTGAAAGCTAAACTTAAACTTTTGTTAAATGATTCAGAATTTATTTCATATTCTTTTACGTATTCATTCATTGAAAACTTAAGACCTAACTTTTTCAGAGCATCTCTACCAAGAAGTAGTGGTGTCGGCATAATATTGTCCGGAATAACTAAAACTTCAATTTCGTAATATTTTTTAAAGAAAAAAACTAAGCATTTGATTTTTCCATGAGTCAAAATGGATCTCCCGCTGAGCCCTCGAAGTTTACTTTTAAAGAGTTTGTCACATTTTAAATGTGGTGTCAGTGTACTGTTGACAAAACTTACTGGGCTTCCGGAATCTAATAAGGCAAAAACATCAATATCAGTGCATCCCTCTATACTAGGTAATCTAAAGCTTACTTTTTGAATAAATGGAATATCATCCGTGGCATCAGGATCTTCTTGGGTACCCATGCCGGCAACTCGGGCAGGTTTTGGACAGCTTCGGTATTGGTGGCCAACTTCAAAGCAGTGAAAACAACCTCCTTCCGGTCTTTTGGGACGTGGACAGCTGGTGCTCAAGTGACCAATCCGACGACAGTTGTAACACCTTACCTCCTTCGTAGCGGGTGGAACAGACTGCTTTTGGTCTAATGTCTGTTGTGCTCGAGGAGCTGAGTACTTCGGTAGAGGCTGAACTGTTTGAAAACTCATCATATTTTCTCGCAATTCGTCTAGTGAAGTACAGTAGTATAACGGCGCGGACAAACCAGTACGATCCTGTAGTCCGTCCACAATATATTTGACCACGTCGGTGTCTTCAAAATTACCCTGTTGAGCCATGTTTCGCATAGTGATGAAGTATTGCAAAAACGACTCTCCTTTGGCAATCGGGCGGCATCGCATGCGGTTAGCAATCTCATAATTAGTCATCTGAAAGCCAAATACTTTCACCAAGGCATCCTTTAACTCCTTCCAAGTTGTGGTCTGCTCGTATGTCATGTATAATTTAGCTGATCCATGCAACAACCGGTTGGCCAACGACCAACGTTGTGTATTGTTAATTGAATACACATTAGCAGCCTTCTCGAGTTCGCGTATCCACACGTGAATGGACAGATCGTCATCACCAGAAAATTTCAGAAGAGTGTCTTCGACATCTTTTAGATTCAAACGGCAGTTTTGATGGGTTCCATTTAAGTTTTCTTCCAGTTCGGCAACTTGTGTTTTGAGCTCAGCGAGGTTTTTACGGGCGGTGTACAGTGCAATGCTACTCATGACTGAAGCTAGTTCGTCTGCTGCGCTCATTCGTTCTTCCGCATGAACACGTTCAGTAACGGTTGGTTCTTGAGACGCTTCGTCTCTCAAAGGCGAATTGTTAACATTAGCATGATCTGCTATGCGCGGTTGTTCGTCCATAACCTCCAAATCGGGAAGCTCTAAAAAAGGGCCCCGGACCAGCGGCATCAACAAGCTGTCCGGCAAGCATATTAGCAGTCACCGATGGACGTAGCTCTTCGGTTACTTCTCCGTCTCCAGAAGATTGTACACGATTCTCCGACATAACTGCCTTTACCAATGAACGCAATTGACAAATCGGAGCTTTTGTGTCAAAAGGCACTCCTTGGGCTGCTAGCAGCTCAAGTAATGCAGGTTTATTTAGTTTGATAATTTGGCCGTAATTCATGAAACGCGTAGATTGTAGGGTTCAGTTTTTTCAGGAATACCCTTACCATTTCAATTTTCAACTATCTGGCAACCCTTCACCATAAATTTCCCTTTTGCGCTACACAGCTGATTAGCGGCGATCTCTTTTGCTCTTATTTTCGATGGTCTGGCGATGCATCGAAAGCAAAAGAATAATATGCTGGAAAACTCCAGTTAATTATTCGTCACATTGTGCAAAGTGGAAGCAAATTTGGCACGTATGCCATCATAGAATATCTTCTCGTTCACTTGGTTTGCTGACCCGAACGACGATAAACGCGTTGCTGCAAAATTGTAAAAGTCTAATAAGCCTAGTTGCTAAGTGCCAAAAGACAGTGCACACAACCTCAAATATATACATGCTTGTGCATTAATATGTATGTATATACAAATATATGTATAATATTTGTATGCATATATTAATTTGTTAAATTGGTGCAATAAGATCTGCAGCGTTAGTGTCAGTGAGCTGGAACAAAGAAAAAAAGGTAATAAATCGACAAAATGATTTCGCATGTAGTCAATAAGTTTTTGTGTGTTAGCAGGAGCTCCCAAGTGTAATTTCTGCGGTGTAGCCGACCGATCTGCGCCCTGCGCTTTCGCGCGTTCTTTGTGCAAATTTTCTGCGGTTGGTCGGCTGATTTTTGGTACACGCATAACCCCTGACTTGGACACAGCGTGACCCGGCAATCTGCGCATGGAATATTCTTTTGGAGACAACGCAGTTGCAGAAGCGCTTTGGCGACACCTGCATAACTCCAGTCAGCTGTTCTCGCACACCCGTTCCAAATTGGGCGGAGTTGCTACAATTTTCGTATTTTTGTCCCTAGACGGAAAAGGCCGAATCTAGTGCCACTCCACATGGCGATCTAACATCGTTTGACGATCGCCAGCGTTTGTAAAATCAAATAAGTTTGTAATTTTAAGTAAATATTGAATATATAACTAATTGAGCTAAAATTCGTTCTTAGATAAAAGAAAGGAATTATTGTAAGCGACATGAGCGTACCCTTGGTGATATAATTATAGCATTACAGAAACATAACCACAATCGCACAGTTTGCATCTTCGATGGGCCCAACGAACACGCACCGGCGGATTAATTTGTGAGTAATACAAATATATTCAGTGTGAGTACCACTTGCATTTAAGCAAGATATTTTATAAAAATTATATTACTATTGTGAACGGTCGTCGCTCAGATGTAGAAATTGTTTGTAAAGAGATTTGAACGAAAGCTTAAAGAGTTGTATAGTTAAACCGCTAATGCGTCATGTATTCTTTCGCGAATCATGTTCCTTTTTCTTGAATTTATACTTTGAAATATTGTAATCATGTTAGAGTAAATATTAATTAATCTATCGATTGGTAAATCATGTTGAAATCATACAAATTGGAATAATGTAATAAATGGATTGTTAAGGGGTAACCGCCAAATTATTATCGTGTTACCATGGTCGGGTGGGTAAAGAATAGGGGACAGTTAACATCCAAGTCGCCCTAATTCCTGGTTATCGGTCATTATCTTTGGTTAGCCGTGGGTAAAGCCCAGTTATACATATATCTTAGTTGACACAGTAGAAGACAGTAAGTGCACTTATTCTTTTTATATGTTATGATTTCCATAGAAGGAGGAGGAAAGAACCCACGACATATCCGACGAGCATAGCACAGAGCGATGCTAGAAGTGCACGCCTCCGAATCCTCTATGGACAGGTAGCTGAATGCTACATAATAAGTAACAATAGAAAGTGGCGCCCAAACGTGGGACCAGGAAAAATAATCTTTGACTATACGGTAGTAAATCTTTTTACCTTAGAAGTGGGTGTGGTGACCATAATATTGGACCCAAATCAAAATTACTCCGAAGTTGAAGAATCTCTTTGGATCCGAAATCACGATTGCTCAACGTGTAGGATTATTTGAGATAGTGTCCCTCACGAACAAGCTCAGTATTTCCATCCACAGTAAATCACAAAGTTTAGGTTAAAGACGATATGATGTATGAATTGAGGTTATGGACAGGTGCGTGACACACGTGTTCGGAATTGCGATTTCAATTATAGTTTTATGAGTTGATCGACCGAAACGTGTCTCATAAGCCAATGTTAATTTCAGGTCATATTATCAAATAAGTAATACAGTTTCGAATTAGCAGCAGTTTTTAGTGATTTTTTGGACATCGTCGATAGGAAATGCGATTGTAGTCCGATGCATTACGGCTTAATCGACCATCGCGATCCAAATCATAGAAGGCTTGTTGCATTTCGAACTTAACTTTCCAGGTTTTAGAACAGTGTTGATAGGCGAGAGGAATTGCAAATGGTTGGAGTTCTTCGACATTTGACTTCAGCATAAAAACATTGTTTAAAAAACCATTTCGTGCAGTAGTTTTCAATAGAAACAAAGATATGTAAGATAACCAGTGACCAATTTGTATGACAACATCGACAAACCAATCGATAGAGGCTATTTAGTAAAAGTATACGAATTCTGAAAGTAAAATACGATGATGGCGGTTCGTCACAGTATGGAGGATCTGCCTGCAGCTTTAAATTCACAAAATATTTCGTGTTCCCTTTGCCAAACTCTTATCAATGGTGGCGAAGAAAGCACAGTTTCGCCATGTGATCATAAATTCCATTTTTCTTGTATAAGCGCACGGTTGAGAGAAACTAACATTTGCCCAACATGTAATCAAGTTTGTACGCTTAATTTATTACCCGTCGAAAGTACGCCTAGTATCAATGATACTAACGTTGCGACGATCAATGCACCACTCGGTTTTCGTGGCAGGGGTCAAGCAAGTCGGGGTAGAGGAGAATCGCAGCGTAGAGGAATGACTACCAGGTCTCAGAATCGGAGCCGAGGCCGAAATCGACCCCCTAATACTAGCATAAACAGTATCGAGCAATCCTCGTTAGAATCGTCGAGAACACAGAATATAGATGATATAAACAGAATAGTACAAAGTGCGGTACAAGCTCAACAACGTCAACTATTGCAAGAGCTTACCAATATAATTCAGACGCAATTTGCTGGTTTACAAATTGAAACACGATCGCAGTCTGAAACAGCTCGAAACAATAGCCAATCTGGCCAGACATCATCGTCAGGCAATCGTCCTTTAGATAGAACTCAAGCACACGTGGGTGGTACTACTATACCTCAAACACATGAATCAGTTCGGAGTCACAGCTCGTTCCAACCGGAGAAGGTTCCAAACATTATTCAGAGTTGGAAAATTAAGTTCGAGGGTGGCAAGGATGGTTTGCAGGCGGATGAATTTCTTTATCGAGTTCGCTCGCTCGCACAGCAGAATTTGAATGGTGATTACCAACTGCTGTGTGATCATTTGCACTTATTCTTTGTTGGCAGAGCCAACGAATGGTATTGGAGATTTCATCGTTCTTTTCAGCACTTTTCATGGAATGAATTTTGCAAGGAGTTTAGAGAAAAGTTTAAGGACGCAGATTCAGATATGGATATTTGGGAAGCCATAAACAGCAGACGTCAGGCTGACAAAGAATCTTTCGAGGATTATCAGTTCGATGTCGAGAAGCTTGCAGCTCGCTTAAAATCAGAGCTATCAGAAGAAACATTGGTTCATCTGCTTATTCGTCATTCAAAGCCGTCACTTCGGTATGAGTTGATGCATCTCAACATAAACCGTCTTTCTCGGTTAAGAGAAGAAGTTCGTACTCATGAACAGTTTTGTAAGCAAGTTAAATCGCAGGTGTCCAAAAATACTTTCAGCCAACGAGGTTACGTTTCTCAGCTGGAAGATCGGTTGAGCGTAGAAGAACAAGATAGCGTGTCAGCGATTCAGCGTGGCAAGCAGTTCCAATGTTGGAATTGCGGAAAGGAAGGACATCGGTTCGATAACTGTTTTGAAGCTCGCAGCATCTTCTGTTACGGATGTGGAGCGAAAGACACTTACAAACCAAACTGTCAGACGTGTAACCCGTCGGGAAACCATTCGGGGGACGCGTCAGTCAGAACCCCTCAGACGCGCCCAAACCATTAATGTCAGATCGGGGTACCCAGACTGACCCTGAGAATAGATCAAGTCTGGGAAATGAACAACTCGGCATAGACAATAACCAACCAGCTAGAACAAATACTCAACAGCCATATCACATACGCGTAGCCAGATACATGGAGGCTAGACAGCGAATCTTAGGTGACGTAAGCGCGTGCGATAGTCAAGATCAAACGTTCTACATCGCGTATGCGAAGTTTTTGGCAAAATATACGCCGAATCCGGAAGCAGCTCGTCTCAGCTATAATTCTCAATGGAGATGATAGATTGTACACCGAAATTAATATTGAGAACAAGCCATATGTAGCGTTGCTCGATTCAGGAGCAAGCATTAGTTGCATTGGAGGCACCGCCGCTAAAGAGCTGGTAGAGCATCCACAAATGCGAAAGTGTTCTGGTTCAATCAGAACCGCAAACGACTCCAAGTGTTCAGTAGTCGGTCGTCTTGTAAGCGAAATTACATATCGTGGTCAGACGAATCGCATTGAATTTTATATAATTCCCGGACTTAGTCAAGATATTTATTTAGGGATGGATTTTTGGAAGAATTTTGGATTAGTGAATAGAATAGTAGCTGCCAACGAAAAGATTTCAGAACTCGATGTAGGTCGAGACGATGAAGTAATAGACGATTTTAAGAAACACGTGCTCACGAGCCAAGAACAAGGTAGACTAGAAACAGTCATTTGCAAACTGCCATCCTATGAGAGAGAAGGATTAGGGCGAACACCTTTGATGGAGCATAGCATCGATGTAGCTGACGCAAAACCTATCAAGCAGCGTCACTGGCCAGTTTCTCCAGCTAAGGAAAAGAGCATGTTTGCAGAAATCGAGCATATGTTAGCATTAGACGTTATAGAAGAATCGAAAAGTCCCTGGAGCAGCAATTGCGTTCTTGTCAAGCGCGGAGAAAAAGTTCGGTTGTGTTTAGATTCCAGAGAAGTTAACAAGCTAACTAGGAAAGATGCGTACCCGTTGCCACATGTAGACGGAATCCTTAGCAGACTACCTCCAGCACGATTCATAACAGGGCTTGACATGAAACACGCGTTTTGGCAAATTCCTCTCGAGGAAAAATCTCGACAGTATACAGCTTTTACAATACCAAACAGGCCATTGTATCAGTACAAAGTCATGCCGTTTGGGTTATGTAACGCTGCACAAACTCTGTGTAGATTGATGGATCAGGTGATACCAGCATCATTGCGAACCAGAGTTTTTGTTTATTTGGATGACTTGTTGGTACTCTCCGACGATTTTGAGTCGCACATGAAGCTGCTCGAAGAAATCGCTGGGTATCTTCGCAAGGCAAATTTAACAATAAATATTGCTAAATCAAAATTTTGCATGCGAGAAGTTAAATATCTCGGATTTATTATTGGGGATGGCCAACTGAAGGTTGATCCTGACAAGGTCAACGCCATTAATGAATTTCCTATCCCAGGTTCCGTAAAACAGCTAAGAAGATTTTTAGGATTGGCAGGATGGTATAGACGTTTCGTTGATAATTACGCTACCATAACATTTCCTTTAACCGAGCTGTTAAAGAAAAATAAACCGCTTACATGGAATCAGGGAGCACAAGATGCATTTGAATTGTTAAAAGCAAAGCTAACGTCTTCACCGATCTTACGAACGCCTGATTTTCAGAAACCATTCATTTTACTATGCGATGCAAGTCTGTATGGACTTGGATGCGTACTCGCGCAAGAGGAGGAGAATGGCATTGAGCTTCCAATAGCGTATATGTCCGAAAAATTGTCCAAAGCGCAGAGAAATTATTCTGTAACAGAATTGGAATGCTTAGCAGTGATTAAGGGCATAAATAAGTTTAGAGCTTATATTGAAGGGCAGGACTTTGTCGTCGTAACAGATCATGCTTCTCTTCAGTGGCTCATGAAGCAAAAGGATTTAACAGGTCGTTTAGCTAGATGGTCGATCAGGTTGCAAGGATTTTCGTTTGAAATTAAACACCGAAGCGGCGCCAAGAATGTCGTCGCAGATGCCTTGTCTCGACGAGATGAATTTAACGTAAGCGAATTAGCAAACTATGGTCCCATTATCGATTTAACCTCGGTAGAGTTTCGCTCAGAAGAATACCTCGAGTTGATTCAGCGGATTCAAATGAACCAAGCAAGATTACCGGACCTGAAAATTGTCGATAATTTTGTGTATAAGCGAACTGAACATGCCACAGGTAACAGCATCCAAGAATCAGAGTCATGGAAACTTTGGGTTCCTGTTAAGCTGAGAGCAGATGTTTTGTATCGTGCTCACAATCCTCCAGACTCAGCTCATCTAGGAATGGGAAGAATGGTAGAAAAACTGAAACGACATTTATTTTGGCCAGGAATGGTGACGCAAACACGTTCTTATATATCCAGTTGTAGCACTTGCAAGTCAACAAAAGGACCGAATAAGGTTCTTAGACCACCAATGGGCAGGCCAATGACTTCTGAAAGGCCATTTCAGAAAATGTATATGGATCTGTTAGGACCATACCCAAGGTCAAAGAATGGAAACATCGGTCTCTTAATCATCGTGGATCATTGCACGAAGTTTCATTTCCTTCATCCGTTAAAGAAGTTCACTTCGAACCGGATTTGTGAATTTGTAGAAGAGCATGTATTTTACACCTTCGGGGTGCCCGAAACAATCCTAACCGATAACGGCTCGCAGTTTAAGTCAGGATATTTTCAGGCGTTTTTGACTCGTTTCGGAGTGTCGCACATATGCACGGCAATTTATTCGCCGCAGGCAAACGCTAGCGAACGACTCAATCGTTCAGTATTGGCAGCTATTCGTGCATATATCGGGACTGACCACACGAATTGGGATGCAAATCTGAATGAGATAAGCGGATCGCTTAGATCTAATTGGCATCGCAGCACCGGATTTTCTCCATATTTCTTATGTTTCGGGCAGAACATGATTTTGAACGGCAAAGATTACGAGCTCCTTAGGAAGTTGGATTTGGTAGCGGATGATGTAGCTCTCAAAACTCCAGACTTACTACAATTAGCACGATGTAATGCAAAAGAAAACATAACACAAGCTCATACGGCAAACGCTAGAAAATATAATTTACGTAGTAGATCTGTGCAGTTCAAAGTTGGTGATATCGTTCACGCTCGCAGTTTTGCGCAGAGCAATGCTGCGAAGAAATTCAGTAGTAAACTGGCTCCTGTCTTTATCAAAGCCAAGGTTAGTAAGAAAATAAGTCCCGTATACTACGAGTTGTCGAATGAAAGTGGGAAATGTTTAGGAGTATATCATTTGAAAGACATTCAAATTTAATACCGAAAATGAATTAGATATTTATATTTCTGAACCGCGTTCTTTTTCAGTGAATATATACGAGAGGCAGTGCTCGCGTAATATTAACTGTGGTGTAGGGTTCAGTTTTTCAGGAATACCCTTACCATTTCAATTTTCAACTATCTGGCAACCCTTCACCATAAATTTCCCTTTTGCGCTACACAGCTGATTAGCGGCGATCTCTTTTGCTCTTATTTTCGATGGTCTGGCGATGCATCGAAAGCAAAAGAATAATATGCTGGAAAACTCCAGTTAATTATTCGTCACATTGTGCAAAGTGGAAGCAAATTTGGCACGTAGGCCATCATAGAATATCTTCTCGTTCACTTGGTTTGCTGACCCGAACGACGATAAACGCGTTGCTGCAAAATTGTAAAAGTCTAATAAGCCTAGTTGCTAAGTGCCAAAAGACAGTGCACACAACCTCAAATATATACATGCTTGTGCATTAATATGTATGTATATACAAATATATGTATAATATTTGTATGCATATATTAATTTGTTAAATTGGTGCAATAAGATCTGCAGCGTTAGTGTCAGTGAGCTGGAACAAAGAAAAAAAGGTAATAAATCGACAAAATGATTTCGCATGTAGTCAATAAGTTTTTGTGTGTTAGCAGGAGCTCCCAAGTGTAATTTCTGCGGTGTAGCCGACCGATCTGCGCCCTGCGCTTTCGCGCGTTCTTTGTGCAAATTTTCTGCGGTCGGTCGGCTGATTTTTGGTACACGCATAACCCCTGACTTGGACACAGCGTGACCCGGCAATCTGCGCATGGAATATTCTTTTGGAGACAACGCAGTTGCAGAAGCGCTTTGGCGACACCTGCATAACTCCAGTCAGCTGTTCTCGCACACCCGTTCCAAATTGGGCGGAGTTGCTACAATTTTCGTATTTTTGTCCCTAGACGGAAAAGGCCGAATCTAGTGCCACTCCACATGGCGATCTAACATCGTTTGACGATCGCCAGCGTTTGTAAAATCAAATAAGTTTGTAATTTTAAGTAAATATTGAATATATAACTAATTGAGCTAAAATTCGTTCTTAGATAAAAGAAAGGAATTATTGTAAGCGACATGAGCGTACCCTTGGTGATATAATTATAGCATTACAGAAACATAACCACAATCGCACAGTTTGCATCTTCGATGGGCCCAACGAACACGCACCGGCGGATTAATTTGTGAGTAATACAAATATATTCAGTGTGAGTACCACTTGCATTTAAGCAAGATATTTTATAAAATTATATTACTATTGTGAACGGTCGTCGCTCAGATGTAGAAATTGTTTGTAAAGAGATTTGAACGAAAGCTTAAAGAGTTGTATAGTTAAACCGCTAATGCGTCATGTATTCTTTCGCGAATCATGTTCCTTTTTCTTGAATTTATACTTTGAAATATTGTAATCATGTTAGAGTAAATATTAATTAATCTATCGATTGGTAAATCATGTTGAAATCATACAAATTGGAATAATGTAATAAATGGATTGTTAAGGGGTAACCGCCAAATTATTATCGTGTTACCATGGTCGGGTGGGTAAAGAATAGGGGACAGTTAACATCCAAGTCGCCCTAATTCCTGGTTATCGGTCATTATCTTTGGTTAGCCGTGGGTAAAGCCCAGTTATACATATATCTTAGTTGACACAGTAGAAGACAGTAAGTGCACTTATTCTTTTTATATGTTATGATTTCCATAGAAGGAGGAGGAAAGAACCCACGACATATCCGACGAGCATAGCACAGAGCGATGCTAGAAGTGCACGCCTCCGAATCCTCTATGGACAGGTAGCTGAATGCTACAAGATTCAAGTTGACGAAGCTTGATGAATTGAAGCGAGAATTCAAAGTCTCTTGCTGATGGAGTCAATTTGTGGAAAATATGTACGAACAAGAGTAAAATTATTGCAAAGGAGTAGAAAAAAATACACACATCCCGGGCACAACACAGGGAGAACTCGCCATGGAATGGGACTTTAGGTTCATGTTATAATGTTTAAGGAGTTCTGCTCACGGAACACTAAATTTGGGCATAATTGACAATTTGTTTCTATAATTTTGACAGACGAGTGTTCCGGTATTGCTGACCTCAACTTAAAAACCCATTTAACGGGCGTGCGGCTTCAGTCATGTGTTGTTTCCCATGTAACGTACTGCGTGTGGGTATCGATTCAATGAATCACTGCAGCACCAGTCTGCCAGTGCTGTATCTCTAAGCAGGCTAGCCGATCAATTGCTGTGATCAACCAGGCCGCTCCTCTATACCCACACAACTGACAGACCTTAGAATGCACTGCAGGCATCACACGATTCCACACGCAAGGAAACAACTTTGACCATTATCCTGCAGTTATATAAAAATGTTTATTTATAGTATGTCTATTTCATACTTTGTGTGCTGGGAAATGAGACGCACAACGGTTAACTTTTACATCGTTACACGATGGCATACTGTTCGGGAGTGCTTTCTAGAAACAACAGAAACAAAGCTTCCGACAGTTACCCAACAGCCACAATATGTAAAAGCGAATGCTTCAGGCAGCCATACTTTGGCACATCCTGATGCATTCGTTGATGCGTTTCAATTAGAAACGCTTAATCGGCCAGATAAAGTTTTTTATCAATGCTCAAGAGAGACAAGAAACTTTGATCAGCTTCAGTGAATGACCCATTCTGACTCATTCTTCAGAATGGAACACTGGCTCTGGGCATGAATTGATCAAAGCAACGTCTCTATAGAGCACAAAAACAATATGGCTATGCCCTCGGGGCGGTATGAGCTCAGCGCTGACTTGCAGATACTAGACGCAATGCTAGCTCTGCATTCTGTGCATTTGCACGTATACAGGTTTCGATAAACCTAGCGAGGGAGAGAAAATAGTTCGAGGGGTCATTTGTTCAAAAATGGCAAATTTAGTCGATCAGTCAAAGTTGCATGAAGGCAACTTTTGTCAGCGTGCATCTGTACGTTTATATGTGATTATTATCATTATTAGGATGGAGCCGTGAAGGCTCAAGTTTGGAGGAAGGCAAAATAATCACATATTGTCTTTTTTTTATGTTGTGTACGGTCCTTGTCATTCTGTTGTCCGGGTCAGTTCTGTTCGGGCAAAACAATTTGTGGTGGGTTAGAAATAGGCAAGGATTGCGATCACGACGGAAGAACAGAGAAATGGAAACAGAGAAACAAGGACGAAACCAGGCACAAAGATCAGACCAAAGCAGGACAATGCCAAGCGGCAGGAGTGTTGCCAATAACACGGCTCCGACTCCGCCCCCCGGCACCATCCCACACAACTCCGGCCACGCCCCCAGCTCCGCCCGCGCCCCATCTCCATTCCATGTCCAAGCTCCGTCTCGCCCCTTGCCCAATTCAGCGCCCACATTCATTTAAAAAAAAATCATATATTTAAAAGAAAGAAACCTAATAGACTTAATATTTAATAAGTCTAATAGGTTAAGCAAAAGTTTGATAAAATAAATAAACTATGTTGGATACTAATCTACTCAATGGTTTATATTATTATTAAGTTGACAACAGCTAAAGATTTGAGAAACTTTCATTAAAAGGTCGAAAAATCTCGTGTCCTAAGCGGCTGCACACCAGCAGCCACATACAAATGACTCAAAATGCGGACATTAAAACAATTTTTTATATGGCCAAAATTTAAACGAATGATTTAAATACAACGAATACTAGTCTAGTAAGAGGTAAACAATGCTAAGTAATTGATAATAGCAAAAGATTTAAGTAACTTTAATTAAAAAGTTGAAAGATCTGTGGTGAAAAGCAGCCGCTCACCAGCAGCCACATACAAATGACGCAAAATGTGAACATTAAAGTAATTTTATAAGGCCAAAATTTTATAAAATTATTTAAATACAACAAATACTAGTCTAATCAACCATTTACAATGCTAAGTAATTGATAATGACCAAAGATTTAAGTAACTTTAATTAAAAAGTTGAAAGATCTGTGGTGAAAAGCAGCCGCTCACCAGCAGCCACATACAAATGACGCAAAATGAGAACATTAAAACAATTTAATATGTCCAAAATTTTATAAAACTATTAAAATACAACAAATACTAGTCTAATAAGAGGTTAACAATGCTAAGTAATTGATAATAGCAAAAGATTTAAGTAACTTTAATTAAAAAGTCGAAAAATCTTAAGTCGTAAGCAGCCGCTCACCAGTAGCCTCATACAAATGATGCATAATGCGAACATTAAAGTAATTTTATAAGGCCAAAATTTTATAAAATTATTTAAATACAACGAATACTAGTTTAATTGATCATTTACAATGTTAAGTAATTGATAATGACCAAAGATTTAAGTAACTTTAATTAAAAAGTCGAAAAATCTTTAGTCGTAAGCAGCCGCTCACCAGCAGCCACTTATAAATGACGCAAAATGAGAACATTAAAACAATTTTATATGTCCAAAATTTTATAAAATTATTTAAATACAACAAATACTAGTCTAATAAGAGGTTAACAATGCTGAGTAATTGATAATGAGCAAAGATTTAAGTAACTTTAATTAAAAAGTCAAAATATCTGTGGTGAAAAGCAGCCGCTCACCAGCAGCCACATACAAATGACGCAAAATGAGAACATTAAAACAATTTTACAAGGCCAAAATTTTATAAAATTATTTAAATACAACAAATACTAGTTTAATTGATCATTTACAATGTTAAGTAATTGATAATGACCAAAGATTTAAGTAACTTTAATTAAAAAGTCGAAAAATCTTTAGTCGTAAGCAGCCGCTCACCAGTAGCCACATACAAATGATGCAAAATATGAACATTAAAACAATTTTATATGTCCAAAATTTTATAAAATTATTTAAATACAACGAATACTAGTCTAATCAATCATTTACAATGCTAAGTAATTGATAATGACCAAAGATTTAAGTAACTTTAATTAAAAAGTCGAAAAATCTTAATTCATAAACAGCCGCTCACCAGCAGCCACATACAAATGACGCAAAATGTGAACATTAAAGTAATTTTATAAGGCCAGAATTTTATAAAATTATTTAAATACAACGAATACTAGTTTAATTGATCATTTACAATGTTAAGTAATTGATAATGACCAAAGATTTAAGTAACTTTAATTAAAAAGTCGAAAAATCTTTAGTCGCAAGCAGCCGCTCACCAGTAGCCACATACAAATGATGCATAATGCGAACATTAAAACAATTTTATGTGTCCAAAATTTTATAAAATTATTTAAATACAACAAATACTAGTCTAATAAGAGGTTAACAATGCTAGGTAATTGATAATAGCAAAAGATTTAAGTAACTTTAATTAAAAGGTCGAAAAATCTGTGGTGAAAAGCAGCCGCTCACCAGCAGCCACATATAATGACCAAAATGAGAACATTAAAACAATTTTATATGTCCAAAATTTTATAAAATTATTTAAATACAACAAATACTAGTCTAATAAGAGGTTAACAGTGCTAAGTAATTGATAATGACCAAAGATTTAAGTAACTTTAATTAAAAAGTCGAAAAATCTTTAGTCGTAAGCAGCCGCTCACCAGCAGCCACATACAAATGACGCAAAATGTGAACATTAAAACAATTTTATAAGGCCAAAATTTTATAAAATTATTTAAATACAACGAATACTAGTCTAATCGATCATTTACAATGCTAAGTAATTGATAATAGCAAAAGATTTAAGTAACTTTAATTAAAAAGTCGAAAAATCTGTGGTGAAAAGCAGCCGCTCATCAGCAGCCACATACAAATGATGCATAATGCGAACATTAAAACAGTTTTGTATGTCCAGAATTTTATAAAATTATTTAAATACAACAAATACTAGTCTAATAAGAGGTTAACAATGCTGAGTAATTGATAATAGCAAAAGATTTAATAACTTTAATTAAAAAGTCAAAAAAATCTGTGGTGAAAAGCAGCCGCTCAACAGCAGCCACATACAAATGACGCAAAATGAGAACATTAAAACAATTTTATATGTCCAAAATTTTATAAAATTATTTAAATACAACGAATACTAGTCTAATCAATCATTTACAATGTTAAGTAATTGATAATGACCAAAGATTTAAGTAACTTTAATTAAAAAGTCGAAAGATCTGTGGTGAAAAGCAGCCGCTCATCAGCTGCCACATACAAATGATGCATAATGCAACATTAAAATAATTTTATATGGTCAGAATTTTATAAAATTATTTAAATACAACAAATACTAGTCTAATAAGAGGTTAACAATGCTAAGTAATTGATAAAAGCAAAAGATTTAAGTAACTTTAATTAAAAAGTCAAAAGATCTTTAGTCGTAAGCAGCCGCTCACCAGCTGCCACATACAAATGACGCAAAATATGAACATTAAAGTAATTTTATAAGGCCAAAATTTTATAAAATTATTTAAATACAACGAATACTAGTCTAATAAGAGGTTAAGAGTGCTAAGTAATTGATAGTGACCAAAGATTTAAGTAATTTTAATCAAAAAGTCGAAAAATCTTTAGTCGTAAGCAGCCGCTCACCAGCAGCCACATACAAATGACTCAAAATGAGAACATTAAAACAATTTTATATGTCCAAAATTTTATAAAATTATTTAAATACAACGAATACTAGTCTAATCAATCATTTACAATGTTAAGTAATTGATAATGACCAAAGATTTAAGTAACTTTAATTAAAAAGTCGAAAGATCTGTGGTGAAAAGCAGCCGCTCACCAGCTGCCACATACAAATGACGCAAAATATGAACATTAAAGTAATTTTATAAGGCCAAAATTTTATAAAATTATTTAAATACAACGAATACTAGTCTAATAAGAGGTTAAGAGTGCTAAGTAATTGATAGTGACCAAAGATTTAAGTAATTTTAATCAAAAAGTCGAAAAATCTTTAGTCGTAAGCAGCCGCTCACCAGCAGCCACATACAAATGACGCAAAATGAGAACATTAAAACAATTTTATATGTCCAAAATTTTATAAAATTATTTAAATACAACAAATACTAGTCTAATCAATCATTTACAATGTTAAGTAATTGATAATGACCAAAGATTTAAGTAACTTTAATTAAAAAGTCGAAAAATCTTTAGTCATAAGCAGCCGCTCACCAGCAGCCCCATACAAATGACGCAAAATATGAACATTAAAACAATTTTATATGTCCAAAATTTTATAAAATTATTTAAATACAACAAATACTAGTCTAATAAGAGGTTAACAATGCTAAGTAATTGATAATGACCAAAGATTTAAGTAACTTTAATTAAAAGGTCGAAAAATCTGTGGTGAAAAGCAGCCGCTCACCAGCAGCCACATACAAATGACTCAAAATGAGAACATTAAAACAATTTTATATGTCCAAAATTTTATAAAATTATTTAAATACAACGAATACTAGTCTAATCAATCATTTACAATGTTAAGTAATTGATAATGACCAAAGATTTAAGTAACTTTAATTAAAAAGTCGAAAGATCTGTGGTGAAAAGCAGCCGCTTATCAGCTGCCACATACAAATGATGCATAATGCAACATTAAAATAATTTTATATGGTCAGAATTTTATAAAATTATTTAAATACAACAAATACTAGTCTAATAAGAGGTTAACAATGCTAAGTAATTGATAAAAGCAAAAGATTTAAGTAACTTTAATTAAAAAGTCAAAAGATCTGTGGTGAAAAGCAGCCGCTCATCAGCTGCCACATACAAATGATGCATAATGCAACATTAAAATAATTTTATGTGGTCAGAATTTTATAAAATTATTTAAATACAACAAATACTAGTCTAATAAGAGGTTAACAATGCTAAGTAATTGATAAAAGCAAAAGATTTAAGTAACTTTAATTAAAAAGTCAAAAGATCTTTAGTCGTAAGCAGCCGCTCACCAGCTGCCACATACAAATGACGCAAAATATGAACATTAAAGTAATTTTATAAGGCCAAAATTTTATAAAATTATTTAAATACAACGAATACTAGTCTAATAAGAGGTTAAGAGTGCTAAGTAATTGATAGTGACCAAAGATTTAAGTAATTTTAATCAAAAAGTCGAAAAATCTTTAGTCGTAAGCAGCCGCTCACCAGCAGCCACATACAAATGACTCAAAATGAGAACATTAAAACAATTTTATATGTCCAAAATTTTATAAAATTATTTAAATACAACGAAATTAGATTCATTTTCGTAGAGTTAATTCTGTTCGCTTGTTAAAAAATTTTCGCGCGGAGCGCAAAAAAAGAGAGAAAACAAGAAAGAAAAGTACAGTCGAGCGCGGCCGACCGTATAATACTCTCTGCATTTGTCCCGATTAAATTATTAAAATCGGTATCCACATATTACTATGTGTTTTACTTGCATTAAAACACGTTGAAACAAAAACAATCTAAGCATAATCAAACACTCATCTGTTTGTTTGTTTGTATGCGAATACACATACGTTTGACATTATACGTGTGTATATATGTATGTATGCGTGTTTTCGGTGCGGCCAGCGGCCGCTGGCAGCGCTGCCGACACACAAGCAGCGAAAACGTTGGAACATGTGCTTGTGTGTTTCTATCTGGCTTGCACCTATGGGTTGGTATTGCGTTCAATTATCAATATTGTAATGCTTCTAGTTTTCATGTTTATAGTCCGATTTTAATGCGCCTTTCAGGATAGTTTAATATAGTTAGTCTCCACACCGGTTATAAACTACAATACTGTACGATGCGGAAAAAACGGCATTGAAGCTTGAAAACTATTTTATAAATTGTGGGAAAAGTGGGCGTGGCAGTCAAAATTTTTAAATGGCAATGTAACTATGCTCTCGCTAGGAACATCCGTACCAGAATTGGTGATCCTAGGTGCCATATTTACTGAGATATTTGCCGAAAACACCAATTTTTCACGAGGTGTGTCCAGTTTTTTGCTTATTGTGGGCGAATGGGGCGTGGCATCGAAAAAAGAAAAGATTCTTGTATTGACTGACTAAATATCTGATCGTTTGACACCAAGCTCGAAATTGTAGCTCTTACCATCTCTGAAATCTGTTTGTTCATACGGACAGACAGACAGACAGACAGACAGACGGACAGACGGACAGACGGACAGACAGACAGACGGACAGACGGACATGGCTATATCGACTCGGCTTGTGATGCTGATCAAGAATATATATACTTTATGGGGTCTGCCACGCCTCCTTCTGCCTGTTACATACTTTTGCACAAACCCAATATACTCTTGCAGAGAGTATAAAAAAGGAAAAGAAGAAAAAAGGAGAGGGAGAACAAGTAGTTAGAATATAGGCAACCGGGAATTTCCCTCCCCTCCCCCCGGCGGTAAAGCGCCATCTAGCGGTGAACACAAAATCAGGGAAATTTGTTAGCGCCATCTAGCGGTGAGCACAAATTTAGGGAAATTTGGGAATTTATTAGCGCCATGGTTTGTGTCCAAAATTAAAATTGGGGTGGTTTCCTGGTTTCATAACTAAATTTTGAGGATCCATTGGGGATCAAAAATAAAATTGGGGTGGTTTCCTGGTTTCATAACTAAATTTTGAGGATCCATTTGGGATCAAAAATAAAATTGGTTTGGTTTCCTGGTTTCATAACTAAATTTTGAGGATCCGTTTGGGATCAAAAATAAAATTGGTTAGAAATTTAGGGAAATTTGGGAATTTATTAGCGCCATGGTTTGTGTCCAAAATTAAAATTGGGGTGGTTTCCTGGTTTCATAACTAAATTTTGAGGATCCATTGGGGATCAAAAATAAAATTTATAGTTAGCGACATCTAGCGGAGATTAAAGAAACTGACATATGGTTTGTGTCCTACATAAATAGTAAGGATCCAGTTTTTATACTCTCTGCAAGAGTATATTGGGTTTGTGCAAAAGTATGTAACAGGCAGAAGGAGGCGTGGCAGACCCCATAAAGTATATATATTCTTGATCAGCATCACAAGCCGAGTCGATATAGCCATGTCCGTCTGTCCGTCTGTCCGTCTGTCCGTCTGTCTGTCTGTCTGTCTGTCTGTCTGTCTGTCCGTATGAACAAACAGATTTCAGAGATGGTAAGAGCTACAAGTTCGAGCTTGGTGTCAAACGATCAGATATTTAGTCAGTCAATACAAGAATCTTTTTTTTTTTCGATGCCACTCCCCATTCGCCCACAATAAGCAAAAAACTGGACACACCTCGTGAAAAATTGGTGTTTTCGGCAAATATCTCAGTAACTATGGCAGCTAGGATCACCAATTCTGGTACTGATGAGCATAGTTACATTGGCATTTAAAATTTTTGACTGCCACGCCCACTTTTCCCACAATTTATAAAATAGTTTTCAAGCTTCAATGCCGTTTTTTCCGTATCGTACAGTATTGTAGTTTATAACTGGTGTGGAGACTAACTATATTAAACTATACTGAAAGGCGCATTAAAATCGGACTATAAACAAGAAAACTAGAAGCGTTACAATATTGATAATTGAACGTAATATCAACCCATAGGTGCAAGCGAGATAGAAACACACAAGCACATGTTCGAACGTTTTCGCTGCCTGTGTGTGGGCAGCGCTGCCCGCGGTCGCTGGCTGCGCCGAATACACACATACATGCATACATATTTGCATCATATACATATTGCCAAACGTATGTGTATTCGCATACAAACAAACAGATGTGTGTTTGATTATGCTTAGATTGTTTTTGTTTCAACGTGTTTTAATGCAAGTAAAACATATAGTAATATGTGGATACCGATTTTAACAATTTAATCGGGACAAATGCAGAGAGTATTATACGGTCGGGCGCGCTCGACTGTACTTTTCTTTCTTGTTTTAACCGGGGAACATCAGGCGTAACAAATATTCTGTGATTCAGTTTGGCCGATTTAATATCAGAGTCTCATCCCGGTTGCCTATATTCTAACTACTTGTTCTCCCTCTCTTTTTTTCTTTTTTTCCCTTTTTTCTCTCTCTTTTTTGCGCTCCGCGCGAAAATTTTTTAACAAGCGAACAGAATTAACTCTACGAAAATGAATCTAATTTCGCTCTGCTTTTTATTTTCTATTGATAAATATAAAAGTAATCCGGTTGCGCACACCGGTTGCGCACACCGGGAGGGTGGGTAAACCAGTTACTGTATACAGGTACTGTATACGTGCAGCCCACCTGTATTAGGGGTGAGTTTTACAAGCAGTCATACCGCTCGAATATCTGAGGACAAAACAAGTGTGCCAGTACCGATCATTTCAATTGAGTCCGCTGTCAATCGTTGTTAACACATTTTATTTCCTTTCTTTACGAAGGTCAGTTGTGATCCTTTTTTTATTGCCTTTCTTTACAAAGGTCAGTTGTGATCCTTTTGTATATCGGTCCCTTTTCTTTATCACTCATAAGTGTTCTAGGGTTAATGAGCATTTCCAAGTATCACGTCGTGAAGTCTGGTGGTCTGTGGGTTTTTTCTCATCAATGAGTTTATTGCCGGTTACCCCAAAGCCGGCGCATACAAACAAGAATTCCTGGTTGCCTATATTCTAACTACTTTAAGGCATAAGCTGAGGCTAAGGCAATTAATTTTCGTTTGCTTAAATCTCTTTTTCTTAACATGTTGAATGTGTTACAGGTGTCTTCTGTTCAACCCCAAAATTAATTCTATATCCATGTCATTGATTTTATGACTACTGTCACTTTTAACTAATTTTCCTTTTTTAACACTGAATACTAATTACCTTTCTTTTGATCAAATCAGTTTCTTTTATAAATCGGGTCTTAACATGTTTGAACATGTTGAATGTCTTGCAGGTGTTCCCGATTCAACCCCAAATTTAGTTCTCGATCCACATGCTGAGTATGTCCCATGTCATTGATTTTATTACTACTGTCACATTTAATGTGTTTTCTATAATCTACAGAGAATACTAATCAAATTGATTTTGTAAAAGATCCCCTCACCCCCATCCCTCTGCTGATGGACACGTCTGAACATGTTGAAGAAAGAATTAGTTTAGTATGCTTTGTGTCTACTATGCTTTTAGCCCCCATCCCCCCAAAAATTAGGTATCGATAGGCTCAACAGATACCCCTTGTCGGTGATTTAATTTCTCCGAACATTTTCTCAAAGTTTCCTTTTTTCCTTTAATGTATGTCACCTGCATAACAATTAAATACTAGGGTCAACCAATAATGATTTTCGGATACCTCTGAAAAACAACCCTGATTGAACTTGTTGACGAACCAAGTAAAAATCGTCTGCTGTAGGAGTTCAGTTGGTGCTACGTTCAGAACCGATAACCGTGTTTTTAAAATCTTTCGAACTCTTTTTAAACAAAAACAGTAATCTCCTATAAACAAATTCAAAATTTTAAACATAAAATTGCTAACAATTTTAAGTTACCCGCGTTCGTCAGTGGAAACTATTTTTGTTTAAAATCGAACATTTATTTATTAACAAAAAAAACACTTGTTGTTAAAATTTCATACAAAACTAAAAACAAAAAAAAACCATTAAAAAATATGCTCCAAAATTGTGTGTGATATGTGCAACCGTGGTTTTGACGGGGTGGATGCTTTCGTTGTGCATTATAGCAAGTGCACCGGACCTGTAAACGCTTTTAAAATAATGATGCAGGCGTCAAGGAACCAAGATTCGAGTGATCGTCCCTCTTCAACATCAACTTTAGACGTCGAACCTACTACATCTGCCAGAGCCTTGAAAAGAGCAGGAGCTATAATTAATCAACCCGCTAAGAAAATGAAAAGCGATGATATTCATTGTCAAGTATGCAACGTTTCAATTAAAAGAAATGCATATAAAATGCACTTGCGCACTGATACGCATAAAAATGCGCAAGTTGCTCAAATAGTGAGAAACACTAATTAATTTCAACAGAAACCAAATTCCCTGTTGAAACATATCGTGTTTTTAATGAAAATGAAAATGTAATTATTCTTCGTGATTTTTACAATCAAATGAAAAGAAACATTTTCGAAATAATTGAACTCTGTTTAGCTAAATATACCGCCATAAAAATTTCGATTAAACTTTATGGCACATATATAAAGCAAACAGATGATGGAGAATTAATTGAATCAACAAAGCATTTTGTAACATCATATCAGTGTCTTTATGATTTAGAAACAGCTGATGATGTTTTGGAGAACAAAATCGATTATTTAAATTTATTAACTAGTGGGTTCCAAGAAAAAGATAGTGGATGGGCTATCCAATCATTTAACTATTGTGATTTAACAATAGTTAAACTGGAACATATTCCTTCTGGAGGATACTGTGAAATGCCCGAAACGATTAGAAAGAGGAATGCAACTGTCAATATTAAAAACAACGATGTTTTTTGTTTTAAATGGCGCATACTGGCATCAATCGAATACGAGTTCATTGAAAATGCCACCTACAATGATAACGACAAAAAAAAAACTAAGGAGGAATCTCAAGAACACTTCTTGCTATAACATAAGCAACATCGCTGCTCCTGTTATTACTTATAGGGGGCAGCGACTTAACTTCTCGGATATAGAATTCCCAGTCAACTCAAAAGGGGTTAAGCTTTTTGAAAAACTAAATCCGAAATTGACTGTAGCGAAATTGTACGAAATTGACTGTAGCAGAAAGAAACAAGAGATGATTGTTGGACCCACAATTCGAGCAGACAGTCTACGGGAAAAACATATAAGTCTCCTGGGTATATACAATGAGGCTGAAATGATAATGCATTATGCCTACATAACAAATATGTCTACATTGGCTAAATCGCAATTTACTAAGAGCCATACGCCAGGAGACTTTTGTCATAACTGTTTGCAATGGTATACTTGCAATAGTAAAATGCATACCAAAAGTTGCGGAAAAGTTGTATCTACTTTTCCTAAAGTGGGTTCATATGCCAGCTTCAAAAACTGTCATAAAAAACTTTCTCCACCGGTAACCATCTACGCGGATATTGAAGCTGTCTTGGAAACTTTTCATCGATCACAAAATGACCCAAAGATGTCGTCAACTACGAAGGCTCAAAAACATACCGCTTGTGCAGTTTCATTTTACGTTGCACATAAATATAGTCCCGAGCTAAACGAAATGTGGACTTACGAAGGTAAATTACCATTATGCTTTTAATCTATTAAAACACATACGTATTATTTTTTATTACTTTTGCTAATAGGGATCGATTGCATCAAAAAGTTTTGTCAAGCCCTTGATGAGAAAACAAGAATGCTTTACAATAAATATTGGAAAGCATTCAAAGCCCCCCACCATTTGCTGGACATTGACGAAGAGTGTATGCAGGAATACAACATGGACATTGACGAAGAGTGGATGCAGGAATACAACAAATGTACGGCCTGTGAAGACGTGATCGATGATGCTGAAAAGGATAAATTCTTTAATTTCTTTACCGGAAAATATGAGGGTCCAATACATAAGAAATGTAAGTTAACTTATAAGTTTAGATTTCCAGTAATACCTGTTGTGTTCCATAACTTAACTAAATATGACGTACATTTATTTATAACTGAGCTTGGTGGGGACTTAAGTATAAATCCTTGCAATAAGGAATTATATATATCCATTACCAAAAAAGTCACAATAGACAAAAAATATTTATACAATATTCAGTTTATTGGCTCTAATAGATTTTTAAACTCTAGTTTAGAAAAACTTTCTAGCTATCTTAACGATGAAGACTTCAAGCTTTTAAGTAGAAAGTTTGAAGGTGTCCAATTTAAGCAAATGCGTCGGAAGGGAGTTTTCCCTTATGACTATCTAGATAGTTTTTCTAAATTAGCCGCGAAACAACTCCCATGTAGAGAACTTTTTTTATAATGCTCTAAACGATGAGGAGTGTAGTATTAAAAACTATGAGTTTGCACAACAGGTATGGGATAGTTTTAAGTGTCAAACATTGTCAGATTACTTAAAACTATACCTGGAAAGTGATGTAATTATTCTGGCAGATGTTTTTGAAAATTTTAGAGACATCTGTCATAAAATTTATAAGTTAGACTCAATTAATTACGTAACGGCTTGAAAAATCGAATCGAAAGTGGTTCTAAATAAAACAAGTGTAAGTTCTTACAACGTTACAAAATTTAATGACTGTCGAAACGCGGAGAGGCTGGCAGCGTGCGTGCGGTGTTTGCGAAGTAAACTTAACAACTAACTCGTCGCTCCCGCCAGCAGCACTCCCGAATACAATTCGAGCTTACAGACTAGCTTACAATATAAGAGAACTAATTCAATTCGTGTCTTAACTACTACTTAACTAATACTTCAAACTGATACTTCAAACTGATCTTATACTAACTTATGCTATAATCCAACACCGGCCACCTTGAAGGGATCGCCTTCAATCCACTGGTAGCCGTGCCAGCTTCGCAATTGGGCGCTTGATAAGACCCATGCTGGTCTTAACGCTGACGACCCTGACCCGCCCGTCGCCTCCTGGAGTTACCTCCACGACTCTGCCCGTTGCCCACCGCTGGGGGGGGTGTTGTCCTCGTGTACCACGACGAGATCCCCCACTGTGACGTTGTCGTGTGCCTCCTGCCACTTCCCTCGCTGCTGCAAACTGTGGACGTAGTCTCTCGACCACGCTTGCCAGAAGCGCTGTCTGAGCTTGGACAGCAACTTCCACCTGTGACAGAACGAAATGCCGCTGTCTGGTCTCTCCCGCTCGAATCCTTGCGGCAGCGAACGAAGCGGCTGTCCTATGAGGAAATGGCATGGGGTGCCTAGCGGTGTTAGAGGCCTGGAATTGAGGATGGCCTCCACGTCTGCCAGGTGCCCTCGGACCTCGCTCTCCGTCAACGACGCGCTGCCGATTTGTCGCACGAGGAGGTGCTTGGCTGACTTCACCGCCGCCTCCCACAGTCCTCCGAAGTGCGGCGCTCTCGGAGGAATGAACCTCCACTCCATCCCTCGTTCCGCTGCGTATAGCTGCAGCCTGCTTTGCTGGTGGTTGAACGCGTCTTGGAACTCCCTCAGCTGGTTGTTCGTCCCCACGAAATTCGTCGCATTGTCCGAGTATAGCCGGACAGGTATGCCGCGCCGCGCGATGAAGCTGTTTATTGTACATAAAAATGAGTTAGTGGACAAGTCTGCTACAAGTTCCAAATGAACAGCCTTCGAAGCAAAACAAACGAACACGGCAATATACATTTTAATTGGGGCTCGTCCTCTAATCCTCAGCGAGACGCTGACTGGACCACAAAAATCTACCCCACAAACATTAAATGGCCGAACCGCGGCAAGTCGATCCGCCGGCAAATTTTCCATGATTTGCTCCATTAACTTCGGTATATACCTGAAGCAATGGACGCATTTCCGCACTATCTGAGTACATTCACGTCGAGCATTCACGAGCCACATCCTCTGCCTGAGTAGTGCGATCATCGTCTTTGCTCCTGCATGACAATTGCCAATGTGTAACTCCCTCAAGTACAGTTGCACAAGCAAACAATTTTTTGGCATAAGAATAGGAAATTTCGTGTCATATTCTAGCGGTGCATTTGCTAGTCTGCCTCCTACTCGTATTAACGATACTCGCCTTCCACACTCTTCTGATTTATGAATAAATGGAGTTAATGATTGCAAACTTGGTTGCACGGTGTTACCCTTTTTTAGTCTATCAAACTCCACCTTAAATTCTGCTCGCTGAACTAGTTCCAGCAGTTTTAAAAAAGCGAAGTTCAATTCCTTTGGTCCTAGTTCGACAGTGTGTATCTCTTGTTTTGACCTTGAAACGAATCTGTACATGTACGCAACTATTCGTATCAACTTGCGACATGACGAAAACTGGTACACAAACTCAGGTAACCGACTCGAGCTGCTAACTGAGCAGACGAGCGCTGACTTTTTGACCTCACTCTCTTTTAACTCCTTCGGTATGTTGAAATGTTCATTGTGAGGCCATTCTGTGTCGTCCTCGCAAAGAAATGGAGGGCCTTCGAACCATATTGACTGTAACAGTTCTTGAACGTCACAACCTCTCGACGCCAAATCAGCTGGATTGCTTGATGTTGGCACATGTCTCCAAGATACTTTAGGTGTCATCTCTTGGATGCCTGCAATTCGAAGGGGAGGGGAAGTATTTATCCAATGTAGTGTGATTTCTGAGTCAGTCCAGAAATTCACACTCTCGATTCGACATCGATCCAACATATGCTGTATGGAGGACCACAGTTGAGCTAACATATAAGCCGCACACAATTCAAGTCTGGGAATGGACTTGGTTTTGAGTGGAGCGACTTTTGCCTTTGCCGTTAGCAACCGGCAGACGGTGTTGGTACCGTCGTTAGCCCGAATGTAGATGCAGCAGCCGTAAGCTTGACTGGATGCGTCCGCAAAACCATGCACTTGTATGTTTGCATTGGAGCTGGCGTGAGCGTATCTGGGAATTTGAACTCTATCTAGTTCTAGAAGATTCTCCTTGAACTTATCCCATCTGCTATGTAGTTCCATGGGCAGTGTATCGTCCCAAGGCAACTGCATGCGCCACAGCTCTTGAAGCAGAATTCTTGCCCGTATGCTGATTGGGCACAACAAACCAAGTGGGTCAAACATGCGTGCTGCAACTGACAGAATATTGCGCTTGGTGGGACTTAACTTGATAAAGCTATCATCCAAGTGATACTGGAAAGTATCCAATCTTGGTGTCCACCTCATACCAAGCGTTTTAGTCGAATCGGCATCATTAAAACTTAGAAGCTTGTCCTTTCCGCCTTCTTCTACAAACTGAGGATGGTTCGAAAACCATTTTGCCAATTGAAAACCGCCCGATTCGAGAATTTCGGGCACTTGTTTGCATATATTTTCCAATGTTTCGATATCGTCAGCTCCCGTAAGCATGCAAATGATTTCTGAACCAAGAGCATGGGTGTCCCTATGACTCAAACCCAGCTCGTGCAAATATCTGATGGCCAAAAACGGAGTCCAAACCGTAAAAAAAGCTCACAGGGTTTCGCGCAAACAATACAAAGCGATCGATGGGATATGCTTACTTGACGATACATCTTTTTAATATCTGCCGTGAGGGCATATCGGCTCAGACGGAACCTTAGAAGCGACAAAATTAGATCCCTCTGAATAGTAGGACCTACCATGAGCAATTCATTTAGAGAGTGGGACGATGTCGTCTTACAAGACGCGTCAAACACTACTCGAAGCTTGGTGGAACTACTTTCAGGTCTCAGGACGCACTGGTGTGGAATGACGTAGTGTGGGCCTGGAGGAACTTTTGTACCTAAAAGAGACATGTGACCAAGGTCGAGATACTCGTTCATAAAACTCGTGTACATTTCCTTAAGTTCCAAATCCTTGGAAACTCTACGCTCTAATGCGAGAAACCGTCTTTTGGCTGTTTCAAAGGAGGAGCCCAGCACTTGGGGATCAGTCTTAAAAGGCAAGCTGACCTCAAATCGTCCGTTCGAGAGTTGGTGAGCACTGTCCTTAAATTTTTGCTCACACGCAAGGTGCTCTGCAGAGTACTTTGACAATGCGTTTGTCTCTGGGATAGCTTCCAGCTCCCAGAATCTATCTACCAGAGCTTCCAGCCTATCTTCGCTAGTAGGATGCATTACTGCGCAGCAAACAGGGCTTTGGGTATTCATTTTCTTGCATCGCCCGGATGCTACCCAACCGAACAATGTCTTTTGCAGCAACGGACCGTTTTCTGCCAATCGAATTTGTCCAGTGCACAACAAATCAAAAAAGGAGTCGGCTCCCAGCAGCAGATCAATTCGCTGTGGCTTATAAAATTCTGGGCCAGCCAACTCTATGCTTGACGGAATCTTCCACCGATGAATGGGAAGATCATAGTCAGGTTGTCTGCTCGTAATCGACTTTAGCACCCAGAAATCGGTGCTAAAATGATGATTCGATACTCGCGATGACACTACTGTCGATACTTCGCTTTTCGCTACTAGACTCGACTGTCCTACTGATGTTACAGTTAAGGACTTGCTCTTGCGCTGGAGCCGCAAAGCTTGAGCCAGACTTTCTGTTATGAAGTTTACCTGAGAACCAGAGTCTAATAGCGCTCGAGCGCTTTCATTCTGACCGAATCTGTCTTTTACAGTTATCACTGCCGTTGCCAGGAGCACCTGATCGACTTCGCTAACCACGTGATTAACTTGGGCAGGATGACCGGACACTTGTTGCTCTGCGGCTGTGTATTTATGCAGGAGAGTATTATGTGGGCGAGAACATACTCTACACTTTGACGCAGTGCAATTGGACACTCTGTGTCCTGAATACAAACAATTAATACAAAGTTGACTAGATTTCACGAAATTGAATCTTTCGTCAACTGGCAATGTTGCGAATCCCTGGCAGTTTCCAATCATTTGGTTGGCACTGCAAAAGTTGAATTTGGGTTCCATTTCTTTCTCGACATTCGTGCATGCAAATAACGACTTTTTTGCATATTTCATGTCGGATTTCTGCTTTATTCTGGACTTTGAACTTTCTTCAGCAGATAAGTGCTGATATCGCCTGTTCAAAGCCATAACGCAATCGGCCCATTTCGGCAATTTGTTATAGTCCAGTTGCTCCTCATACTTCGATTTCGTATGCGGATCAACCTTTGACATGACTATGTGTATTAGAATTGCGTTAGCGAAATCTTCCTCATTCCCAACCGACATTAGCGAATCGAAAATTGCCGACACTGAGTCAACCATTGTTCGAATTCCGAGTGCCGATGGCTTGGACATCGGCTCAATGTCGAACAACTGAGCGAGAGTGTCAAAGAAAATCAGGCATTTGTTGTCGTACACTCGACTTAAACTTTCTAATGCCTTTGGGTAATTAGCGTCAGAGACCTGGAAGGCTCTGATGGTCCCTAACGCCTCATCCGATAAGCACGAAATCAAATGATTGAATTTCTCAATATTTGATAGCGAGCGATCGGAGTCTACTAAACTGTTGAACAGACCGATAAATTGTCTGTATTCCGAATGCTTACCACTGAACTTGGGCAACTTAAGTTTGGGCAGGTGAGAGTGGTGAGAGAGTGTAGGCACAGCTTCAGATGCCTGGTACGCACTGAGGGCAGACATGTATGACGATCGAGCCAAAATGCACGTTTCCTCAAGCATTGCGCGGCTAGTGTTATCAGGATCTATCGAATCGATCTCTGACTGCAGATCCATAGCCTTTGAAATGTACGAATTAAGGATATCTAGCCGGCACTGAATTTCGAACTTACTTGGAGTCACCATTTTATTTATGAGTGAACTCCGTTGTCGTTCGATATCGCTCTCTACTTTTTCCAATTTAACGAATAGTTGACTTAGACGATCACTGAAGCAAGCTCCTGCGCCAACCAGATCGGTTTCATTAAGATCTGTTTTTTGCGCCATATTAATTATTTTTAATTGAAATTCGTACCTATTCGAATGCACGTAAGTGTACTCTCAAGAGTCAGCTGAAACAGCAGAAAATACAAGCTGACTACACAGACCGTTCCAGTATTTGAAATGAGTCACCTACACCAAATGCAAACGCAGGCACAGCGTTTAACAGTTGAGAACAACAACACGAACGTATGTATGCAAACAACAAAGCTAATGTACCAACAAGAACTGAACTGCTCGCAGCTCATTAGCATACGTATGTGTGTGTATGTTGCTAGTTCTTATGTATGTATAAGCAGACAAACGTTGCGATCAACAAGCAAAAAACAACAACAGCGCATGCGCAGGTAGACAAACGATGCGATCTACCAACAACAACAGCGCATGCGTAGGCAATGATGCGATCTACCAACAACAACTAAAGCTTGCCGTTTATCAGCGTACGTTCGTATGTTTGCTAGCTTGTACGTTTGTATGTAAGCAGCGTTGACACAAACAAGTAAAACGAAATCAAGCGAAGCAGATTCGAAGTAACACTAACAAAGTACAAGCTAACTACCGCAAGCCAAATCCAACAGCTGTATGTATGTATGTATGTAAACGCGAACTGCGCTTTACTTATGTGCAAAGAACAAAGGTCAAAAAACCCACCACCGAAATATGTAGATATTGGCGAATAGCGAAATTAAAGAGGAACGGCTAACGTTGATATGCGAAATTAATGTAACCGAACAACCGTCGATCAAAACGAATAGCGGAATCGAGAGAACGGCAATGTATATATATATTACACAAATTTGCTTTAAGTTTGAATGTATTCTTTATTTTTTTTTTAGTTTTTTATCGTTAAACGTTTTGCTTCGAATTGTTATAAAAATCACATTTACCAGTGCCGAAACGCAAAGTCTGTTATGTGCAAAAGGGAGCGGTACTTAATTATGTACATATGTATGATTTGCCGTTTTCTATACACTTTCACCTATGCACTGACTCGTTTGGGCACTGTTACCTGGTCATCAGAAGAGTCGCTCATTGGCTCAATTCTGGGCATTATTCCAATAGTTTCCGCAACAATAGTGGTCCAACTCCAGAGTTCAATACGGTCAACAGCTCCAGGGGAAATCCAACTGCAACAATCAAACCGACACACACCGCAAACCAAGCCTCGAAATGTCTAATAAGTAGACCGACAACCGCGTAAGAAAGTCCCTGCTCGGGCGCCAATGAAAAATCGAATCGAAAATGGTTCTAAATAAAACAAGTGTAAGTTCTTACAACGTTACAAAATTTAATGACTGTCGAAACGCGGAGAGACTGGCAGCGTGCGTGCGGTGTTTGCGAAGTAAACTTAACAACTGACTCGTCGCTCCCGCCAGCAGCACTCCCGAATACAATTCGAGCTTACAGACTAGCTTACAATATAAGAGAACTAATTCATTTCGTGTCTTAACTACTACTTAACTAATACTTCAAACTGATACTTCAAACTGATCTTATACTAACTTATGCTATAATCCAACACGGCTCCTTCAATCTCTTGGGATGCAATGCTTAAGTTTACCAAAGTTAAACTCGAGCTGATTAGTGACCCTGACACCTATAATTTTCTTAAATTAGCTGTTCGTGGCGGTTTGACACAATGTAGTCAACGTATTTCAGTTGCTAATAATCCTCATCAAAAAGATTTTAATCCTAACCTTGACACAAACTATCTTTCATATATAGATGCAAACAATTTATATGGGTGGGCAATGTGTCAAGTGCTGCCATTTGAAAATTTTAAATTCCTTTCTGAAGATGAAATATCAAAACTCTCTTTGGCAAATATTTCAGTTGATGATGATGTAGGATATATTTTAGAAGTAGATTTGCAATATCCTAAAGAGATTCATGACAAACATAATTGTCTACCATTCTGTCTAGAAAATAAAGTTCCACCTGGAGGAAAACAAATTAAATTAATTGCAGACTTAAATAATAAAACCAATTACATTATTCATTTAAAGCAATTGCAACTCTGCATGCAACAAGGATTAAATTTATTAAAAATTCATAGAGTTTTGTCTTTTACGCAACGACGTTGGCTTGAGCCATACATTAACTTGAACAATTCTCATAGAAAATCCGCAAAAAATGAGTTTCAAAAAAATTTTTTCAATTTGATGAATATTGCCGTTTACGGCAAAACTATGGAAAACGTAGAGAAAAGACGTTCAATACGACTCGTTACTGATTACCACTCCAAGCAAAATTCTCCTGGCTTCAGACAGTTAGTCGCAATGAACAATTTCCATAGCATGAACATTTTCGGTAATGACTTAGCAGCACTTGAGCATACAACATCGCTCATTCATTATGATAAACCAATCTATATTGGAGTAACTGTCTTAGAATTGTCAAAATGGCTTATGTATGATTATTATTATAATTTCTTAAGCATAAAAAGTCCCTCGACTAAGATTATTTATATGGACACTGATTCGTTTATTACATCCTCTGTTGAAGATGTATATAACCTTATAAAAATAAATCCAGAACGTTTTGATACCTCCAATTATAACTCTATGAATCCATATAACATAATTCCAGCAAACAATAAAGAGTTAGGTTTATTTAAAGATGAAAATGCAGGAAAAATTATGAAATCTTTTGCAGGCTTAAAAGCAAAAGCTTATTCCTACAAGGTAGAAAGCAGTGAAGGAACCACCGACAAAGAAATTAAGAAAATTAAAGGTGTCAAAGAAAGCGTTGCTAAAAAACTCTCCCACTCGGACTATATTGAATGTATCCGAAAACGAAGAACTTATTATGGTGAACAGAGGGTAATAAGAAGTAGAGACCATGAGCTGTTTACAGAAATTGTAAATAAAATTTCATTGAATTATAAAGATGACAAAAGATTTGTAACATCAAATTCAATAACCACACTGGCTTGGGGGCATTATAAAATAAGTTTGAACAGAGAAAATTTGTAAAAACATTTTATTCAAAGATAAGACTTATTATATAACACTTGTAAATATATATATAGTGCTTGTAAATATGTATAACTAATAAAAACAAGAAAGAAAAGTACAGTCGAGCGCGCCCGACCGTATAATACTCTCTGCATTTGTCCCGATTAAATTATTAAAATCGGTATTCACATATTACTATATGTTTTACTTGCATTAAAACACGTTGAAACAAACAAAAACAAACACACATCTGTTTGTTTGTATTCGAATACACATACGTTTGACAACATGTATATGAAGCAAATATGTATGTATGTATGTGTGTATTCGGCGCAGCCAGCGACCGCGGGCAGCGCTGCCGCCACACAAGCAGCGAAAACGTTCGAACATGTGCTTGTGTGTTTCTATCTCGCTTGCACCTATGGGTTGATATTGCGTTCAATTATCAATATTGTAACGCTTCTAGTTTTCTTGTTTATAGTCCGATTTTAATGCGCCTTTCAGGATAGTTTAATATAGTTAGTCTCCACACGTATTATATTAATTACAATACTGTACGATACGAACAAGTTCGCAAAACCCGGCATTGAAGGTTCCAGCCTTTTTATCAAATGTGGGAAAAGTGGGCGTGGCAGTCCAAAATTTTAAATGGCAATGCAACTATGCCGTCGCTACGAACCTCCCGTTCCAGAATTGGTGATCCTAGGTGCCATAGTTACTGAGATATTTGCCGAAAACACTAATTTTTTCCGAGGTGTGTCCAGTTTTTTGCTTATTGTGGGCGAATGGGGCGTGGCATCGAAAAAAAAAAAGATTCTTGTATTGACTGACTAAATATCTGATCGTTTGACACCAAGCTCGAACTTGTAGCTCTTACCATCTCTGAAATCTGTTTGTTCATACGGACAGACAGACAGACAGACAGACAGACGGACAGACGGACAGACGGACAGACGGACATGGCTATATCGACTCGGCTTGTGATGCTGATCAAGAATATATATACTTTATGGGGTCTGCCACGCCTCCTTCTGCCTGTTACATACTTTTGCACAAACCCAATATACTCTTGCAGAGAGTATAATAACAATATGTAAATCATTTTGTTTTATTTATTTTTTAAATAATTTCAGAACAAGCTTATCATTATAAATATAATCATTTTTCTTAAAGACATTTAAAAAACATTTTGTTGATTGTTATTTACTCTTATAAATACTAAATAGGATGCAATAATGTCCACAGGTATTTGAAAAGTAACCCTGGACTTGCTGTTTATTATATGTAAACCTTTTGGAATTATTTTTTAATAGACTTAAAAAATATTTGTTTTGAGGATATTGACCATATGAATCAAAAAACTCTGCATTTGAAGCATTTTTAAAATAAAATGCTACCCAGTGTGAACCAGGTTTGTCAGATGAGTCTGTATTCGCAATTATTATTGTAGGATATGTACGTATTTTAATAGGTAATTTATCAGATGGGAACACACCTTTAAATATATGTTTGGTGCTGCGCTTACTAAGCATAAGTTTTTCAATTTGTAATGTATTCATTTTTAAAGTAAAACTCTAATATTTCTATGTTTGTCAATATCAATCATGGAATCATATTCACAATATATAAGGCATGAGACAGCTTCGGTAAGTGGTTCAGCAAATCGACCCTCAATACGAATTGTTCCTTGATTACTTGAATTTGAACATACGGAAGAATTCGAATGATCTGCAGTTAAGTCAAACGCTAATATAAAACAGTTCTTATCAAACATTTCCTTAGTGATTTGCAACCCCCTATCAAAATGTTTTATACCATTTGCTCTAAATAGCATATTATATCCCCGAGAGCTCTGAATGTTTTCGGGGTTTGTAAAATCAAACTCTAGCGCTTGAGACGGTACTTGTACTCCATTAACTAAAAGATTAAATCGCTGTATTTTAAAATGTTCAAAGTTATATGGATCCAGTTCTCTATTACCTGAGTATGCTCGGTTTTTGACCATGCAAAATGAGATAAAATTAGGTAATTGTCCAATTACAACATTGTCAATTGAAAGTGTATTGTTACCTGGATATAGAGTAAAAGATTTAACTTCAACTTTATTATATGGATATAAAGCGTTTTTAGATTGCAATACGCGATGATGTGCTAACAAAATACTTGGATTGACTATAACATGATTCATAAAGAGTTGTGCTTCTAAAACTTTTAAAGTTGATTCAGTTTGACTCTCCATCAAATAAAATGCTGTTTTTTCAATATTAAATGTTATTCTTAAATCAACATTATTTATTAGAAGCTTAGGTTGATTAAAAATATCTTCATGTACTTTTCCAAAGAGCTCCAACTTATTACTTCTTCGAAATATGTTTTTTACAGGTAAAGTTTCGTCAACATAACATTTAATTAAACTCGCAAAAAAATCCCTGGGTTGCTAAATGGCTTTCACTAGCATCACTTCCATAATTTAAAATAGTTTGTAAATAAGACCGATAGTGGTAATTATTGTCGTTCTGAGAAACTAATGTGTTATTTAAACATACTGAGGAACTTCTAAAAATAGAGTGCAATATATTGTTTACAACACTAACAGCATCATTTGTTATATTATTGTTGGCCTGACCGATTAGCTGTACTACTAATCTTAAATATACGCTTGACACATCTCTGTATGATTTGCCATTTCCCAAACATACAAATTCAATTGAGCTGGCTCCATCCAATGAGGCTATAGGATTATATGTTACTTCTTCAGTGCGTAAAATCCTGCTTTGTGTCGATTGTGGCTCAAACAAATCCAGTTCACTTTTCATGCATTCAATGTGATTGCTCATCGTTTTGTAGAAAAAATATCTGCGATTTTCTTAGGTAGTTTTTTTTTATTTAGATCGTTTTTTAATCTTTTTCTTTGTATGCACACTTCAATGTTTAGATTTATAATGAGCTCTCCTAGAAGTAAAACGCTTCCTTTTATTCTTTCTACCTGACCCTCCCTGAGTCATTTATCTATTACTTTATTGGATAGATTTTGGAGTGCAACTTTGCTCTGTTCTTGGATAATATTCTGTAGAGGTTTTCGTCCCAAGTCACTTATGTCTGCTTTCCCTGATTCAACTGCTTGATTTTTAACGGCGTTTAGTCCACATAGAAAAAGTGGTTTAATGTACTTAAAAGTCCACTAAAAAGTTTCCAATACCCCTTCCTTGCTGTATTATTTGAGGTGTTGCATAAAGGGAACCAATGTGATTTAATCCTCCTCCACTTTGATTTAGATAATACTCTTGGTAAAGTTTCTCCATGCCGGTTAATATCTTTATGAAAAATGTATTCACTAAGTTGCAATATTTATAGCATACAACGTTTCTGCCTAAAATGCAACGTAATGTATATGGGAGTGGCTGAAGGTTTAAAGGGCGCCTTATATCCTCTTGAGTCAGATATTAAAATTGATATGTCTCTTACTTCACAATTCTCAACGGGATAGTACTCAATGTTTTTGAATTGAATCATTTTCGAAACTTTTAGACATCGCGTTCTTTTGTCTCCAACGCATCTAGGCTTTATTATATCAGTATAAACAAATATTATACCCTTTGATATACTTTGTATTGAGTGTTTCTTATCCGTTACTTCATGGTGGAGAAGATCGTTTAAATAATGTTCAGATATTCCAACTTCCCACTTTTCATCTATATTTTGTGAGAAACTCACAATGTTTGTAAACGCCAGACTGTACATTATCAGGAAAAACATTTAAAAGAATTGTTGCTAAATAAAGTAACATAAAATGACTCTAAGTTACTCATTTTCAAAAGGTTTTTATGTTAAAGAAATCCAATTAATTTTATTTTTTCCAATTTGATATGGTTTGGCTCTATTCGTAGATCTTGTGCTAATTCTTGTTGATTTAGACCCAGATTTTTCTGCTTGTCGAGATGATCGTCTTAGTTTTCCCTTCCTGCAATGTAATTTAGGTTTCTTAAATTGACTTCTGATTGAATAATATGATTATTTTTTTTCTCTTTTTCTGGTGACTTAATTTGACGTTCAATGTATCTCCTTTTAGGAGTTGGCTCAATCATACCTATATCATCATCGATTTCAGAAAATGCCCGCTTAGGGTTATCGTCTTGATTTTGAGAATCAGCAAATAAGTCTTCCTTAGAATTATTTGGTATTTCGTCTGTATGTTTTTAGACCCCGTACTCTAAAAAGAGTATAGGGGTCTATTAGGTTTGTCAGAAGCGAAATGTGCGTAACAGGCAGAAGGAGGCGTGGCCGACCCCATAAAAGTATATATATTCTAGATCAGCATCAACAGCCGAGTCGATATAGCAATGTCCGTCTGTCCGTCTGTCCGTCTGTCCGTCTGTGTGTCTGTCCGTCTGTCTGTCCGTCCGTCCGTCCGTATGAACACCTAGATCTTTTAAACTACAAGAGCTAGAGCCACCAAATTTGGAATGAAAGTCCGTCTGTATTGCAGGCAGGTTAAGTTTATTTCAAATTTTTGCCACCCCTACCGCCCCCCGCAAATTGTAAAAAACAGTTTTCATTGCACTACAACTTTGATACTATGAAAGCTATCGTAACCAAATTTACACAGTAGGTGTATGGTACAACTATAACTATCCTCACCAAGTTTCATCAAGATCGGACAACTATAGCTTATAGCTCCCATAGGACAAATCGGTCAAAAACAAAAAATTTGTATGAAGACATGTAGTATTTGCTAAGTGATCGCAACCAAACTCACACAGAATGTGTACATAATTATTAAAATTAACTTCACCAAATTTGGTTCAAATCGGACAACTACAACATGTGAAACAAATTGGTCAAAAATGTCAAAAATTGTAATTTATGTACGTGTTTGAAGAAAAGTGGTAAATCAATGTTTATCTATTTTAGCCGTCCTCATTGTCAACAGTGCTGTGGTCCAAGTGATGTGACATGCATTAGAGAAACATGAGGTCTGCGGTTCGAGCCCCGGCACAGACAGGCATTTTTTTTCTTTTTTTTTTTCTATAACAAAACATTATTATATGTAAATGCAGATAATCAGCAGTACATGCAAATTGAGGTATGGTGCATATGGTAGAGTGGCGACATGTGAGAATTCTGTGTCTGATACCGCGGGTTCGATTGCAGCTAGCGCATAATTTTTTTTTCTTTTTTAAATTTTAATTTAAACTATTATCTTTTAAATT